>PVHT020000283.1:1039422-1336988 GCA_004024745.2 Catagonus wagneri | reverse complement strand
AATAGAGTTGTAGCCTCTCTTAGTTCAGGTGTTTGCCTCCCCTGTGGCTAAAGTTGGTATGGAGGGGGCTTGCTGTAGGCTTCCTGATGGGAGGGAGTGATACCTGCTCACTGGTAGGTGGGGTTGATTCCTGTCCCTCTGATGGATGGGGCTTTGTCTCTGGATGAGATTAGAGGCTGGCTGTGTGCCTGAGGGGTCTTTAGGCAGCCTGTTTACTGATGGGTGGGGCTGAGATCCCACCTGAATTGTTGTTTGGCCTGGGGCTTCTCAGCGCTGATGGGAGGGACCAGATTTTTCCCAGAAATGGCCCCTCCAGAGAAATGCAGGCTGATGAATGTCCCCGAGAGCTTCACTTCCAATGCCATTCCCCCACAACAAGGCACAGTCACCCCTGTTTTCCCAGGAGATCCTCCAGGAATTGCAGTCAGGTTCCACCCAGATTCCTCTGGAGACTGCTTTGCCCTGGGACCCAGTGCACGTGAAAGTCTGTGTGTGCCTTTCAAGAGTGGGGTCTCTGTTTCCCCCAGTCCTGTGGAGCTCCTGCACACAAGCCCTGCTGGCCTTCAATGCCAGATGCTCCACGGGCTCTTTCTCCCTGTGCCCGATCCGCAGGCATGGGGTTTTGACATGAGGCTCAGAACTCTCAGTCCTGTAGCTGAGTGTCTGTGATGCAGTTACTTTCCAGTCTGTGGGGCTTCCCACCCGGGAGGTATGGGGTTGCCTCTATTGCGTAATCGCCCCTCCTACCTCTTGATGTGGTCTCCGCTGTGTCTTCTGGAGCAGAGTATCTTTTTTGGAAGTTTACAGTCCGTTTGGTTGAAGGTTGCTCGGTATTTGGTTGTATTTTTGCTGTTATTTGGGAGAGAAGTTGAGCTCCAGTCCTTCTATTCCGCCATCTTAATCCAATCTCCCTCTTTACAGATGATTTGCACAAATAAGAATTCACTGTAAAACCAAGCACTTCTTTTATCTTAAATCTCTTCATCTACCACAATTTTCCTGTTCTAATTCATTGAAAAGATTGGACTTTTTTCCTCTAGTTTCAACAGTCCTAATATTTTTGTCTAATTATTTCTTGTGGTATTTTTTAACTTTTTCCTCTATTTTCTGTATTTTTGTAAACTGGAAGTTATATATAAATACCAATGCTCAGAGATTTTAACATAACTCTCTCAGAATTGGGGGAAAAGAAAGGAAGGAATATGGAAGATTTACCCAACATAATTTAAACATGAACACAATTAGAAAATCACATTTTCTTTTTCCTAAGCATCCAAAGAACATTTAGTACTTTGTTATAAAGAAATGGATATTAAAGTTCTTGGATCATACTAGACACATTTATTGATCACTGTGTAGTTAAACTAATGATCAATAATGATATAAAACTTGACATATATTTGGAAATGTAAAACATAATTGCAAATAATTCATGGTCCAAAAGAAATTATATCGCATCTGGAATGTAACTTTTAACACCTGAAATCTAGACAGTATGGCTTATCTGTATACCTATTATATTAAAATATTTTCATTCAGTTACTATTTGCATAAAATTCATCATGAAAGCCAATGAAATATGTTAAAATACATCCAAGTAGAACATATAAATTTGAGGGTAAAGAGGGGTATAACACCAGTGAGTTCACAAATGTGGACCTCTGGCAATATAAAAATGTTAGTATGGGATTTTATGCACAGAAGAACATAGGTGACATGTTGTCCAAAAGCATTTCTTTTATAGGATAAGAGATTCATGATAATTTTGATAGGCAATCCATAATGTTTTGGATTGCTGATTGGCAAAAAGGTTCATGGAATAAGATGTGCCAATTGCAGCAGCCAAGTCATCATGGAATTGAAGAATCCAGCCCTTTATTCTCATTTTAGGGAAGTTTATCTTTCTGTTTGTTGTTTATTTTAAATTACTCAATTTATTACATTTATAGTTGTACAGCAATCATCACAACCAAATTTTATAGCAGCTTCATCCCTAACCCCAGGTACATCTCCCTACTCCCAAACCTGTCTCATTTGGAAACCATAAGTTTTTCAAAGTCTGTGAGTCTGTATCTGTTCTGCAAAGAAGTTCATTGTACCCTTTTTTTAGTTTCCACATGTAGTGATAGCACCTGTTGTCTCACTGTCTGACTAACTTCACTTAAAATGATAATTCCTGGGTCCATCCATATTGCTGCAAATGTCTTTATTTCTTTCCTTTTAATGGCTGAGTAATATTCCACTGTATATATGTACCACCTCTTCTTTAGCCACTCCTCTGTCAGTGGACATTTAGGTGGTTTTCATGTCTTGGCTATTGTATATAGTATTGCAATGAACATTGGAGTACATGTGTCTTTTTGAGTCATGGTTTCCTCTGGATAGATGCCCAGGAGTGGGATTGCTGGATCAAATGGTAATTCTATTTTACTTTTCTGAGAAATCTCCATTCTGTTTTCCACAGTGGTTGCACCAATTTACATTTGCACCAGCAGTTTAATAGGGTTCCCTTTTCTCCACACCCTCTCCAGCATTTATTGTTTGGAGACTTTTTGATGATGGCCATTCTGGCGAGTGTAAGGTGGTACCTCATAGTACCTCATAGAGATTTTGATTTGCATTTCTCTAATAATTAGTGATGTTGAACATGTTTTCATGTGTTTTTTGTCCATCTGTATGTTTTCTTTGGAGGATTGTCTGTTTAGATCTTCTGCCCATTTTTGGGGGGTGGGTTTTTTCTTTTTGGTATGAATTTATCTTACATATAAGGAATATTGCTTGCAAAGCCAGGTTTGATTTCTGAAAGCAATTTTACGTCTGCTTTAGTTTTGGGAAAGTGGTTGTTCCAAATTTAAGAGCTCCGTTTTACAAAGGATGGTATAAATTACTTAGACTTGGATAAATGTTCAAAGAAGTTTCAAATCCTTTACTTGGCCATAGCCAATTTTTCAGTGTGTTCATGAAATGTTTGATCCCCTAGGACTTGATTTTGGCTAAGTATAATGTAATACATAAGATTATAGACTATCAATTCTTTTTCCTTTTTTTTTTCTTTTTGCCTTTTTCTAGGGCCGCACCCACAGCATATGGAGGTTCCCAGCCTAGGGGTTAAATAGGAGCTATAGCTGCCCACCTACACCACAGCCACAGCAATGCGGGATCCGAGCCGTGTCTGCAACCTACACCACTGCTCACAGCAATGCCAGATCCTTAACCCACTGAGCAAGGTCAGGGATCGAACCCACAACCTCATGGTTCCTAGTCGGATTCGTTAACCACTGAGCCACACGGAAACTCCTAGGCTATTATTCTTAATAACTAGGTTAGAATCCTCCTCCACTCACTAGAAAATCTTGGGAATATAACTTAACTTCCCTAAATTTTCTCACCTACAAATAGAGTAACAATAGTATTAATCTCAGCAGATTTTTGTGAAAATTAACTATGATGATGGCCATAAAGCATGCAGCAGTATGTCAGATATATATCAAATGCTCAACACTTACCAGTGTTGCTGGCTTTGATAAATTAGATCTCAGACCTTGACAGTAATATGAAATACAAATATCATGGACTTATATAGCTACTTCTTGTTCAAGATGATAAAACCTTATCTGTATTAAGGGATTAGACATATTCCCTCCTGATAGGAAAATAGGGCGTACATTCAGCACATCTTAAAAGCCCACCATCCTTGAGTTCCCATTGTTGCTCAGCAGTAAGGACCTGACATTGTCCTTGTGAGGATGAGGGTTCAATCTCTGGCCAGGGTCAACAGGTTTAGGATCCAGTGTTGCCTTAACCTGCAAGGTAAGTCACAGATACAGCTCAGATCTGGTGTTGCCATGACTGTGGAGTAGGCCCCAGCTGCAGATCAGAGTCAACCCTTGGCTCAGGAACTTCCAAATGCATAGGTGGAGCCATAAAAAGGAAAAAAAACTCCCACCATCTATTTAAGGTATAATTTAGAGGGATGTTGTCGTATAATTTTATCAATAGATGCAAGAGAACATTTTGTAAATTTAGCCTTAACCATTTTTAAAAACTCATGTTAATGTAGGAATACAAAAAAATTTTTAAATATTATAAAAAACAAAAAGCAAACATTATGAAAAATGATAAAACTTAGAACACACTGGCTTTAAGATCCAAAAATGCTAAGGAATCTTTTTATTCCTACTATTTCTGTTATTCAACAGAGTGTATAGGCTTTGGTAAGAAAACAAAAATAAAAACCTTAAAAACCTATAACATATTATTAGAAAGGGAAAGAAATGTTATTTTTATAAATGGTATGATTGTATACTTGGAAATTTCAGGAAGCTACACAAAAATATATTGGAACCAATATGAAAATGTAATAAGGTAGTAGATTTCAATGTGTGAATAGCTTTTTATGATGTTAGCAATAATTAATTCAAGCATTAAAAAGAAAAGAAATACATTCAAAGGGCAACCTACAGTGAATCTATGACTCACTATAAATTTAACAAGCTTTTAACAAATGTATGTGAAGAAAATAACATTTTATTAAAAGATGTGAAAAAAAGCATGAATAAATAGGAAGATATGTACTTTCCTTTATGTAAAACATCACTGTTATATAAATGTTAGTTTTTCCAAATTAATGATTAATGTAATTCCAATCAGAATGAATTTTACATGGAAGGATAAATATAAAAGAATTCCAAAAATTTTTGAACAGGTAGAACAACCATGTTTATTGTCAGCCTGATTTAAAGTCTGGCATAAAAATAGATAGCTATGTAGTACAGTGTAACAAAACATCGAGGCCGGAAACATTGGCTGTTTTTGAGAAATAAATAAAATAATAAAGTTGGTATTTCAACCAGCAGATGATTCAGTAAATGATAATGGGCCTATTGCCAGTGCTTTTGGTAGAACATAACGTTTTCCTTCTTTTACATCAAACTAGTTGACAGTGGTTGATTCGAGTGACGGAACTGAAGCAAAAGAGGGTAAAGTTATCACTTATATAATTCAAAGATAGAATGGTCATAGGTGGTTTTAAAGATTTTATTGTTGTTTCTTTAGGTATTTTCAAGTATAACAAAGACAGCTCAAAACCACATCCTTTTAAACAACTGGAGGTTGTGAGCTAATCTTTCAAGGCATCATTCCTATAATACTGACTGTGTTTTCCCTTCTGTGTTGTCCACATTGGAACCTACCAGCAACCACCAGGCATCCAAGCCAGCAGACTTTCTGTTGTCCTCACCTTCTCCTTTTTTCACGTTTCCAGTATTCATTCAGTGACCGAGACCTGTAATCTAGACTTTCCCAAGAGATTTGGAATCCATCCTCTCCTTCTCACTCCCACCACCAAACTTTACATCAAGCTCCCATCATTCATCCCCTGAAAATAGCCTCCATTCTGGCCTCCTGAAACCGGTTTGCTCCCTGTCCTCTCTGGACTCCACAATGCTACCAGAGCAGTTTTTCTCTAGAAGATCTGAGGATGTCATTTCCCTGTTCAGCCTCTTCCTGTTGCGGTTCTGTCCACGACCTCAGGTCTGACATCCCATCACATCTTTGCGTATCTGTGCATCCCTCCGGATAGATATACTCCATCACTTCTCATGAATTTGCAATTTTTGTTTCCTCTGCCAAGTGGTCTTTCACATGACTTCACATCTTCTTGTCCTTTGAAAATCACTGGATGTTTTCCAGGAAGTTTTCTTTCAATCTGAATTCCGTTCAAATATATTTTCTCTAAAGCCTCTATCTTTGGGCAAACTTTGTTAGTATTTATCTCCTTCTTCTCAGTAGGCTAGAAACAGAGACCTTGGTTTAATTGGCCTGAACTTCCCAGTGTTTTACGTGATGCCTATTCTATTAGTAGATCCTCAATTAATATTGAATAGGGGGACAAATATGTACACATTCATCACCAGGAATTACTCATGTAAAACTCATACTATTTATACTCTTGGACTCTTCATTGACATCCATTCTGTGGTCAAAAAAAAAAATTACAGATAGATGAGAGCTAGAAACATCCTCTATTTTCCATGTTATATTTTCCCTTAAATATAGGAATGCATTGACTTTTCCTCATGTAAAATATTAAAATGAAAACCCAGTGTTTCTGTTTTGGCACAGCAGAAATGAATCTGACTAGCCACCATGAGGTGGTGGGTTCAATCCCTGGACTTGCTCAGTGAGTTAAGGATCTAGGGTTGCTGTGAGCTGTGGTGCAGGTTGCAGACATGGCTCAGATCCTGTGTGGCTGTGGCTGTGACTGTGGCCAGCAGCTATACTCTGGTTCAACCCTCTAGACTGTGAACCTCCATATGCCGCACGTGTGGCCCTAAAAAACAAAAACAAAAAACCCAAGTTATCTAGAGAGAAGCTCAATATAAGACTTTAGAGATACTGTGTTTTTTAAAGCAATTAAATAGGTCTGTAGTTTTGAGACATTTGGCTTTAATCCACTTGGAGGAGAATGGGTCTGTAGCATTCATGGAAGTACATCATTTGGCAAGGACCAAGACTCCATCCCCCCATATTCTGTTCAGAATAGGGTTTATTTTTTAAATGGCCAAAAACCATAGCAATTATTTATTGGAGGGTAGCTATTAAAATTCATCATGATAGAAAGATACATGATTCTGGTAAGTTTTTATATTTGAACTTGGTGACTCTGAATTCTAAATTGAAAGAAGAAACCTCCCAGATATTGACAGTCTCAAATTGCACAGCTGCTCTTAGAAAACCACATAAAAAAATGCAACCTCTGTCAAGCTTATATTTTCCCTACTCAGGGAGTCAGGAGTTTGTAAATAAAATTGAACTTCATTGTGTTTTTTCCTGTGTACTATTTGGCATGCCAACCTCCCGCCCTAGACCAGTATCTAAACTTCCTAGTGGTACTTACATGGAGCCCATGTTTACCCAACATTAGACCAAAAAAGGGACTGATTTCACCTTATTGTTTACCTGTAATTGAGATTTTCTGGTTTCTCTAAGCAAGAATCTTAGAATCAAGAAGGCAAGAATCTTGATTGTTTTGTTATGATTAAACTTGGGACATGATATTGAGGGCCTTTTCCCTGAGGAATATCTAACTTTTTTTCCCATTTCTTTCCCCATTGTTATCAGTATGAACTATGATCAGTATGTAAAGTACAGAGGGCTTAGGACCTGGATTCTGATCATTTATCCCTTCAGGAAGACGTCAGACTCTTTCCTGGGCCTAGGTGGACAAGTTCATTGCCATAGTTTACCTTTATTGTCACTGGAGTAAAATTGTCAGTATGAGAATTGGAGGACACAGACCCCACACCACTTGCCCTCAGATCTACCATTTTAATTGACAGAGATTTCAGAGACACATTTTTCAGAATTATAATTTACTGCTGTGATAATAAAGGGATGAGTTTGTCAAAATTCCCTTTTTAAAGTACTGACTTTCTCCCCTTGAATTTCTATATGTTTTTCTGGTTTTTATTCTACCTTTTTATTTTTAACTTAAAAAATTTACCAACTTTATAGAGACACAATTGACACACAATATTGTATAATTTTAAAGCATATAATCTATATGATAGAGTTGCCACAATAAGACTACTTACCACATCCATCACCTCACAGAATTACCCCCTTTGTGTGTCTGTGTGGTGAGAACATTTAACGTTTACTGTCTTGGGAATTTTCAGTTATGTAATACAGTTATGGTAAGTGTAGTCACCATGCTGTTCAGTGGGTCCCCAGAACTTATTCATCTTCTAACTGCAGTCTGTCCCCTTTGACCAACAGCTCTCCATTTCCTCACCCACCAGGCCCTGGCAACCACCATTCTGCTGTTTCTATCTATATCCATTTTGAATCTTTAGGAGCAATGATAGAATAAAATTAATATTAGATGAACAAAAGAAGCTAAAAATAAATAACGGAATGATAAGATTATTTGACCTAAAATAATTTAAGATCGAAGGAAAACATGTATTAAAAGTAAACAGGAAGATAAAATACAGTTAAATTTATAATTTGTTTAATGTTGTAAGGTAAAATATTGAGATAAATAATGTAGTTTGTAGAATAGCTAACAGCACAAACTCTGTGTGAATTAAAATGACAAAACATTTATTAAAATGCTGAGTATAATGCTTATATATAATAGATCTCCATAAATTTTACCTATTATTGTTATTAGGAATAAGAACAGAAACTGAGCTTTTTTTTTTTATAAATGTAATGCTGCAAATGCATAAAATCAGTCAAAAGAGCATATATTGGTAGAAAAAGGACATTTTAAAATTCATTATTTGAATTAATACATTGGGGGGAAGGAATGATTGCAAAGGCAGGTAGCTTGAGAAAATTTTGAGGCAGTTCTATACCATTACTGGAGTGGTGGATACATAAAATGAATAGTGTTGAGTGAATTTGTTGCTTGTGAATTTTAAAAATATATTAAAATGTTAATACTACAAGTCAGAAAAAAACAAATATCATGTGATCACTTAATGTGTGGAATATTTTAAAAAATGATACAAATAAACTTATTTACAAACAAGAAATAGTCCCTCAGTAATAGAAAGCCAACTTACAGTTACTGAAGGAAAAGGAATAGGGAGAAGGGACAAACTAGGGGTATGGGATTAACAAACTATTACACATAAAGTAAAGAAACAAGGATTTACTATTTAACATAGGAAACTACATTCGATATTTTGTAATAACCTGTAATGACAAATAATCTGAAAATATAACTGAATCACTTCGCTGTACTCAAAAAATACATTATTAATCAATTGCATTTCAATAATTTTTCTTAAAAGTTAATACTGAGAAAAATGGTAGGAGTGGAATTGTAAAAAAAAAAAAAAATTACAAGATAGAGTTTGATGAAGAATTGAAGTGATTGACCATTGCAATAAACAAACAAATAACATTCAAAGTTTATAAAGGTGAGTGGTTTAAGGAAGATGATGAACAGGCCCTGCCAGTAGAGATGAACACATTAGTATGTATCAGACCTGTCTAGAAAGACAGTGTGTGGGTATGTCATTGCTTTATGTAATTCTCTGTAAAGAAATATAGGCTATTAAAGACTGGGAACAAAACTCTGACAAAATGACCCATAAAATGCAGCATACTAAATAGAGAACAGATATGTGAGTATTTGTCAAAAGTACCAACTGCCTGACATCACTTGGCAGTGCCATATCCACAGCAGACGGTACACAGCAGCAGTCATTTTCATTAGTAGGAGCCAGAGGAGACAAATCTTGCTGGTGATTAGGAGAAAATGACATTATTAACGGTATTTTCATCTTATACCAACAATAAAATAACAAAAATGTCATTCCATTTTTTTCTTAAAATTTTGTTTTATGGAATTATATAAAATTGTGGTAATTTTATGTTTAATAATGACAATTGTATTGAACCGTATAGTAAATATAGACTTTGTTCTCATATTTTTGATTACTCCATTCTAGGAGCTATTCTATAACTGGAGTTATAGAGAAGTTATGGAAGGAGATGAGACACAGAGTAATGAAGTAATCACATGAAATACGAAGCACAATAAATGATAAGTCCCACGGGGGAAAAAAAAAAATATGAGAGGAGATTATATTTATATGGGAGATTAAGAGGTTAGGGAAAGA
Source organism: Catagonus wagneri (assembly GCA_004024745.2). Classification (NCBI taxonomy): domain Eukaryota; kingdom Metazoa; phylum Chordata; class Mammalia; order Artiodactyla; family Tayassuidae; genus Catagonus; species Catagonus wagneri. The sequence continues at coordinate 1,327,350 of PVHT020000283.1, read as the reverse complement.
TTGTGCTTTTAAATATGATAGCCAGGGAGTTCCCTTCATGGCTCAGTGGTTAACGAATCCCACTGAGAACCATGAGGTTGCAGGTTCGATCCCTGGCCTTACTCAGTGGGTTAAGGATCCGGCGTTGCCGTGAGCTGTGGTGTAGGTTGCAGACGCGGCTCGGCTCCCGCGTTTTTGTGGCTGTGGCGAAGGCCAGCAGCTACAGCTCCTGTTAGACCCCTAGCCTGGGAAACTCCATATGCCATGGGTGCGGCTCTACATAAAAAAAAGGCAAAAAGACAAAAAAAAACCACATAAATAAATAAATAAATAAATAAATAAATAAATAAATAAAGATAGCCAGATAAGTCTGAAATTGGAAATTAAATAACAAAATGTGAAGAAGATCAGGGAGAAAGGCATATCTGAGGGAAAGCTTCCCTTGCAGAAGGTCCATCAAGTTTCAGATACCCCAAAACAGAGTATGCCTGTCACATCTGAGGGACAGTAAGTGCACTGTGTGGACTCGATGGCTAGAGTGAGGTAACCAAGTGGGAAAGTTTTAGGAGATGAACACAGACAGTGAAGGAGGCAAAGGGGCCTATCACACGTGACCTTTTAGGCCATTGTCAAGAACATGGCCTTCCAGTGTGGTGTGGAAAGACTTAAGAGAGTTTGAGTGATCTTATTTGTTTGACATCATCTTATTTACATTTTATTTGTTTATACTCATGCTCACACCCTGCCTGCATTTGCATAAATTTATTTTGTCTACCCTCTATATCTTGATGACTTTCACATCTATAAATCCATCCATGGCATTTCTACTAAACCCCAGACTTACATACCCTGCTAGTTGCCTGGTATCTGGTAGTCATCTCACATTTAACATGATTGAAGGATTTGCTTGTTTTTCCTCAACTCAGTATATCATCTGCCAGTTACCCAAGACAAAGATCTCTAAGTTATCATGGAGCCCCCTCTTTGCCAAACCACTCACCTAGCTATGTTGACCGTATCTCTCAAATGTCCCAAATACATACAATTCATCTCCACAATGGCCACGCAGACAAGTACAAACATATTTTTAGGGCCTCCTAAATTTTAAAAAGGCTTTGAAAAAATTGCTTTAAAATATATATTACATATAATTTACCCTGTTAACCATTTTTAACTGTATGGTTCAGTGGCTTTAAGTACAGTCACACTGTTGAGTAATCATTACTACGCCCTTCTCTAAAACTCTTCTAATCTTGCAAAACTGAAACTCTTACCTCATTACGTAGTAACTACTTTCTCCTCCCTTCTCCTCCTAGCACCATTCTACTTTGCCTTTATTAATTTGACTGTTTTATGTATCTTATATAAATGGAATCATTCAATTTTTGTCCTTTTGTGACTGATTTATTTCACTTAGCCTAATATTCTAAAGGTTCTCCCATGTTGTTAAATGTGTCACAATCTGAGACTTCCTTCCTAGAGCTGAAAATTATCCTGTTGTATATAGAGAGCACAGTTTTTTATCCATTTATCTACCAGCGGACACGAGTTGCTTCTTGTTTTTCACTACTGTGAACAATGCTGCTATGAACACAGATGTATAAACATCTGTTTGAATCCCTCATTTTAATTCCTTTAAGAATATACTCAGATGCAGAGTTATTGGATCATATGTTAATTCTATTTTAAACTTTTTTGAGGAATCACTATATTGTTTTCTTTTTATATATATTTTATTTTAATTTTATTTTTTTATTTTAATTTTATTTTTTATTATTATTTATTATTTTTTTTTTTTTTTGCTTTTTAGGGCCATTCCCACGGCATGTGGAGATTCCCAGGCTAGGGTTCTAATTGTAGCTACAGCTGCTGGCCTTCACCACAGCCACAGCAACATGGGATCTGAGATGCGTCTGTGACCTACACCACAGCTCACAGTAACGCCGGATCCTTAACCCACTGAGCAAGGCCAGGGATTGAACCGCAACCTCATGGTTCCTAGTCAGATTCGTTAGCCACTGTGGCACAAAGGGAACTACAAATCACTGTATTGTTTTCCATCGCAGCTGCACCATTTTACATTTCTACTGTGTGAGTTCACTTATCTTCATTTTCCTTTTATGGTTCAGCACAATGACCTTCTTTGGTTCCTTCAATACCAAGTTCATTCTTGCTGTAGAGGTTTTGTAGTAGTTATTCATTCTGTCTATAAAGCTTTCTACCCTGACGTTTACTTGACTGGCTTTTTGTGATTTTTCACCTTAAAGACTCTTCCAGAGATACTTCCATGATGTATCATATATATGTGACTCAATTATATCCTATACCCTAGCATAGCACTTACCAAGATCCCATGATTTCCTTCTTTGCTTATTGTTTATTTTTTGATCTTATCTCCCCTATACTATCCTCCGAGAACCTAGAACTATGACATAGGATATGCACAGTAATTGCTGAAATTCCCCCGGAATTAGTCTGACAAATTCCCTAGTGTGCTATATGTGAGACCGTTAGTGAAAAATCTCTATTATCACTCAGAGAATAATAAGTATTCTTTAGAAACAAATTAAACCAAGACTGATTTCATATTTCCAGAGTATAATCAGGAGTTGCAGTTGACCTAGTTATCTTGAGTCCAGTAAAAATTAACAGCCTTTTTAATTTGGGTATTTCAGGCAAAATGTGTTCTTTGGTTTCCAACTCTTTCACTAATTATAGTAATACTTCTCAATGCTTTGTATATGCAATCATTGCCCTAGAGGTACTTGTAAGATATTTCATGTGCTTCTAAGTGATGAATTTCAGTTTTGGCCTTCAAACCAGAAGTATTCATATCACAAACCTTCCATAGCATGTTTTCTAAATTGATATTTTATAGTTTATTCCAATAGTAACCATTTTCATCATCTATAAAGTCACTTGTGTTAAACAAAAGTCATTCAGGTAGCATAACAGGACAATTATTGTTTCTGTCTTTATATTAAGAAGTCAGTGGAGTTCCCATATGGCTCAGCAGGTTAAGAACCCAATGTTGTCTCTGTAAGGATGCACGTTAGATACCTGGTCTCACTCAGTGGGGATCTGGTGTCACTGTGAATTGCAGCAAAGGTCACAGATGCGGCTCAGATCTGGTGTTGCTGTGGCTGTGGCATACGCCCAAAGCTACAGTTCCGATTTGACCCCTGTCCTGGGAACTTCCAAACAGGCTATTCCAGATTATGAACAATTCGCTAACAGACTTAACTTTGTGATGACGACAGAAGTAATGAATGGCTCAGGTCTACTACTGCCTTGATAAGTGCCCTTCTTTTAGGGTCAGTAATCTTAACTGGATGTTAAGAGCCCATTAAATATTTAGGTGGGAGGCAGCCTATACTCTTCTGTATCAGCAGCCTTATAGTTTAGCATGTTAAAAATTCTTTTGAGATTTGGATCTAGGATTGAAACTCCTTTTATGCAGTGAAGCATAAAGTTGGGTCTTATGTACTGACAGCCTGTCTTCTTCAATATTTTGTTTGTGCACTCTTTACCAAGGTACCCTTAAAGTTCCAATAGATGCAATTCTATGGGTGTTAATTTATATAATTCGTAGGGAAGAGACTCTATGGTTTGCAGAAACAAAAATGGAGAAATAGTGTTCTGAAAATATTAAATTAAAAAAAGTTTTATTCTAAAAGATGTCAAATATTGTCATTCAAATCATTAGGATTTAATATTGTTTTGAAAAAGTCATAAATGTAGAAAATTTGAATAGTAGTTCATTTTTTAAAAATAAGATTAGGCAGATCATCATATTGTTTCAATAATTATTGTAAAAGCATCAAATATGCCAAAGAGAATTCACTGGAGAGCTCATGACATATCAAGGATGCTAGAGAGCATCCATGGCAATGGGGTTGAAAACTATAAATCTATCCCTTTCACTCTTATGTTACTTTCACTTAGGATTTATAGTGGGAAGTCCTTCACGAACATTATGTTGTGCTGCTAAGGTTTAGACACATATTTTGAGATGATTTTTTTATACCCTTGCATATTATATCTCAGACATATTCAGGGCAGGCAAATAATAGCATGTCCCTTTTATTCCCAGATGGGCATCTTCAGGTGAAAAAAAAAAAAAGGAATCTTTAGAAAATTCTGTTGAGGTAGCATCTTTAGAATGTAGCATCTTTTGAAAAGCTGTTAGTATGCTACCTACTTTGAAAACTTTAATAAAAGACCTGCTTCTCTATCTCCTATAAGCTAGAAGTGTGCATGTTGAAGATGGATAAATTTGATGACAAGAGATTGCTTCACTTTTTGCCATGACCTCAAGAAGAAAAATGAATTGTATTTTAGCTTTACTAATCAAATTCTCTTACATATTTTATCATGTTACCTTCATGGATTTTCAGTTATGAATGAAAGAATGAACACAAATAGTTTGAATAAAGTTTAAATCCCTAATATTTTTGAGTATTTATCCATTGCCAAGAACTGTACATAGCACTTAATGAACTATTAAAGTTTAGATAGGCCTATTCTTTCTTTGATTTCTTCCTAGGATACTTCTTTGATTTTCAAAGAATAGGCCACATATGTATATATTAAACCCTATCAAAATACTCATCATAGTATAATGTAACTGCCTTTTAACTTATCGGCTTTCCCATTAAACTGTAAATTCTAGGCATGCAGGTATTATGTCTGCCATATTGGCTCTCCTGTACCCTGATCGGCATGAGAACCTAGCCTGATACCTCAAACACAGTAGGCAGCCTGCTAATAGTTATTAACTGAATTATGATCACTGTCCAGAAAATACTCATAGGGAAGAATGATAATATAAAATTCAGAATGCCAGTTTATTAGTTTTCAACATAATCTCTTTTAAAAATTTATGTCAGGGTAGCAAGTGCATTTTCTCTCTAGCAGCTAACATCAGTTGGTGCTGCTCATAATTGGAGTGTTTTGTGCATTATTTCATTGCATTATTTCATTAAATCATATGAGACCATTACTATCCTTATCCTCATGTTGCACATGAGTTAACAGAGGCTTCAAGAGGATAAATAAGATTGTCAGGTCTCACTGCTAGCAGTATCCAGTAAAACATGTGAATGCCTTTCTTTATTACTTCAGAGCTCAAGCTTTGAGTCGATCAGTATTTGGAATACCAATTTAATTAGTAAGTAAATTCAGGGAAGATAAATAATTCAATGAGGATATATAGCTAGTAAATGACAGAGCCTGGTATTAAACCAAATTTGCACATTCCAAAGTCTGTGACTTTAATCCAGTCCACTGTCTCCTTTAATAATAAGTGCACTTTTCACAGATGCAATAAACTGTGGGTCAAGTACTATCCTAATCATGCTGAGCAAATCGTAACCCTAAACTGTTTATCCTGACAATTTCTGAAGAAAGGACTGATACCTTTATTTTCATTTCTTGTTAAATCAGAGTAAACAATCCCACGGCAAGACAGTTTTTGACATTTCATTTTCCTTTCTATTTTTTACATCTGCCTTGATTTCACCCAGTATTAGTGATACTTAAGAACAAAAACATGGGAAAAAATAGGTCCAATGAAAAATCTGTTAGGATAAAGATTCATGATGCTACAGTGCCTGTGGAAGGGATTCAGTATCCTCTTGTGCTTAAGAAACTCTGTGAAAGTCAAATCAAACATAGAAATTGTATCACACGCTGACACAAGGAGGAACTTGGGCAATAAGTGATGCTCCATTTGAGGGTCTGTAGATCATGATATTAAGTCTTTTTTAAATGGGAAGATTTATCGTGTTATGTGTTATCACAAGACATGCTGATGTCCCCTTTTTGAATTCTAGAGTCTCAAGTACCTGACCAGCCAAGCTCTCTTCATGTGAGGCCCCAGACCAACTGCATCATCATGAGCTGGACCCCTCCCTTGAACCCAAACATTGTGGTGCGAGGTTACATTATTGGCTATGGCGTTGGGAGCCCTTATGCCGAGACCGTACGTGTGGACAGTAAACAGCGATATTATTCCATTGAGAGGTTAGGTGAGTAGCTGCGATTTTTTTCTTATTAAGGGAGATAAATTGTTTATTCAGAACTCTTTTCTTAGGAAATCGTTCTTTGGAATTTGATCTCAGTTAGTATTAACGCTTAACTCTCTCTTTCTTTCTATTTTTCTATCCTCTATCTAACTACTTATACACACACACACACACACACACACACACACACACACACATATGCATTTTTCCTGTCTGGATTTTGAATGAGGGAATTTTATCTAAGAGACATTCACAGTAGTGGGTCTCCTGGTGTATAACCTTGCCTATCTGTTATAAAGATACCAAAAGTACACCTGAACATTTTTCTTTTTCCAGTGTCAATGGAAACCTCTAATCTTAATAATTCTTACCAAAACATTTTTTTTTTCACCAGGAAGATATTTTATCCATTTTTCTTTAACCTTGAATTGTCTAGTCACACTACCTGTTTTTTGCCCTTAGTATTCATAACTAAAGCTTTGCAGCGATCATTGTGATTATTAAATAACAATATTAAAAAATGAATTTTCGGAGTTCCCGTCGTGGCGCAGTGGTTAACGAATCTGACTAGGAACCATGAGGTTGCGGGTTCGATCCCTGGCCTTGCTCAGTGGGTAAAGGATCTGGCATTGCCGTGAGCTGTGGTGTAGGTCGCAGAGGTGGCTCGGATCCTGCGTTGCTGTGGCTGCGGCGTAGGCCAGTGTCTACAGCTCCGATTAGACCCCTAGCCTGGGAACCTCCACATGCCTCCGGTGCAGCCCTAAAATGACCAAAAGGCAAAAAAAAAAAAAAAAAAGAATTTTCAATCAAGTCAGTAACTTGGAGAAATCAAACTTCTCTCTATACATGTTTCTGATCCCTCCTAATTCAAGTTCTCTTACTGTACTTAACCTTATTTTACTGAGTACAATTTTTCTATTGTGATATTTCTGAATTCACTGAAAACTGAATTATTCAGAGAGGATTAACATGTAAAGTTTTCATATTCATTTTACACAGCTTTTCTGTTAGTGCAGTAAGAGATTATATCATTAGCAGAGAAATAAAATGAATGTATGTCATATATGGGGTGCCAACAAGTTAAAAAATTGACATAAAGTAAAAAGCAAATTGATTCTACCTGTTGATTTAACAGGATATTATTTGCAATGAAATACAGTGACCTTCTCAGTAGGAAGGAAACCCAGTTGGATTGCTACTTATTTGCAGTGTCTCTCAGAAAGAGAACATTTGTGATGAGAAGCCTGATTTGAATTTGAATAGCTAAGAATGCAGTAGCGAGAAAAGGTTTTGTCAGTGCAAGGGGAAAATTGCACTGACCCATTCTCTCTGTAATTGCTTCAAACACTAATAAGAGAAGCACCTTCTGCAAATCTCCCCAATTTTACTTAGCTTGGCTTATGGAAATAATATTCTCCCAGTCAGTTCCTGAGTTTGAATACTAAGACAATTGCAAAATTCGTATTTTATGGCCGTCAAACCCATGTCGGGGGACTCTCATTTATCCATTATTCAGTATACTACACCATCCCTGACAGTTCCTCTTGATGTCACGCACCAGAAGGAGAGATTCCCGTGGCAGAGCACAGGGTCTCTCTCCAGCAAGGAGGACGTGGTACAAACTCAGGATGAAGTCGTGAAGGAAGACGGCATTGTTTCACCATGTGCTCTTGATAATGATGCTCTTTATTACAAAGCAACTCTCTCATGAGTTTCCGAATCTAGCACATTTGAGGCATTTGGGAGGTTAATACTGTGGCAAATCTTTCCAAATGCTTCACAAAGAAATTTCCCATTGTAAGATCTATTTTAAAGAGCTAGAACAACTGAGAAAGATAAAATGGGATAGGAACCTCTCTCAGTGATAGATAATCATGTATGTACATTTTAAAACTTATCTGGATAGAGAAATTACACACGTACCCCCAGGACCCCTCGCAAATATATGTATACATGTATTTAAATTCTACTGAAACTCTTTTAACAGAATCCTATGTCTTCACATCACATATGAAATAAAACAGAGTTTTGTCCTCACTGTTCCAGTACCCTCGTGGTTATAAAAATAAACTGGTGTTTTTTCAACATGAGTTCCCACTATTTCTCAAAAATGTATGTTAAACATATCCTAAGTTTGAGTTTTATAAGCATAAAGGATTCAAGTCCACATCTGAACTCTACAAAAAAAAAAAAAATCAGTTATATTTATTCTATTGAATGTTAAGATAGGTGTATCAGTTTTTATTGTCTTTTTAAAAAGATATTTAAAATACAACTTTAAAACTTTTAATCTAGACATTTCATATGTAATAGACAAAAAGGGATTTATATATTTAAAAAAAAAAACTGTAGGACAGTTATACCTTTAAAAATGTGTTAAACAATATTCTAAACCATTTAAGCCTAGGCTCAGCCATAACTTCAAGTATCGTGATTGTAATTTAATTATTTTTTTAAAGATTTTTATTTTTTCTGTTATAGTTGATTCGTGATTTATTTTAAACGATAAAAAGATACTTGGTTTGGGACTTCCCGTTGTGGCTCAGTGGTTAATGAATCTGACTAGGAACCATGAGGTTGCGGGTTCGATCCCTGGCGTCACTAAGTGGATTAAGGGATCCGGCGTTGCCATGAGCTGTGCTGTAGGTTGCAGACGCGGCTCGGATCCCGCGTTGCTGTGGCTGTGGAGAAGGCCGGCAGCTACAGCTCCTGTTAGACCTCTAGCCTGGGAACCTCCATATTCCGCGCGTGCGGCCCTAGATAAGGCAAAAAGACAAAAAGAAAAAAAAAAAACTTGGTTTGTATTTAACTAAATCCTCTTCTCTTTGCTGAGAGATGAGAACTTCCAAATAAAATTTTGTTTATCAGGCATAGTAACTCGTTACTTAGACACCAGGCACCACCACCTGCTTCAGAGCTAGAAGTAGAAGACCATTTTAAATAATATCTAATATTGCTGGATTTAAAACCAAGCTAAGTGAGTGCAGGTATAGAGCTTCATTAATAACTCTTGGTACCAACATGTATATAGTTAATCCTTTGAAATTCCTTTTTGGTTCAGAAGTTCTAATGCCAAGTTTGATGTATACACATGGCATAGATCCACAATATCTGAATTCTAACAATACTTAAAAATTAATATGAAATTAAGTCCCTTTTTAAAAATTTAGTATTTACTGCCTATCAATCTACTGATCAATCTATCTATCCATCTGTTTATAAGCTCTGCATATAAAGTTACAATTTGTTGAGTTTTTGAAAAAGCTTTATTGAGTTATACTTCACAATGTTTTGGGTATTTTTGAATTCCTTTAATTTCTCTCAGCAATGTTTTATAGTGTTCAGTGTAGAGGTTTTGAGGTCTTGAATGTTTTTGTTAGATTTAGTCTTAAAAAACAGATATACTATTTATGTATGAATTTTTTTAGATTTATTTTCCAACTGTTTACTGCATGTATAAAAGAATACAACTGATTTTTTGACATTAACCTTGGTATCCTAAGTCCTGTTCAATTGAACTATTTGTTTTACTGGTAGTGCCATAGATGCTATGAGATTTTCCACTTACATAAGCATATCATATGCAAATGAGAACAATTTTATACTTAAATTTCTGACCTTCATGCCTTTCATTTCTTTTTCTTGCTTTCTTGCGAATGTGAAGATCTCTAGTTAAATATTAAATAGATGTAGTGAAAGCAAGTATCTTTACTGTGTTCCCAATCTGAGGGGAGGCATGAAATAGGACATCAGTTACAGCTTCCTCACAGATGCCTGTCATATTAAAGTAGTTTTCTATACTTTTAGCTTTATGGGGATTTATCATGACATTTGTTAAATTTTTATGAAATAATATTCTATCTCTTGAAATGGTCGTATGGTTTGCCTGCTTTATTTGTTTAAATATTGTGAATTACACTGATTTTTAAAAAATCTTTTTTAATGAATTTTAGTACATTTATAGTTGTACAACAATCACTACAACCAAATTTTATAACATTTTCATCCCAAACCCCAGGCACATCCCCACACACCCCCAACCTGTCTCATTTGGAAACCATAAATTTTCCAAAGTCTGTGAGTCAGTATCTGTTCTGCAATGATGTTCATTATGTCCTTTTTTTAGATTCCATATGTAAGTGATAGCATTTAATGGTGTTTCATTGTCTGACTGACTTTACTTAGCATGATAATTTCTAAGTCCATCCATGTTGCTGCAAATGCTGTTATTTCTTTTCTTTTAATGGCTGAGTAATATTCCATTGTGTATGTGTCCCACACCTTCTTTATCCACTCCTCTGTTAAAGGACATTTAGGTGGTTTCCATGTCTTGGCTATTGTATATAGTGCTGCAATGAACACTGGAGTACATGTGTCTTTTTGAGTCATGGTTTTCTCTGGATAGATGCCCAGGAGTGGGATTGCTGGATCAAATGGTAATTCTATTTTTAGTTTTCTGAGGAATCGCCATACTGTTTTCCACAGTAGTTGCACCAATTTACATTCCCACCAACGGTGTAATAGGGTTCCTTTTACCACACCCTCTGCAGCATTTATTGTTTGGATACTTTTTGAGGATGGCCATTCTGGCTGGTATAAGATGGTACCTCATAGTGATTTTGATTTGCATTTCTCTAATAATTAGTGATGTTGATCATCTTTTCATGTTTTTTTGGGCATCAGTATGTCTTCTTTGGAGGATTGTCTGTTTAGATCTTCTGCCTGTTTTTTTGATGGGGTTATTTGCTTTTTTGGTCTTGAGCTGCAGAAGAAGTTTATAAGTTTCAGAGATTAATCCCTTGTCAGTCGCTTCATTTGCAAATATTTTTTGCCATTCTATGGGTTGTCTTTTTGTTTAGGGTTTCCTGTGCTGTGCAGAAACTTTTAACTAAGTCCCATTTGTTTAGTTCTGTTTTTATTGCCATTACTCTGGGAGGGGGCCCTGAGAAGATATTGCTGTGGTTTATGTCAAAGCGTGTTTGCCCTTGTTTTCCTCTGAGTTTTATAGTATATGGTCTTATATGTAGCTATTTTCCATTTTGAGTTTATTTTTTGTGTATGGTGTTAGGAAGTGTTCTAATTTCATTTTTTTACATGTGGCTGTCCAGTTTTCACAGCACCAGTTATTATAGGTCCTGTCTTTTCTCCATTGTATATTCTTGCCTCCTTTGTCATAGAGTAGTTGACTGTAGGTGCATGGGTTTAATTCTGGGTTTTCTATCCTGTTCCAGTGATCTATATTTCTGTCTTTGTGCCAGTACCATATGGTTTTGATGTCTGTAGCTTTGTAGTTGAGTCTGAAGTCAAGGAGCCTGTTTCCTCCTGCTCCATTTTTCTTTCTCATGGTGGCTTTGGCTATTCTGGGTCTTTCATGTTTCCAAGCAAACTTTAAAATATTTTGTTCTAGTTCTGTGAAAAAAGCCCTTGGTAATTTGATAGGGATTGCATTGAATCTGTAGATTGTCTTTGGTAGTGTAGTCATTTTGATAATATTGATTCTTCCAATCCAAGAGCATGGTATATCTTTCCATCTGTTTGTGTTATCTTTGATTTCTTTAATCAGTGTCTTATAGTTTTCAGAGTACAGACCTTTTTGTCTCTTAGGTAGGTTCATTCCTAAGTATTTTACTCTTCTTGACACAATGGTAAAAGGGATTGTTTCCTTAATTTCTCTTTCTGATCTTTCATTGTTAGTATATAGAAATGCAGTTGATTTCTGTGTATTAATTTTGTATCCTGTGATTTTGCAAATTCATTGATGAGCTCTAACTGTTTTCTGGTAGAGTCTTTAGGATTTTCTAGGTATAAGTATCATGTCATCTGCAAATAGTGATAGTTTTATTTCTTCCTCTCCAATTTGGATTCCTTTTATTGCTTTTTCTTCTCTGATTGCCATGGCTAGGACTTCCAAATCTACATTGAATAGTAGTGGCGAGAGCAGACAGCCTTGTCTTGTTCCTGATCTCAGAGGGAATTTTTTCAGTTTTTCACCATTGAGAATGATATTAGCTCTGGGTTTGTTATATATGCCTTTATTAAGTGGTTCCCTTTATGACCACTTTCTGAACAGTTTTTATAAGAAGTGGGTGATGGATTTTGTCAAAGGCTTTTTCTGCATCTATTGAGAAGATCATATGGTTTTTATTCTTCAGTTTGTTAATGTGGTGTATCACACTGATTGATTTCCAGATATTGAAGAATCCTTGCATCCCTGGGATAAATCCAACTTGATCACAACGTAAAATCCTTTTAATGTATTGTTGGATTCTGTTTGCTAGAATTTTGTTGAGGATTTTTACATCTATTCATCAGTGAAATTGGCCTATGGTTTTCTTTTCTTATGGTATCTTTGACTAGTTTTGGTATTAGGGTGATGGTGGCCTCATAGGATGAGTTTGTGAGTGTTCCTTCCTCTGCAATATTTTTGGAATAATTTCAGGATAAGTGTTAGCTCTTTTCTAAATGTTTGATAGAATTTGCCTGTGAAGCCATCTGGTCTAAGACTTTTGTTTATTGGAATTTTATTTAATCATGGTTTCAATTTCTGTACCTGTGACTGGTCCATTCATCTTTTCTATTTTGTCTTGGTTTAGTCTTGGAAGATTGTATTTTTCAAAGAACTTGTCCATTTCTTCTAGGTTTTCTGTTTTATTGGCATATAGTTTCATGTTAGACTCTTATGAACTTTGGTATTTCTGTGATGTCCATTGTGACTTCTCTTTTTCATTTCTAATTTTATTGATTTAAGTCCTCTCTCTTTTTTTCTTGATAAGTCTGGCTAAGGGTTTATCAATTCTGTTTGATCTTCTCAAAGAACTGGCTTTTAGTTTCATTGATCTTTTCTGTGGTTTTCTTTGTTTCTATTTCATTGATTTCTGCTCTGTTATTTATAATTTCTTTTCTTCTGATAACTTTAGGTCTTGTCTCTTCTCTCTCCAGCTGCTTTAGATGTAAAGTTAGGTTACTTATTTGAACTTTTTCTTGTTTCCTGATTTAGGCTTGTATTACTACAAACTTTCCTCTTAGAACTGCTTTTGCTGCATCCCATAGGTTTCGGAGTGTCATATCTTTATTGTCATTTGCTTCTAGGTATTTCTTAATATTCTCTTTGATTTCCTCACTGATCCACTGGGTGTTTAGTAGAATGTTGTTTAGTCTCCACATATTTGTTTTCTTGTTTTTTTTTTTCTTGTTATTGATTTCTAGTCATATAGTGTCATGGCTGGAAAAGATGCTTGATATGATTTCAATTTTCTTAAAGTTACCAAGGCTTGATATATGGCCCAGAATGTGACCAATCCTAGAGAATGTTCCTGTGCACTTGACAAGAATGTGTATTCTGTTGCTTTTGGATGGAATGTCCTTTAAATATCTTTTAAGTCCATCTGGTCTAATGCTTCACTTAGGGCCTGTGTTTCCTTGCTAATCTTCTATTGGGTTGATTTGTCCATTGCTGTAAGTGGGGTGTTAAAGTCCCCTGCTATTATTGTGATATTGTCAATTTCTCCTTTTAAGATTTTTAGCAGTTGCCTTATATATTGTGGTGATCCTATATTGGGTGCATACATACTCGCATTTGTTATATCTTCTTCTTGGATTGATCCTTTGATCATTATGTAATGTTCTCATTTGTCTCTTATAATATTTTTTATTTTAAAATGTATTTTGTCTGATATGAGTCTTGCTACTCTAGTTTTGACTCTCGTTTGCATGCAATATTTTCTTCCATCTCTCACTTTCAATTTGTATGTGTCCCTGGAAGTTAAATGGGTCTCTTGAAGGCAGGATATATATGGATCTTGTTTTTGTATCCATTCAGCCAGTCTATTTGTTTCGATTGGGGCATTTCATCCATATACATTTAAGGTAATTATTGATATGAAGGTTCTTATTTCCATTTTATTAACTGTTTTGGATTTGTTTTTGTTGCCCTTTTTTTCTTCCCTTCTCCTCTTGTTTTCTCCTCTTGTGATTTGATGACTATATTTAGTGTTGTATTTGAGTTGATTTTCTTATTTGTCTGTGTATCAATTACAGATTTTGGTTTGCAGTTACCTTGAAGTTTTGATATAGGAGTCTGTATATATATGAGATTGTTTTAAGTTGTTAGTCTCTTAATTGCAACTGTATCTCCAGTGTCCTGCACTTGTACACTCTTCTCATGATTTCTGATTTTGGTAGGATATTTGTGTCTGGATGATTTCCTATTTTCACTGTACATATGCCTTTACTGGTGAGCTTTGTCATTTATGCTATTTTTTGTTTCTACTTGTGGCCTTTTCTTTTCTGCCTATAGAAGTTCCTTTAGTATTTGTCGTAAAGCTGGTTTAATGTTGCTGAATTCTCTTCACTTTTGCTTATCTGTAAAACTTTTGATTTCTCCTTCAAATCTGAATGAGAGCCTTGGGTAAAATAATCTTGGTTGGATGTTTTTTCCTTTCATCACGTTAAGTATATCATGCCAGTCCCTTCTAGCTTGTAGAGTTTCTGCTGAAAAATCTGCCGATAGCCTTATTGAGGTTCCTTTGAATGTTATTTGTTTCTTTTCTGTAGCTGTTTTTGGTACATTATCTTTGTCTTTAATTTTTGTCAGTTTGATTAATATGTCTCTTGGAGTGTTTCTCCTTAGGTTTATTGTATATGGTACTTGTTGTGATTCCTGGATTTGAGTGAGTGATTCTCTCCCTACATTAGGGAAGTTTTCAGCTGTTATCTCTTTGAATATTTTCTGTCCCTCTCTCTCTCTTCTCCTTCTGGTACCCTATAATGTGGTTATTGGTGCTTTTAACATTGTCCCAGAGTTCTCTTAGTCTGTCTTCATTTCTTTTCAATCTTTTTTCTCTTTTCTATTCTGTATCAGTGATTTTTACTGTCTATCCTCCCCCTTGCTTATTCATTCTTCTGCCTTCTGTATTCTGCTGTTGGTTGCTTCTAATAAATCTTTTATTTCAGTTATTGTATTTTGCATCTCTGTTTGCTTAAGTTTTAAAGCTTGTATTTATTTGCTCAGTGTTTGCTGTAAGTTATCGATCTTTGCCTCCAGTTTATTTCCAATATCTTGCATAATCTTCAGAAGTAATAGTCTAAAGTCTTTTTCCTGGAGGCTGATAATCTCCAGATCACTTAGCTGTTTTTCTGGGTTTTTTTCTTTCTCCCTTATCTGAGTTATAGTTCTCTGACTTTTCATTTTTATATTTTTTTGGTGTGGTCTCATTTTGTAGACAATAGAGTTATAACCTCTCTTATTTCTGATGTCTGCTCCCTTTGTGGCTAAAGTTGGTAGGGGAACTTGCTGTAGCCTTCCTAATGGTAGGGACTGCTTCCTACCCATTGGTAGGTGGGGCTGATTCTTATCCCTCTGGTGGATGGGGTTTTGTCTCTGGGTGAGATTAGAGGCAGCTGTGTGTCTGGGGCATCTTCAGGCAGCCTGTTTACTGATGGGTGGGGTTGTGATCCCATCTGGATTATTGTTTGGCCTGGGGCTTTTCAGCGCTGATGGGTGAGGCCAAGTCTTCCCAAAGTGTCACCTCTAGAGGAACACATGCTAGTGAAATCTCCCAAGAACTTTGTCTCCAATGTCCTCCCCCCATAATGAGCCACAGTCACCCCCTATTTTCCTTAAAGATTCTTCAAGAACTGCAGTCTGGTCCAACCCAGATTCCTGTGGAGTCTCTGCTTTGCCCTGGGACCCAGTACACATGAAAGCCTGTGTGTATCTTTCAAGAATGGGGTCTCTGTTTCCCCCAGTCCCATGGAGCTCCTGCACACAAGCCTCACTGGCCTTCAATGCCAGATGCTCCAGGGGCTCTTTCTCCCAAAGCCAGGCATGAGGACCAGATGTGGGGCTCAAAACTCTCACTCCTGTAGGTGAGTCACTGTGACATAGTTACTTTTCTAGTCTGTGGGCTGCCCACCCGGCAGGTATTGGGTTGCTTATAACATGTAATCTCCCCTTCTACCAAATTGATGTGGCCTCTTCTTTGTCTTCTGGAGTAGGATATCTTTTTTAAAGTGTCCAGCCCTTTTGGTTGAAGGCTGTTCAGAATTTGGTTGTAATTTTGTTGCTTTTATGAGAAGGTGATCTCCAGTCCTTCTATTCCACCCTCTTAATCTTATCTCTCCTGAATTACATTGATTTTTGAAGGGTAAATACACATTCTTATATTGTAGGATTGGATTTATTAATAGTTATTAAAGATTTTTGTGCCTGTATTCATAAAGTATGTTTGTCAATAAGTTTCTGTTCATGCAGTGACTTTGTCTAGTTTTTTTTAATTAAGTTTATATTGGCCTTATGAAATTAGCTGAACAATTTGCTCTTTTTCTGTAACTGAAAAAAATTTGTATAAAATTGAGGTATTTTATTTCTTGAACGTTTATAGAATTCACTAACACAGCTACATGTATCTGAGATTTACTTTTTAGGAAGACTTTTGAATTGAATTCAATTTCTTTATCATACATGGTATTTCTATATTTTGATTTTTTTCTTCTATTGATTTTGGCAAATTCAATTTTTCATGAAATTTGTCTATTTTATTTGGTCAAATTTGTTGACATAGAGTCATTTATTCATGATATTCTCTATCTGTGCTTATCTGTGGTGATAACTGCGTTTACATTTCTGATACTGATGATTTAAGTTCTATCTCCTTTTTTGTGATCAGTCTAGGTAGGGGTTCACCAATTTTTCTGAACAAAGAAAGAATCTTTAACATTGCTGTTTCTCTTACCTGTCTCATTTTATTTCTCTCACATTTGCTCTTATCTTGAGTATTTTCTTTCTAATACTTATTTCAGTCATCTGTTATACTTCTAGATGTAATTTCTTAAGGTGGAATCTCTTAATGTAGGTATTTAAAGCTATGAGTGTTTCCCTTAGCACCACTGTCCTTCCTTGCATTCCACAAATGTTGATATGTTCGTTCAAAATATTTTCTAATTTTTTCTTGATTTCTTTTTGCCTTGTGACTTCTTTTGTTGCTTAATTTTCTGAGTTTTCTTTGATATCTTATTATTGGTTTTAAAATTTTACCATGATTATAAAACATACTCTTTTGATTTCACTAATTTTAAACATTTGAGACTGTTTTATGAAGCAGCATACTGTTAAATTTTTTGAATATGCTATATTAACTTAAAAATCATAACAATTCTGCAGTTATTAGATATTAGAGTTCTGCAAATATCAATTAGATCAATATCTTTGATAATTTTCAGATCTTCTTTGCCTTTACTAATATTTTTGATCAATAGTTTGTAAATTGCTAAGATTTAGTATCAAAATCATCTTTTATGAATGTGATCATCTACGTCTCTCTTTAGTTCTGTCAAATTTTTGCTTCATTAATTTTGAGAGTTTGTTATTAAGCCAATATCCATTTATAATTATCATATCTTCTTGATAAATTACCTTATAAAGATCTCTTTTCATCTCTGATAATACTCTTGGTCTTTAAGATGATTTTATGTTATTAATATATCCACTGTAGCCTTCTTTTACTTAAGATTTATGTGGTATATCTTTTTTAATCCATCACTTTCAGTCTATGTCTTTTAACATTTGTCTTTCTCTTGAATGTAGTCTTGCTATTTTATACACTCAGAATTTTTATCTTTTAATTGGAATTTTTTGCCAATTAAAATTTATTGTAATTATATAAATGATGGAATTTAGGTCTACCATTTTATTTGTGCTTTCTGTTTGTTCTCTCTTTCTCTCAGCTCTTTTCTCTTTCATGGCCTGTCTTTCTTACTTCATTCTGCCTACTTTAATATAACCCTCACATTTTATGTAGTTTGGGTTTTTGGGTTTTTTTAATTTTCTTTTCTCCGTATTTTTAAATCTTATTGTCATTATTAGCATGATAGTTGAACTGAAGGGCACCCACACGATCATAGTAGAATTGGAAACTCACAGTACCTTGTTTAATATTTTTTAACAGGTGCTATGGTGGATATTCTTGATAAAAGTAAGCTTGGTTTCTAGGAAATGTATCATCTGAATTACATTTGATAATAGTTATTTGTGTTAACAAAATAAAAGAATCACAAATGGAATTATAGTTCAACTGAAAAATAAACATTGTGGAGCAAATTTCTGACTAAGGTTTGGACTTCTGACAAAGTGTAGTAATTTAAAAAACTAAATTTGGGTTATAGTTTTGACTAATTTTTTAAGCTTTTAAAAATGTAGTGTTTAAGTCTTTATACAATGAAAATGGAAAATAAGTCATACTTTTACAAACTTATCAGGGTCAGTGAACAAAAGTGATTATACAGTCCAGCTACAGCCATTGCTTTTCCAACTGAGGTTAAAAAAAAATGACAAATATTTCTAAAAGAATTTATGTTCTTTCAGTTATTAGTTCACTTTAAACTATCACATATCTTACTGAGAATTAGCTAAAAATCTTTCATCCCCACTGATACAGATTAGCAGAGCTGTTCATGGAACTAATGTTCTTAGAATTATTCAATAAAAAGAAGAATGTACAATTAAATCTTTTAGGGTTTTAACAGTCATTCACCGATTCTTTTGAAGTGTTTTAACCCTACCATAGAACAATATTTTTAGTTATTTTCTTGAATACTCAGTTATTATTTTCTTTCCATTTTATCATCCTTTCACTGATGTTTATTAAAGGATATGGTTTTAACAGACTCATATGTTTTAAAACTTATTCTAAGCAAACTAAAAAGGAAATGGAGGTGGAATTGAATGTAAATCTGAATCTGGGTTCAGATCCATGTTTTGTGGGTTCAGATTCATGTTTTTCTTTCTCTCTGCCATAATGTTTAATTTTAGTTCGAACTCTGGTTACAGTATTTTAGTGAAAATGAGAATAAGAGTATCATTTAATCCCTATTATGTGGTTTGAAGAGATAATAGATATTGAAAGAGTTAACACAGGTAGAGAAGTTGGTCTTTGTAAGATATATAAACAGCAAGCGTTTAGTTGTGATCACCGCAAAAATATTAAAGTTTGTCTTAATTAAAATATTTAGCTTTTTTAGGTAAAAATTTTAATTATTTCTAAATATTATCAAAAATATCTTTATAACACTGATTGGAAATATTTTACATTGGTCTGTTTAGTAGTTTTTCTGTTTTAATTAAGAAAAAGAGGGAGTTCTCACTGTGGTACAGTGGGTTAAGGATCCGACTGTTGCAGCTGAGGTCATTTCAAAGATGCACGTTCAATCCCAGCCCAGTGCAGTGAATTAAAGCATCCAGTGTTGCTACAACTGTGATTCAGATTCAGTCCTTGGTCTAGGAACTTCCATATGCCAAGTCTGCAGCATTAAAAAAAAAAAGAAAAAATGGGTGTTCCACTTGTGATTAAATTTATTCATAATCTGGCGGTATCAAATGAAGGTTTAAATTCTGTCTCTAACAGTGAATTATTGGTTATATGTGGCACAGTAATTCTATCATTCTCACGCTGTGGGATTCTCTAAACCTCAGTTTTCTCACGTGTAGAGTAGGATCATATGTTACCTTACAAGCTTATCATGATATTCAGTTGAGTAATAAAAGTACAGCCATTTGCAACTCTTCTAAAAGTTAAAAAATATATGCACATGTAAATAGGCATTGTTTTTATAATTTGTGCATAATTAGTTTAATTTATATAAATACTGTAGTAGCCTTTGACTTGTGTGTTTTTATATACCTTGAAGGCTATTGTGTTTTCGTTTCATTTCTTTCCTTAAAAGTAAATACAAGTTTTAAAGTAGTTGAGGATTCCAGGATTTTAAACTCAGATAACTTACCAAATGTGTGGAATTATATTAAGCATATTCATTTTCTAAAATTAATGTGTAACAAAAATCTAAACAACACAGTGACATTCAGTTTGGTGTGTGAACTCCTGGTTTTAACTGTAATAGAATGCTGATTAGAAAATTCTGAGTGGGTGAGTTAGGTGATTTCAGTATGAGTCCTGGTTGCCCAGAGAAGAGTGAGGAGAGAAGAGAAAAGGTCATTTTATAAGATCATTACTCTGAATGTATCAGGAAGAATGGATTTTATTTTTTATGACTTTTTTTTTGTGGTTAGTGTCTTCTAAACCTGCAGGCATTTTCTAGCAGTCTTTAAGGACAGCCTCAGGGTGATTCATTAATAATACATATCATTTTATTTGTAAGTCTTTTCTCACTTTCTACTCCCTGAGGTCCAAAACAGATGCACTGTCTCATGCCTGGTGAGATTTCTAAGATTGTTTGGAAGAATCTATACCAATAGATGAATACTATTATGCAACAAGAGAAGGAAGGAATCTTGACAATTGAATAAAACATCATACATTTAATTAGAAATCTGCAAATATCCCTACTTCTCCTTTTTCAAATAACTTTTTATGTTTCAGTTTATATTTTATAATCTGTGTTGTCATTTGTAAAGTCAGGTCAATCCAATAAAGTATTATATGAGTCATTCCCTGAACCAACGTTAAATCCAAGAATTTAATCAAAACCTTTTTCTCCATCTTATTTGTTTCTAGAAAATATTTTATTCACATTAAACAATCTATATCTCTCTGTAATGTTCCCTGTCATTTAGTGTTTACAGAGAACTACTCAGTGCATTTCTTCCAAGGACTTTACAAATACTGATCTATTCCTTCATCTTCTCCATTATTTTAGTGTCAGGTATCATCCCAATTTTACAAATGAGAAAAGACAGCAAGAGAACTAAAGTAAGCAAGAAAAGTTTAAGATGGTGTTTTGATTTTAAAAGTTGAGGTAAATTAGCATACTTGGATAAACGTTTTCATAAACAGAAAAAATCTATTTCTTTAAAATTGAGAGAGGAGGCTGGGATCAAGCTTGAGCCTGGTCAGGACTTGCACTAGGACACGATACTGCAAGGAAGTTCCACTTCCTAAGGGGAAAAACAAGCTATTCTGTCACAATTAAATTTCTTTAATTCAACAACAGAATAGTATGATCTAGTGAGACAGGACACAGTCCTACAATTTCTGCAAGCAAAAGTTATAGCTTTATGTATGAGTCCCAGAGTTTAATCATGGAGGTCTAAGTGTTTTTATTGTGAGCCAATAAAAAAGTTAAGGGCTGACTTGGAGAGAAAACACAAAAAACATATGTCTGGACATATTACATTATTAAGCATTTATACTTGTGGATTAGTATTTCTTCTTTTAGCTCTATCAGTTTCTGACTCCATATAATTTGAAGCTCTGTTATCAGGTACACAAAATAGTGTTGTTATATCCTTTTCATGAATTAACCATTTTATCATTTATGAGCTATTCCTCTTTATCAGTTGTAATATTCTTTGCTTTGAAATCTTCTTGATATTAATATAACAACTGCAGCCTATTTTTTGTTTGTGTTTTAGAAAGATATGTATTTTCCATTACTATATTACTTTCAAACTATTTGTGTCTTTAAGTGGGTTTCTTGTAGGCAGCCTACAGTTGAGTCTTTTTAATTTTTATCCAATATGCAATCTTTGAGTTTTAATTGAGGTGTTTAGGCCATTTACATTTAATGTGAATATTGATATATTTGGGTTTATATCTACCATCCTGCTCTTTCCATTTTACTTGTTGCATTTATTGTCTCATCTGGTCTCTGTTCCCTTTTCCCTTCTCTTTCTTGCCTTTTTTGGGAATTGTCTTTTTAATCATTTATCTTACATCCTTCATGGACTTAGTAGTATAACTATTTTATTTCTTTAGCAATTGCTTTAGAATTTATATTATGTATCTTTAACTTATCCCTACTGACCTTACAGAAATATTATGCCATTTCACAGTACATTGATATTACTTTTTCTTTAAACAATGAAATATCCATTAAAGGTTAACAAAATTAAAAACCAAATGTATTTTAAATCTTAATTGTGTTAATCCAGATTTTCAATTGGCATTTTCTTTCTTCCTGAAGCACTTCTTTAATATTTCTTATAATGGAGCTCTGCTGGGGATTATTTCATTTTATTTTTGTACTACTTGAAAAAAGTTTCATTTTGCCTTTGCTTCTTAAGTACTTTTACACTGGAGATGGAATTCTAGATAAATAATTTGTTTTTCTTTCAGCTTTTTGATGATATCATTTCCCTATCTCTTATATTGCCTTGTTTCCAGTAAGATTTTTGCAATTATCCCTATCTCTGTAACTCTGTACATAATATGTCTTTTTTTATCTGGCTGCTTTGAAGAGTTTTTTCTTTGACACTAATTTTACACAATTTTATTTTTATGTCTCTGGGTACTTTTATTTATGTTTCTTCTGCTTGAAGTCTGTTAAGATTCCTGAGTCAGTGGTTTTACTGGACTCATTGAATTTGAAAGCAAACAAATTTAAAACCTTTGGACATTATTTTTTCAATTTTTTTTAACATCTCTGTCTTACTCATTTCAATTGGGGATTCCACTTACACATGTTATTGTGTTTTAGGTTGTATCACAGCTCACTGATTCTTAGCTATTTTTTTTCATTCCTTTTCTTGTATGTTTCATCTTAGACAGTTTCTATTACTATATTCTTAAGGCCACTGTTTTTTTTTTCCTAAAGTGGCTGATCAGATCTTAATCCCATCCAAAGTATTTTTTATATTACACATGACAGTGTTCATCTCTAAAGGATAGTTTGAGTATTTTATGTATAATCCGTATTTCAGTTAACTTTCTCAAGCTTTCCTCTGCCTTCTTGAACAGATGGAATATAGTTATAATAAATCTTTATATATTCTTTCATTTATTTCTCTTTATTAATTTTCTCCTCATTATGGATTATATTTTTATATATTTAGCATGTTCAGTAATTTTTGTGTGCTTCTTACACTTTGTGTTTACTTTGTGTGTGCTATAGATTTTTATGCTTTTTAAATTACTCAAGTTTTCTTATAGGATGCAATTAAGTTGCTTGGAACTACTGATTCTTTTGAGGCTTGCTTTTAAACTATTGCATGGTATGAGAACCTCAGTATCACATGATACCATAGGGCTTATTTTTCCTGACTAGTCCTTCTAAGTATCCTCCTCAAAATCTCATGAATCATGTGGCTGTCCATCTGACCTGTGGAAATCCAGTATTTCCTAGCCCCAGGTGAGCACAAAAGATTTTTTTCCTTTCTATCATTAGGTGGTTCTTTCCCTAGCCTTAGATAATTTCCTCATTCACAGGTACTAAGTGCTCTGATGAAGATTTAAGAGAGACATCTAGATGTCCAAACTTGTCCTTCTGTGCATTACTCTCTTCTCTGGCACTCTTTCCCACAACTCCATTTGCTTTGGTTTTCCCAGTTCAGAGAAACCACTGAGCTTCTTCTGGATTTCCCCTTTTTCTTCTTCAGCCTTGAAATTTTCTCCAGGCAGTAAGCTGGGGGAATCAGAAGGCTCACTTTGCCTCTCTTCACTAACAGAGCACTGACCTGATCTCCCTGATGTCCAAATTATGAAAACTATCATTTCATATATTTCATCTTTTTTATTGTTATTTATTTATTTATTTGTTTGTTTGTTTGTTTATTTATTTATTTATTTATTTTGTTTTCTAGGGCTGCACTCATGGCATATGGAGGTTTCTGGGCTAGGGGTCAAATCGGAGCTACAGCTTCTGGTCTACATCACAGCCACCGCAATGGGGGATCTGAGCCACATCTGTGACCTATACCACAGCTCACGGCAATGCCAAATCTGAGCAAGGCCAGGGATCAAACCTGCATCCTCATGGATACTAGTCAGATTTGTTTGTGCTGTGCCATGACAGGAACTCCCTGTCTTTTGTTTGTTTGTTTGTTTTTAAGTTGATCCAGGCAAGAGGGTAAATCCAATTCCTATTAATCTACTTTTCAGAAGTGGAAGTCATTTAATAAACAATTAAACAATTATTTTATTATTTTACTATGTCAAAATTTTCAGCTTTTCAGAAACACCAAAGATGCCAAGCTGCACTGTATCTGTCTCCTTATGTCTGTCACAAATCTCATCAAGAATGATTCCTGACTGTCATATTGTATCTTTGGAGAATAAATTTAACTTGAGTGCTCTTAGAAATAGGTCTCAACCTGTGGAGAAATGAACGTTTATAACTCCCAGAGTGCATTTTGAGTTCACTGACTACAATGTAAATTATAATGTTAACCTCAGCATCACCCACCCCCATCAAAAATAATCTTTTCATGCATGGAATATAGAAGTTTTGAATTTATGACATATAAACATTTTTAAAAGGAAAAATAATGCATTTTAGCAGCCTGCAGAACAGTTGACATACATCAATAAAAAATGAATAAGCACCACGTAGAGAACATTTTATTATTTTAAAATGAAGTACCTTATAGGTGTTGGTTAAGAAAATTCTGCTTTGTATTTTTTGAAGAAAAGTGTAAGAAGAATCATGAAGAATGCTTTTTGACCTGAAGTTTGAAAAGAATCATTCAATGTTATTATTCAATTATTCAGCGATTATTGAAATGAATCATTTAATGATAAAGAAAATAAAAAGGGAGGGTAGACTCACCCCCTTCTTTATCCATAACTGTCTTAAGTACAAGGAAGCAATAGTGAACATAAACTCCAACTGTGTTTCAGACTGGAGGATCAGGATAGGTCACTGAAATTTTAAATACAGTATGTTGTATAATTCATTCTGGAAGAAAGTCAACTTATTATTATCTTGTAGTTTTATTTACACAGAGAATGCATGCTTGTTCTCAAGTTAATATCAGCAATTTAATTTTATTCTGGCAGTTTTAATGAATGGGCCCTAAGATGGAGTTTCTAGGAATATGGGAATGTCTGTTATTTATGTCAGATTTGATTGTATATACCTTTTATCTTTGCTATAAATCATTTCCCGCTGCTATTACTATTTGCCTAATATCTATATTCTAAATTTTGTGAGTAGAATATGAATGCTGATGAATCCAAAGAACAATATATCTTCTTGTCTTCTTAGCACTTCATAATCTCTGTGTCATTCACTTTAGTAGGTTTCAGTGCTTTTATTTTATAGATGTAGATGAATTCAGCCCAAAACTATGTATTATTTTCTCAGTTCAAATATTCTTGATCATTTAGTTGATATTAGTCAAATACTATTTCACAGTAGAGCTTTCCATAGTGAAGCTTAATTAGAAAAAAATCTTGTGGTAGATAGTGTGTTAAAAGACTAAATGGTTTATTATTTCTTTTTTATTCTTATTTGATTTATTATATTTCATATTTTACATATATTACATCTATTATAATTTCTGTTCAAATGAAGTAGTGATGAACAATGAAGCCAGGCAACTTTTCTGGAAAACCAAGGTTTAGGGGATTGCTGAATTTTAAGGCTAAAGATTAGTTTCTTTACCCTTCAGCCCCACAGTTTTACCTTTGTATTCTTTTAGAACTCTTTGATCATTGCCAAGCTGTTCCTGAGGTTTATCCACATGCAGTTTGTCAACTAGTTCTAGAAAATTCTCTGCATCTATTTCTATTTGATCTAGTACCTCTGCTTCTAAAGATGATTTAAGTGTGTTATTCGGTTTCATATACTTTTTCTGAAAAGATCAAGGTAAATTATTTAGTATGCCCCCTGGCTCCTTTTCATATATCCGAAAGAGTGTTTAGATCACAGTTACTATGTATAATTATTTTGGGGGTATGACTGTTAGGCATGAGATACCAAAGTGAGGATAGTGGGAGATACTGTGAAATATAAGGCATATTCTCTGACATATTCTAGGATCCCAAATTCATACATGGTAAGTAAAAAAAAATTCTTAAAAAGAACAAATGAGATTTCTACAAGTAATTGCATTAGTGGATTGGAAGTTTGCTATAAGAGTTTTAGATGAAATTTTGGCTTGAGAATTTTGGTTTAAGGAATCGATAGGATTCCTTCTCCTGAGAGAAGACATGATACGGTAAGTACAAGACTGAGAGTCAGTAGACAGCAAGGGAGGTATAAGGTCTAGTGACCAGGGCAATTTAACCTGGTCAATGGAAGTTTTTATAAGGCACTTTCAGGGATAAGGAATAGAGATATTTGATTTTAAATTTGAGGTGGAATAACATCAAAATTCTTACCATTCTTGGATTCACGTATTCCCAAATAATTCTAAGGTTCAGGCTATATATTTCACAGTCATTTTGTTGAGGTACTAATTGAATCCCAAATGCTGAGAACTTGTGTGCAAATCATTTACCTAGTCAGCAAGTCTTAACCACTACGAAGCCTATCTTCTCATTAACACATATCCATTAATAGGAGCAAATAATGTTATATATTCAAAAAATCCTGGGAAAACTGGAATAGAGTATTAAAAGGGAAGCTAACACTACATTGCATGGTTCTTGAATCTCAGATTTGACCTTTTTAATATGTAAGTAATGGGAGACATTATTATCACTATCTATGTAAAATAACTATTGGTAAGTGTTATTTTCCTCCATGCTGTGTCTTTTCTAAAAACTGAGCATGAAAAAATAAATAATTAACTAATTTTTATTTAATTAATCCAAGCTAGCACTGTGTACTCCTGCCCTATACCTTGATTATTCTCTTTAAATTGTTCAGTACTCAGAATTTTGGAGTTCCCACTGTGGTGCAGTGGGTTAAGGATCTGGCAATGTCTCTGCAGCAACCTGGGTCTGACCCTAGCCAGTGCAGTGGGTTAAGGATTCAGTGTTGCCACATCTGTGGTGTAGGTCGTAGCTGCAGCTTAGTCAGTCCCCGGTCCAGGAACCTCCACATGCTGTGAGTGCTGCCAAAAAGAAATACCCAGAATTATTTTAAGGCGTAGTTCCTGGTTTTCTTAAATTCAGAGCCAAACTTTTTGTTAGCCTTAATTAATGTCAAGTGCCCTGACTCAGTGCATATTTGGGTGACTCCTGACCCAACCTGCCATCTGGACCTAGTATCCTGTCTTCCTGTATCCAGGTAGCTGGTGATGATATAAATTTTATTCTTCTTTTAAGTGCTTGGACATTAAATTGTTTGGAGAGTGGTGGTGAGAGAGGGAGACATGTATGGGATAGATAGTTAAATTTAAGAGTTTTTAAAAAATTCACCTTTAAAAAGTGGCAAATCATTTCATTAAACAGTATATCTAAGGATGTTTCTGTTTTTCAGGTGTTCTGTGTATGGGGGCAGGGCTATGTGTGGGTATATGTTTTAATGATCACTATTCCATTACATAAATTTGGAGAATAAGACTATACTAGACATGAGACTTATACAGCTAAATCAACAAATTAAGGTCAAGAATGAAATAACAATCTTATTTCTAGCAATGTCTACCCTGAAACATATCAATCAGTTAATCAGGTAATCAGGAAGAATGTCCAATATGTAAATTACTTACATATTTTATTTAGTTAACACAATCATTTGGGAGAGGTCATTAGTTATATGCAGCCCAAATCTTGGAAAAATATTTTAAACATACTTGGAAATACCATGTTGTCTCCAATTTTACTCACTCAACAGGAATGGCTATTTCCTAGACTAAACATTTTACTGTCTCTTTAGAATGGGAAAATGACTGTAATGAGAGATTGTATTATAAATCATTGATGAAAACATAGCAAGTTGCATTGTGTTTCTACTGCCCCACTGTATGTTAATTGATGTAAGTAAGATGTAGAGTACATCTACAGTGAGGCAGGCTTTCACCCCCTTAAACGTCATCTGTGAGCCACTTCTTTCATTAGTAGAGATTAAATATTTGTACAGGTAGCCTAGAGTATTTCTGAGAAGAAATGGTGTTATGAGCCAAGGCATCAATTTTTTCTACAAACATTTAAGTGGATGTCAACATAGCCTTCTTCACAATTAGCAGAGAACTGACATTTTAAAAATTATTGATTTCTCAGATAAGCCACTTAGTAAATTTGAATGGAGACCTCCCCCAAAAAGATACATTCACTTCCCAACCCCCATATCCTGTGAATGTGACTAATTTGAAAAAAGTGTTTCTGCAGATGTGATTAAGAATCCCTAGATCAGCTCTTCCCAGATTGTTAGGTGGGCTCTAAGTCCAAGGACTAGTCCTTAGAAAAGACATAACAAAGGAAAAACAGAGCAAGGAGGAAAAGGTCATGCAGAGACAGGGGCACAGATTGGAATGACCCAGCCAGGACCAAAGACTGGCAGCCACCAGAAGCTAGAAAAGGCAAGGAATGACCTTCTCTTAGCACCTCCTGGGGAGTGTGGCCCAGCTGACACCAGCTGACACCATTTTTTTTTTTTTTTTTTTACTTCTAGCCTTCAGAATGATGAGAGACTAGATTTCTACACCTAAGACACTCAGTTTGTATACAGGCATACCTCATCTCTTCGTGTGTCATTTTTTGTGCTTTAGATATTGAATTTCTTAAAATTGGATGTCGGTGGCAATCCTAAGCCAAGCAAGTCTTCAGCACTCTTTTTCTTTATTTTCTTTTTCCTATTGCTTAATGAATTCTATTACAATTATAGGTGTACAAAAATCATCACAACTCAATTTGATAGGAATTTGTGTCCCAAACACTCAGTGCATATCCCACCCACCAGATTGTCTTTTTGGAAACCAAAGGTTTTCCAGAGTCTGAGTCATTGTTTCTTCTGCAAAGAAATTCGTTGTGTCTTTTTAGTTTCCACATATAAGCGGTAGTATTGGATGTTGCTGTCTAATTATCTGACTGGTTTCACTTCACATGATAATTTCTAGGTCCATCCATGTTGCTATAAATGTTGTTATTTTGTTGCTTTTAATGGCTGAGTAATATTCCATTGTGTACATACCATATCTTCCCTATCCACTCCTCTGTCGATGGGCATTTACATTGTTTCCATGACCTGGCTATTGCATAGAGTGCTGCAGTGAACATGGAGTACAGATGTCTTTTCTAGTCATGGTTTCCTCTGGATAGATGCCCAGGAGTGGGATTGCTGGATTCAACGGTAATTCTATTTAGAGTTTTCTGAGGAATTTGCATTCCCACCAGCAGTGTAATAGGGATCCTTTTTCTCCACACCGTCTCCAGCACTTTATTGTTTGTAGACTTTTTGATGGTGGCCATTCTGGCCAGTGTAAGGTGGTACCTCATAGTGGTTTTGATTTGCATTTCTCTAATGAGGAGCGATGTTGAACATCTTCTCATGGGTTTATTTGCCATCTGCATGTCTTCTCTGGAGGACTGTCTGCCTAGATCCTCTGCCCATTTTTGGATGGGGTTGTTTGTTTCTTTGGTATTGAGCTGTAGGAGGTGTTTGTAAATTTTGGAGATTAATCCCTTGTCAGTCGATCCATCTGCAAATATTTTCTCCCATTCTGTGGGTTGTCTTTTCATTTTGTTTAGGGTTTCCTTTGCTGTGCAGAAACTTTGAAGTTTAATGAAGTCCCATTTGTTTATTTCTCCTTTTATTGTCCTTACTCTGACAGGTGGATCTGAGAAGATGTTGCTTCATTTATGTCAGAGAGTGTTTGGCCTATGTTTTCCTGTAAGAGTTTTATAGTATCTGGTCTTATATCTAGATCTTTAATCAATTTTGCGTTTATTTTTCTGCATGGTTTTAGGAAGTGTTCTAGTTTCATTTTTTTTACATGTGGCTGTCCAGTTTTCCCAGCTCCACTTATTGAAGAGGCTGTCTTTTGTCCAATGTATATTCTTGCCTCCTTTGTCATAGATTAGTTGACTATAGATGCATGGGTTTAATTCTGGGCTTTCTATCCTGTTCCACGGATCTCTATTTCTGTCTTTGTGCCAGTACCATACAGTTTTGCAGACTGAAGCTTTGTAGTATAGCCTGAAGTCAGGGAGCCTGATTCCTCCAGCTCCATTTTTCTTTTTCAGGATGTCTTTGGCTATTCTGGGGTTTTTGTGTTTCCAAACAAACTTTAAACTATTTTGTTCTAGTTCTGTGAAAAAGGTCCTTGGTAATTTGATAGTGATTGCATTAAATCTGTAGATTGCCTTGGGTAGTATAGTCATTTTGATAATATTGACTCTTCCAATCCAAGAGCATAGTCTTTCCATCTGTTCATGTCATCCTTGATTTTTTCATCAGCATCTTATAGTTTTCAGAGTACAAGTCTTTTGTCTCTTTAGGCAGGTTTATTCCTAAGTATTTGATTATTTTTGATGCAATGGTAAATGGGATTGCTTACCCAATTTCTCTTTCTGAACTTTCATTGTTAGTATATAGAAATGCAGTTGATTTCTGTGTATTAATTTTGTATCCTATGACTTTGTGAAATTCATTGATGAGCTCTAACAGTTTCCTGGTAGAGTCTTTAGGCTTCTCTAGGTATAGTATCATGTCATCTGCAAACAGTGATAGTTTTACTTCTTCCTTTCCAATTTGGATTCTTTTTACTTCTTTTACTTTCTGATAGCTGTGGCTAGGACTTCCAGAATTATGTTGAATAGTAGTGGTGAGAGTGGACATCCCTGTCTAATTTCTGATATCAGCGGGAATTCTTTGAGCTTTTCACCACTGAGAATGATGTGAGCTTTGGGTTTGTCATAGATGGCCTTTATTATGTTGAGGTAGGTTCCCCCTATGCCCACTTTCTGAAGGGTTGTTATCAGAAATGGGTGTTGGATTTTGTGAAAGGCTTTCTCTGCATCTATAGAGAGGATCATATGGTTTTTATTCTTCAGCTTCTTGATGTGGTGTATCACACTGTGATTTGTGGATATTGAAGAATCCTTGCATCCCTGGGATAAATCCAACTTTGTCGTGGTGTACAATCCTTTTAATGTATTGTTGGATTCGATTGGCTAGTGTTTTGTTGAGGATTTTTGCATCTATGTTCATCAGTGAGATTGGCCTGTAATTTTCTTTTTTTGTGATATCTTTGTCTGATTTTGGTATCAGGGTGATGGTTGTGTCATAGAATGAGTTTGGGAGTGTCCCTTCCTCTGCAAATTTTTGGAAGAGTATCAGAAGGATAGGTGTTAGCTCTTCTCTAAATGTTTGATAGAATTCACCTGTGAAACCATCTGGTCCTGGACTTTTGTTTGTTGGAAGTTTTTTAATCACAGTTTCAATTTCAAAACTTGTGGTTGGCCTATTCACATTTTTTATTTCATCTTGGTTTAGTCTTGGGAGATTGTACTTTTCTAAGAATTTGTCCATTTCTTCTAGGTTTTCCATTTTATTGCCATATAGTTGCATATAGTAGTCTCTTATGATCCTTTGTATTTCTGTGATGTCTGTTGTTACCTCTCCTTTTTCATTTCTAATTTTATTGATTTGTGTTCTCTCCCTTTTTTTCTTGATAAGTCTGGGTAAGGGTTTATCAATTTTGTTGATCTTTTCAAAGAACCAGCTTTGAGTTTCATTGATCTTTTCTGTGGTTTTCTTTGTTTCTATTTCATTGATTTCTGCTCTGATCTTTATGATTTCTTTTCTTCTACTAACTTTAGGTTTTGTCAGTTCTTCCCTCTCTAGCTGCTTTAGATGTAAAGTTAGGTTGTTTATGTGAGCTTTTTCTTTTTTCCTGAGGTAGGCTTGTATTGCTATAAACTTTCCTCTTAGAACTGCTTTGGCTGCATCCCAGAAGTTTTGAGGTGTCATTTCTTTGTTGTCATTTGCTTCTAGGTATTTTTTAATTTCCTCTTTGATTTCTTCAGTGATCCATTGGTTTTTTAGTACTGTATTGTTTAGTCTCCACGTTTGTATTTTTGGCCATTTTTTTCTTGTTGTTGATTTCCAGTTGTATAGCATTGCAGTCAGAGAAGATGCTTGATATGATTTCAATTTTGTTAAAGTTATTGAGGCTTGATTTGTAGCCCAGGATGTGATCAATCTTAGAGAATGTTCCATGCACACTTGAGAAGAATGTGTATTCTGTTGCTTTTGGATAGAATGTCCTATAAATATCTATTAAGTCCATCTGATCTAATGTTTCATTCAGGGCCTGTGTTTCCTTATTGATTTTCTTTCTGGATGACCAGTCAATTGCTGTATGTGGGGTGTTAAAGTCCCCCACTATTATGGCATTATTGTTGATTTCTCCCTTTAAGATTGTTAGCAGTTGCCTTATATATTGTGGTGATCCTATATTGGGTGCGTAGATATTTAAAATTATTATATCTTCTTCTTGGATTGATCCCTTGATCATTATGTAGTGCCCTTCCTTGTCTCTTAAAATGTTCTTCATCTTAAATCTGTTTTGTCCGATATGAGTATTGCTACTCCGGCTTTCTTTCGATGCCTGTTTGCATGGAATATTTTATTCCATCCTCTTACTTTCAATTTGTATGTGTCTCTAGAAGTGAAGTGGGTCTCTTGAAGACAGCATATATATGGGTCTTGTTTTTGTATCCATTCAGCTAGTCTATGTCTTTTGGTTGGGGCATTCAGTCCATTAACATTTAAGGTATTTATTGATATGAATGTTCTTACTGACATTTTATTAACTGTTTGGGGGTTTTGTCACTCTTTTTTCCTCCCTTATTTTCTTGTTGTCTCCTCCCACAAGATGACTATCTTTAATGTTGTATTTGAGTTGATTTTTCTTCTTTGTTTGTGTATCAATTGTAGATTTTTGATTTGCAGTTACCCTGAAGTTTTGATATAGGAGTCTGTATATAAATGAGATTGTTTTAAGTTGTTTATTTCTCAAATGCAAGTGCATCTCCAGTGTCCTGAATTTGTGCTCTCTTCTCACGATTTATGATTTTGGTAGCATAATTGTGTATAGATGATTTAGTATTTTTACTGTATATATGCCTTTACTGGTGAGCCTTGTCATTTGTGGTGTTTTTGTTCCTGGTTGTGGCCTTTTCTTTTCTGACTAGAGAAGTTCCTTTAGGATTTGTTGTAAAGCTAGTTTAGTGTTGCAGAAATCTCTTAGATTTTGCTTATCTGTAAAGGTTTTGATCTCTCCTTCAAATCTGAATGAGAGCCTTGCATGGTAAAGCAATCTTGGTTGGAAGATTCTTCCTTTCATCACATTAAGTATATCATGCCACTCCCTTCTGTCATGCAGAGTTTCAGCTGAAAAATCTGCTGGTAATCTTATCGGGGTTCCCTTGTATGTCATGTGTTTCTTTTCCCTAGCTGCTTTCAATATTTCCTTTTTGTCTTTAATTTTGGTCATTTTGATTAATATGTGTCTCGGGGTGTTCCTCCTTGGATTTATTTTATATGGTACTCCTTGTGCTTCCTGGATTTGTGTGAGTGGTTCCTTTCCCATATTAGGGAAGTTTTTGGCTATTATCTCTTCGAATATTTTTTTCTGTCCCCTTCTCTCTCTCTTCTCCCTCTGGCACCCGTATAATATGGATGTTTGTGTGTTTAACATTATCCCAGAGTTCTCTGAGACTCTGCTCATTTCCTTTCAATCTTTTATCTCATTTTTCTTCTGCATTAGTGATTTCCACTAAACTGTCCTCCACCTCACTGATTCATTCTTCTGCCTCCTGTATTCTACTGTTGGCTGCTTCTAAGGAATTTTTTATTTCAGTTACTGTATTTTGCATCTCTTCTTCTTTAAGTTTTACTGCTTGTATTTCTTTGCTCAGTGTTTCCTGTAAATTATTAATCTTTGTGTCCAGTCTATTTCAAATGCCTTGCATCATCTTCAGCATCAACAGTCTAAAGTCTCTTTCTGGGAGGCTGATAATCTCATCACTGAGCTGTTTTTCTGGGTTTTTCTCTTTCTCCCTTATCTGAGTTATAGTTTTCTGTCTTTTCATTTTTATAGGTTTTTGGTGTGGTGACCTTTTTGCCAACAATAGAGTTGTAGCCTTTCTTAGTTCTGGTGTTTGCCTCCGCTGTGGCTAATGGTGTGGCGGGGCCTTACTGTAGGCTTCCTAATGAGAGGGACTGATTGCTTGCCCACTGGTCAGTGGGGCTGATTCCTCTCCCTCTGATGGATGGGGCTTTGTCTCTGGATGAGATCAGAGGCTGGCTATGTGCCTGAGGGGTCTTTAGGCAGGCTGTTTACTGATGGGTGAGGCTGTGGTCCCACTTGGATTATTG
Organism: Catagonus wagneri; assembly: GCA_004024745.2. Classification (NCBI taxonomy): domain Eukaryota; kingdom Metazoa; phylum Chordata; class Mammalia; order Artiodactyla; family Tayassuidae; genus Catagonus; species Catagonus wagneri. The sequence goes on along the minus strand of PVHT020000283.1, from coordinate 1,293,403 downwards.
TATGGCCTGGGGATTCTCAGTGCTGATGGGAGGTACCAGATTTTCCCAGAAATGGCCACCTCCAGAGAAATGCAGGCTGATGAATGTTCCTGAGAGCTACACCTCCAATGCCCTTCCCCCACAACAAGCCACAGTCACCCCTGTTTTTCCAGGAGATCCTCCAAGAACTGCAGTCAATTTCCACCTGGATTCCTATGGAGACTTTTCTTTGCCCTGGGACCCAGTGTACTTGAAAGTGTGTGTGTGCCTTTCAAGAATGGGGTCTCTGTTTACCCCAGTCCTGTGGAGCTCCTGCACACAAGCCCCACTGGCCTTCAATGCCAGGTGCTCCGGGGGCTCTTTCTCCTTGTGCCCGATCCCCAGGCATGGGGATTTCACGTGGGGCTCAGAACTCTCAGTCCTGTAGCTGAGTCTTTGTGATACAGTTACTTTCCAGTCTGTGGGGCTTCCCAGCTGCCAGGTATGGGGTTGCTTCTATCGTGCTTCTCCTACCTCTTGATGTGTTGTCCTCTTTGTCTTCTGGAGTAGAATATCTTTTTTTGGAAGTTTCCAGTCCATTTGGTTGAAGGTTGCTCAGCATTTGGCTGTGGTTTTGTTGCTTTTTGGGAGAGAAGTTGCACTCCAGTCCTTCTATTCTGCCATCTTAATCCAATCTCCAGCACTGTTTTTCCAATAGCATTTTCTCTCTTTGTGTCTCTGTGTCACAAATGGTAATTCTCAGAGTATTTCCAACATTTTCATGATTATTACATGTGTCATGGTAATCTCTGATCAGTGATTTTTGATGTTATTACTGTAATTGTTTTGGGGGTCCACAAACTGTGCTCATATCAGGAATTAAGGCATAATGAATAAAGGTTTTGTGTGTTCTACTGCTCTGCTGATCATCTTTCTCCCTCTCCTCTTGGGGCCTCCCTGTTCCCCAAGATATAGCAACATTGAAATTAGGCCAGCTAGTAACCCTACAATGACCTCTAAGTGCTCAAGTGAAAGGATGTGTAATACATCTCACTTTAAATCAGAAGCTAGAGGTGATGAAGCTTAGTCAGGAAAGCATGAAAGAAACCGAAATGGGCTGAAAGCCAGGCCTCTTGGGCCAAACAGTTATCCAAGCTGTAAATGCACAGAAAAAGTTTTTGAAGAAAATTAAAAGTGCTACTCTAGAGGAGTTCTTGCCATGGCGAAGTGGACTAAGTGGCTCAGGTCACTGCAGAGCCTTGGTTTGGATCCCTGGCCCAGTTCAGTGGATTAAAGAATGGAGCATTACTGCAGCTTCAGCGTAGCTTACAGCTGCAGCTCAGATTCAACCCCTGGCCGTGGAACTTCCATATGCTGCAGGTAAAGCCATAAAATAAATTTTATATATATATATATATATATATATATATATATATCTGTGTGTGTCTATGTATATATGTAAAATAAAATAAGATAAAATAAAGTGGCACATTCCAGTGAACACATGAATGATAAGAAAGCAAAACAGCCTCTTTGCTGATATGGAGACAATTTTAATGGTTGAGATGGAAGATAAACCAGTCACAACACATCCTTAAGCCAAAGCCTAATTCAGAAATCTTTAAATCTGTGAAGGCTGAGGGAGGTGAGGAAGCTATAGAAGAGAAGTTGGAAGCTAGCAGAGACTGGTCCTTGATGTTTAAGGAAAGAAGCCATCTTGGTAACATCAAAGTGTGAGGTGAAGCAGTAAGAGATGAGGTCAAAGCTAGAAGCTGCAGCAAATTATCCAGAAGATCTGGCTCAGATCATTAATGAAGGTGGTTACACTAAACAGCAGATTTTCGATGCACACTAAACGGTCTTCTGTTAGAGAAAGATGCCATCTGTAATTTTCATAACAATAGAGGAGAAGTTAATGCCTGGATTCAAAGCTTTGAGGACAGGTTAACCATCTTGTTAGAGACTAATGTAGCTGGTGACTTGAAGCAACTGTTTATTTCCCATTCTGAAAATTCTCAGGACTTAAGAATTATACTAAGTTCATTCTGCCTTTGCCGTGTAAATGAAACAAGAAAGCCTGGATGACAGCAGATCTGTTTATAGCATGGTTTACTGAATATTTTAAGCCTACCATTGAGACTTGCCGTTCACATACAAAAAATATTTCTTTCAAAATATTGTTGCTCATATATTTCTGAGTGAAAGCAATCAACCTGAAAACGCTACATACTGTATGTATGATTCTGACAAAATGACATTTTAGAAAAAGCAGAGCTACAGAGAAGGCAAAAATATCAGAGCTTGTCAGGGGATGCAGGAATGAAGGGATGAATTGGTGGACACGGTGGACCTGTAGGGCAGTGAAATTCTTCTAACATTGTCACAATTCCTTATACATGTGTCACAGCTCATAAAGCTACAGTAAGTACCAAGAGTGAACCCTAATGAAGACTGTGAACTTCAGTTAGTAATAATGTATTAATATCGATTCATAAATTGTAACAAGTGGGCCACGCTAATATCACATGTTAATAGCAAGGGGGAACAAAAAAATGAATGAAATTATCTGACACATCTTACAATGTAGATGAATTAGGAAATATTGTTCTCTGTGAAATAAGCTGGACCCCAAAAGACAAACTCTGTAGGAGTCTATTTACAGGATGCACCCTGCAGTCAAATTCATAGACTCAGAAAGGAGAATGATGCTTACAAAGGTCTTGGGGGGAGGGATTAAGTGGTAAAACTGCTGTTTTTGTTCTTGTTTTTGGCTGCCCTGTGGCATGTGGAGTTCCCAAGCCCGAGACTCAGTTGTGACCTATGTCCTAGCAGCAATGCCGGATTCTTAACCCACAGTGCTGGGCTGGGGACGGAACCTGTCCTAGTGCTCCAGAGACTCTGCTGATCCCATTTTGCCATAGTGGGAATCCCAAGAGTTTAATGGTAACGGAGTTGAAGTTAGGTTTGATGAGGTTCTTTAGATAGATAGATAGTGAAAAAGGGTGCACAACAATGGAAAGGTACTTAATGCCCTTGAATTGTACTCTTAAGAATGATTTAAGGGGTAAATTGTGTATTATGTAACTTTATCATTATAAAAGTGGATAAGTTAAAAGAATGAATAAATGCATGAAGTGAACAAAAATATTGTTGCTCGTATCAATGCAACTGGTCACTCAAGAGCTCTGATGGAGATGTACAATGAGACTGATATTGGCTTCATGACCACAAACGTAATATTCAATCTGCAGCCCAAGGATTAAAGGGTATTTTCACCTTTCAAGTCTTATTATTTAAGAAGTATATTTAGTAAGGCTGTAACTTAATGATATACAGATAATGATTCCTCTGATGAAGTTGGGCAAAGTAAATAGAAAACCTTCTGAAAAGTATTCACCATTCTAGATGCCATTAGAAACACTCATGGTTCATGGGAAGAGGTCAAAATATCAACCTTATCAGGATGTTGGCGGGAGCTAATTCCAACCTTCATGGAGACTTTGAGAGGTTCGAGCCTTGAGTGAAGGAAGCAACTGCACATGTGGTGAAAATAGCAAAAGAGCTAGAATTCGAAGTGGAAGTAGTGAAGTTGTGACTGGACTGCTGCAACCCCATGATAAAATTTAACAGATGGGGAGTTGTTTCTTATGGATGAGCAAAGAAAATGGTTTATGGAGGTGGAGTATATTCCTGGTGAAGATGCTGTGAAGGTTGTTAAAAAGACAAGTGGTTTAGAATCATTACATAAAATTAATGGATAAAGCAGTGGCAGATTTTGAGAAGACTAACTCCAATTTTGAAAGAAGTTCCATTGTGGATCAAATGCTGTCAAACATTCCTGCATGCTACTGAGAAATTTTTCATGAAAGGAAGAGTCAGTCTATGAGGCAACCTGCTTTGTTGTCTTATTCTAAATAATTGCCACAGCCACCTCAGCCTTCAGATACCACCACCTGAATCAGTCAGCAGTCATCAACATCATAGCAAGACCCTCTACCAGATTATAACTTGCTGAAGGCTCAGATTATAGTTAGTGTTTTTAGCATTAAATAATTTTTAATTAAGGTATGTTGCTTCTTTAGACATAATGCTGTTACACACAATATAACTTTTATATTCACTGGCATACGAAAAATTATTGTGGTTTGCTTTATTGCAATATTCACTTTCTTGGCTGTGGTCTGGAACCAAACTCACGGTAATTCTGAACTATGTCTATAAATTGCTACCTACTGCAGCTCTAAGAAAGCAATGAAAGGTAACCCTTAACCTTAATTGCCTTTTCTCAATCACCTTCTAAATTTTTAAAAAATCATTTTCTGAATGAGGTACCAACTACTTTCTAAAGCAGCATGGACCGATATTTAAAAAATGAAAAAATGAACACAAAAAGCAGTAATATTTGTGGAAGAAATTATTAGTGATTAGAAATGACCATGGAAGAAGATTTTTGGTAGTGAAGTTAAATGAATAAGATGAGTTCTAACTTTATAGTCAAAGGAACTGTTACCTCAGTTACTGGAAGGAATTGTTTTTTCCTAACTGTCAACCCCACCTTCTATGGTAATGTCCAAAAGCAAATTAAACAGTGAATACCAGTCTTGCCTTATTCTGTCTACTTTTCCTCTAATGTGGCAAGGCCTTTGTTTTTCAGCAAGACACAGAAAAGAAATATGGATAAAAGGCAATGAGTATTGCACAAAAGTGTTGTTATTGTTGGTGTGTGTGTGTTCTGGTTAAGAGCAAAACATTAACAATAAAGAAATCAATTTTTTTCTAAATAAAAAAGTCAGGTCATAAATTATCAGGATTTATATCCACAAGAATAAAACTAAATGATTTATCTTTTTGCTTTGTTTTGTTTTTTTGGTCTTTTTAGGGCCTTACAGCATAAGGAAGTCCCCAAGTTAGGGGTCAGATCATAGCTGCAGATGGTGGCCTACACCACAGCTCTCAGCAACACCAGATCCTTAACCCACTGAACAGAGCCAGGGACTGAACCTGCGCCTTCATGAATACTAGTCAGGTTCATTACCACTCAACCACAACAGGAGCTCCATGATTTATCTTTATGATAATCTGATTCATAAGGTTTATGCTCCTATTAGTCATTTCTGAGCAGTAATCAGGGAACAATACAAAATCACTGGACAAAACTTTACTTGTAGAGTTGTTGAAAGATTGAGGCAGAAAAGTGATGATTTTCTTTTTAAATTTGACCCTGTTCTTATCAATGTCCTTTACTAATATGCTGTCTCACCATCATGAGTAATAATTCATTTCTCAATTGTTTTCAAGTCTCTCATTCTTTTTTCCACATAACCTTTTATGATTTGAACTTTCAGTAAAATGTAAGAGGCTGTGTTATTTTATTCTAACTGTCGGATGTATGTTTGATGACATACAGAAACTAAGAGCACAGACACATATGTTATCAAAAGATATATAAAGAATTTTTATAAGAAATAGTGAGAGCTTCCATCTCTTGACAATCACAGGGTGACAGCATCTATTTTCTTCTGTTTTCTCTCATGCTGCTTTCCTGGTCTGAATGGCAGAGGGAAGCGTTTTGAAGTTTCAAAATGCTCAGCATGCCTGGCAAGCAATTTTTCTGTTGGTGGTCAAGTTACATAGACTTTGTGTCCTGGTTTCCCCAATCTGTCAAATGAGCATAACAAGCACTCCTGGCCTTCACGAGAACAAGTGTGGGAGGAGAAGGACAGATCCTGCCAATTTGATGGAGGATGAAGTTATTTTTGAAACAAGTATCTTATATCTTCAGAAAACAAAATCTGGTTTAAGATTTTTTTTTTCTCTTTTCTGAAGTGGCTATTAAACGTAGGACACTTTTTATATAAAGATTATATATATCTTTATATGAACTATATTTTATGATTAGACCCTTAGAACAAGGGGAAAACTGATACTAACAGTGTTCAATAAAACAAGCAGATAATATTGCTTCTGCTCTTATATAATAAACACCTAGGAAACTCACGTAATATGTGCACTAAAATAGTAAAAGGCTTTCACAGACCGTAATAACAACAAAACATACCTTTGATTGAAGCACATACTGTGTGCCGAGCTCTATGTATTTCATATGCGCTGTCTCCCTTGATTCTCACAGTAGTCCTAAGAGAAGGGAGCTCTGATCGATGCCATCTGACTGGTGAGTTAACATCAGTTAAAGTTAAACCAGGCTAAGGAGGCTTAAGTGATATACACCAAATCTCTTAGCAAGTAAGCGACAGAAACAGGACTCAAACTGCCTGACTCAAAAGTATTTTTAATCGTTGTGCTATACTACATCAGGCTAGGTATCTTCCACAAGCTTTCCTGAAGAAGTCAAGTACATCTTTGAAAAATATCTAGGAAATGGAGCCGATCCCTCTGAGGCCCTTGAATCATTTTCTACAGACCGGATCATTTCTCTGCAGGCCTTTAGTACATGAAAAATTCTTCAGGGATTTTATTTGTTTGTTTTCTCTAAAACTGTAGAAGTTTGAAAGAACATTTTTTCCAACTTACCTTTCTCTCCCTCCCTCAACACCCCCCCACCACGTACGTTAGGTAGATTTATGCTTTTTTGTCCCATCTCTTATGTGTTCTTCTTTCTTTTCAACTAAAGTCCCCCACCTCTGTTAATTTAGAGTTACCCATAATAGAAACAGTGTATTTGCTTATTATTCAATGTAAGAAATATAGTAAATTGAATAATAATGGCTTGTACAGTAACAGTACAGCAGGACAATCTGTTTTTTCTAAAAATAAGTTGCTTCATATCTAAGTGCAGGTCTCTAGTGATTTGCCTGGTTTCCTTGGAAATCAGTGAGTAGACCAGCTTTCTTTATTATTGTCAAGATAGTTATTAAAGGTACAAAAATCAGAATAAATTGTTCAAGATCATTAACATTGTAATAACAAATATAGAATTAATTGTATGTCTATTCAGCTGATTAGGTAGAGTTATTGGAGGATTAGTGTGTTTGGAGTTTAATACTGTCAATCAGCAAGTCAATCAACATTACCAAATGCTAAAGAGAGAAACAATATTGCCAGTTATGGCCGAATAGAAAGAACATTAGACTTGGTGTCAAAGATTTCACTTAGAATCTGGCTCTCCTTTTTATTATCTGTTTGACCATTGACAAATAAGGGTCTCTTTAAGCTTCAGTTTCCACATTGCCAAACTAGAGATAAAAATTGAGGTTGTGGCGTTCCCGTTGTGGTACAGCAGAAATGAATCTGACTAGTATCCATAAGGATGTGGCTTTGATCCCTGGCCTTGCTCAGTGGTTCGGGGATCCTGCATTGCCGTGAGCTATGGTGTAGGTCACAAACATGGTTCAGATCCCCCATTGCTGTGGCTGCGGCGTAGGTGGGCCGCAGTAGGTCCTGTTCAACCCTTACAACCCTTAGCACCTCCATATGTCAAGGGTGTGGCCTTAAAAAGAAAAAAGAAAAAAAAAAGAGGTTGTTAAGAAGATTAAATAGGTGAAGTATATAAAACATTTAACATATATTTTTATAAAGTGTTTTTCTTCTTCTTTCTTCAATAAAGACAAATCATCCATTTTCTTATAGAAACTTAGCTGGAAGATTGGCTGGGAAATATATAATCTTCATTTTGCCAAGACATAGCAAATGTTCATGAATTTTCTTATTGAGCAAGAAGTGCACAATAGACAGAAGGTTAATAGTGTATTAGTCAGGGTTTATCAGAGAACCAGGACCAATAAGACAGATGGATGGATGATAGGTAGGTAGGTAAGTAGGTAGGTAGATAGATAGACAGACAGACAGACAGACAGACAGACAGACAGTTTCTGCAAGCTGGAGACCCAGGAAAGCCCACGATACATAATTCAGCCCTAATCCTCATCCATCAGATGGTATAAATCCCAGTCTGAGGGTAGGAGAAGATGAGATGAAAACCTCAGCTCAAGCAGTGAAGTGGGGAAAAAAAAAAATGAGGCCGTCCCTCTTTCTTTCAGCTTTTGTTTTATTCAAGCCTTCAATGGATCAGATGATGTCCACCTAATCTAGATGCTAGGTGCTAGAGAGGGTAATCTAATTTATTCAATCCATGGATTCAAATCCTAATCACCTTCACAGGTACACCTAGAATGTAATGTTTAATGGGTACCCTGTGACCAACCAAGTCGCACATGCAATTAAGCATCACCAACATTAAGGGTTTCTCCTCGTTTATCCACCATATTACAAAAGGCAAAGTGACTTGGAGAATTCACAAATTCCAACCTTCTTAGAATATTTTCACATAAATAAAGTAAAAATAAATGGAGGTTGTGATTTGGGGGAAAGTATTTTTATATGTGTTCTAATTGTCTCCTACTCGTTATTTCTCATGTAATGTCATAACATGTACATTTTCCCAGATATTTCATTTACCAGCTTGGTGTCCCATACATATTATTTCGTAACTTTAAAATTTGTGAATGCTAGATACAGTCTTTGAGCTCTCATGCTTCTTCCTCCATATACACACACATGGACACACACATCCTCACTCTGACACTGATAGAAATTTCATCCTCTTAAATATTCAGCAAACTCTCTCTGATTTCTGCCTTCAAGGGTGAAGAAAAATCAGCAAATTTTTCATTTCCCAAGTGAGCAGTAATACTTAAATCTATGGTATGCACGGGGACCCAATTAGTCCATTATCAGATTTAATGGTTTCTGAAGGGTTCGATTTGGTAATCGTTATAACTAACAATCCGGAGTTCCCGTCGTGGCTCAGTGGTTAACGAATCCGACTAGAAAACATGAGGTTGCGGGTTCGATCCCTGGCCTTGCTCAGTGGGTTAAGGATCCGGCGTTGCCATGAGCTGTGGTGTAGGTTGCAGACGTGGCTCAGATCCCATGCTGCTGTGGCTGTGGTGAAGTCTGACAGCTACATACAGCTCCTCTTAGACCCCTAGCCTGGGAACCTCCATATGCCACAGGTGCGCCCCTAGATAAGGCAAAAAGACAAAAAGACAAACAAAAAACAAAAAACTAACAGTCAAAGGACGAGACTAAGGCTATGCGACTATTCTAGCACTGAGCATTTTTTAAAACATCCATTCATCAGGGGTTAAATTTACTATTTATAATCATAAGCAAAAATGCAGCACATAGGAAATGAGTCTTCTTATTAGAATTATTCACTTAAGAATCAGTCAACCACATTCTTCTCTGACATCAGAAAGGCTGAGATAAACAGTGGGTGATTGCTTCAGAAATTTATGAGACCAACATGAGTATCTTTCATGTTCCAAAGAGAAATACAACAAATCCTTTGCTGACAAAGCTGTAGTCGTTACAGATTTTATATTCCAGTTTACGGAGGAGAAGAGCTTTGCTCAAGCAGATGGCTTGTTTTATCACAGGAACTTTCTTGCAGGAGAATCACTCAGGATAAAAACTTCACAAGATCTGGGTAGAATCCTGACTCTACCAGCTATAAGTTGTTTGAATTTGGCAAAGACAGTTAATCTTTTTGGAGTATCAATTTTTTTATCTTTTAATTCCTTCATTTAACCAGTCATTTTGTTCATTGAACACATAGTTTTTTAGTGCTTACTTATCAGGAACTATGATAGGCATTGGGGGTATTAAAAAGTAAAGGAAAATGGTCCTGCCTTCAGAGTGAATAAGGATGTTCCTCTCTCACAGGTGTCATGTGCATTAAGAGAGAGAGAGCGTGTATAATCACCACTGTTCTGAAACATCCTGATAATCATCTCATTTTCTTTGGGAAAAAACTTTCTGTGGATTGTCTCTTCTGATTTCCTTCAAAGGCAGTGACTTTAATAACAGACGCACCTACCTGATTTTAGCAAGACACATGGCCACCCAGATAATGGCAAGTTTCATGCATGGCCATCTTTACAATTGTAGATAGTGGTATGACTAAGCTCTGGCCAACACAAGTAAGCGAATGTGACGTTTCCATCTTCAGGCCTTGCCCCTCACAGAATGCATGAGCATATGTGACACTCAGGCCCTTTCTCCTTCTCCCTGGTTAGGAAATAACACGGAATTAGACTCAGAAATAGTCTAATTCTAATGATGGCAAAGCCACAGGGCCAACACTGGACTGCTCCCTTCTAAACTGTCACTTCTACTTTAAGCTGTTGTATTTTATGTTTCTTTTTTATAGAAGCTTGGTCTGTACTTAACTAATATATTTGTGACAGATACAGTTCATACCATATTCATTGTCTTGAATCCTTGAAATCAATTATTATCATTCATCACTGATGTTATCTTCAAAACTACTGCAGTATTATTTAAATATCTAATTATACTTCCCTACTTTATTATTTTTACTTTGAGTTGAATTATAATAATTACAGTGCAGCAAAAATTGCTTACACTCACAAAGGAAAAAAAAAAGAATCCTAGTCTTTGTTGATAGCTGTCTTATTTCAAGTAATGCCTAATAAAATAAAATTCTTAAATGACAAAATAGAGCATTCTCTTTGGGATTTAGATATGCACTCTTCAGTATGTTTTACAGAAGTTTTAAATTTTTTTGTTTTCTGAATACCAAGGTAGTTTTGTTATTTAACAAAGTCTAGAAATGGTATTTGGACAAGTCCTGCATATTTTTCTGAATTTATTTTTCAGACTCGATCTCTGCCTTTTTGTGAAATGTACAATTTCTAAAAAATAATGAGCTGAAGTAAATATAACTTATACAAACCAGAATATATCTTTCAGTAATATAGGCATAGGAAAAGATGTAAAATACAATATTCTTAGCTAATAGAAAGAAATGTATAAAAATGAGTCCTGTTCCATCCAATTTGTATCCTTAAGATATTAAACATTATTCAAGTGATATTTCTGTTTACAGTGTCTTTTGGAAATCTTTGCTGAGTAAGGCCTTTAGAAAGTACCACATATTCTTTTCAGTTCCTTCATTGCTAGAAAAATTGAATAAACGGATTTGATTTAATATAACTACCAACGGTGATTCAAGGACAAATATAATAAATAAGATGAACAACCAATGATAAACCAATAATTCAGATTTTTTTAGAAGTCCTAAAATGACAAGATTATCTTTCTATTTATAGCTTGTTTAAAGTTTTGTTTCTCTCTTAAATGATATATTCAAAATAGCTAAGAGCAAATTTCAGAGACATCTCTTGTCTCGTAAGTTATTCCAGGGCTAGGCCATCTGATCAGAAGAATAATTCTGGTTCACAGTTTTCAAAGGGAGAGGGGCTGGAGGGTGTCAGAAGGAAAGGAAGCGGCTAATCAGAACAATCGTATTTCCTTTTGTAATCTATAAGCAGTCAAATGAATGACCGTTGTCAATATTACTGCATGGGTTACAGGAGCAGTGAAGTAACAAGTTAGCTTTGGGTCACCCCTACATCAAAGTGATGGTTCTCGCAGGCAGTAGGCTCCAAGATAAAGTTAGGACCCTGAAATAAAACAAAGTGAACAAGAACTTTAAATGAATTTATGGTAAATAGTTATAAAAGGTGGCATTCAAAATAGGTCATAATAATAAATCAAGTACGCTATTGAATGTTGACCCAGTATCTAGTTATTTTTAAGTATTATATCAACGTATATCTTTTTTTTCTCACCACAAGAAATAGATTTTCTTTTAAATTACGGCAAAATTTAGACATAGTAAAATTCCCAGATATTAATATTGCATGAATATTGACAAATGTCTTTACCTGTGTAAACAAGAATACAACCAGAGTACAAATCAGCTCCATCACCACAGTTTCTGCATCCAGTCAACCTCCCAGCCTTCATGAGCAATCACTGTCCTGGATCCGAACCATGTCTGTGACCTATACCACAGCTCACAGCAACGCTGGATCCTTAACCCGCTGAGTGAAGCTGGGAATCAAACCCACATCCTCGTGCATACTAGTCAGATTCATTTCCACTGGGCCATGACAAGAACTCCGAGATATATTCTTACAAGCTGTATTCCTCTTGTTTGTTTTAAAAATTTTTTGGAATATAGTTGACTTACAAAATTGTGCTAATTTCAGGTGTACAGCAAAGTAAATCAGTTATACATGTACATATATCCATTCCTTTTCAGATTCTTTCCCCATATATGTTATTACATGGTATTAAGTAAATTTCCTTGTGCTATTCAGGAGGTTGGTCCTTGTTACTTGTTTATTAAATATGATATCTTTTATAAGTTATTACAAGATAGTGAATATAATTCCCTGTGCATAGAGTAGGGCCTTGTTGATTTTCTGTTCTGTATATTATAGTGTGTATATATTACTCCCAAATTCCTAATTTATCTCTCTTCTCCTTTCCCCTTTTGTAACTATAAGTTTATTTTCTGTTTGTGAGTCTATCTGTTTTGTAAATAAGTTTACTTATGTCATATTTTAGATTCCACATACAAGTGACCTCACAACTTTGTCTCTCTCTGACTGACTGACTTCACATAGTATGCTAATCTCTAGGTCCAACCATGTTGCTGAAAATGGCATTACTTCATTCTCTTTTATGGCTGAGAATCCCGTTGTATGCATGTACCACATCTTTATCCACTCTTCTGTTGACGGACATTTAGGTTGCTTCCTTGTCTTGGCTATTGTACATAGTGCTGCTATCAACATTGATGTGCATGTACCTTTTTAGAATTAGAGTTTCCTGGGATATTTGCCCAGGAGTGGGATTGCTGGGTCTTACGATAACTACTTTTAGTTTTTTTTAAGGAATCTTTATACTGTTCTCTGTAGCCGCTGCCCCAGTTTCCACATACACCTTAAATAAAAGTAATATAGTTCACATTTCTAGATTTAAAAAAGGCAAAGCTGGAGCTGAGAGAAGTCAATGAAATTGCTTAAGAATATGTATCTTTTAAACAGTTAAATTTGTTTATAACTCAGGTGTGTTTATCTTCAGTGCCATGGCCTTGCAACTCTCCCTGAATTCTTACAGAATTTTTACCTTTGGGGGTGAACTTTGCCCTTCTGAGCCTTGACTGTAAGCCTAGTCCCTGTGGACTCACTGAGGTCATCCTGCCGCAGGGTCCAGGTTTACATCTCTAAATGTTCTCCTCCGCCTACTTAACTTCATCCTAGTTCTCACTAAACAAGATGCTGAAGAAAGCCCAGCCTCACCACATGAATCTCCCTACAACTGGCTGGATTATTATTTATGATTTCCTTTTGTTCACAGTCTTTCAGCAGAATTTTGCAGACATGCAGCTGTATTACAGGTCAATTTAAAGGAATCATGTACCAAATTGTCTATTAAAATCCAAATCTATACCAATAATATTATAATTCGATATATCTTACTAGGATCAACAAGTGTTTTTTGCTCCTTATTTCACTGCTTCCTGAAAATGACAGTGTGTTTTACTTTTCCCAAATTTCTACTGACTGTTACTATAAATGCCAAAATTTGCTTGATCCTTGGCTCCAGTCATTTTAAGTACGTTTGGTTTTGTCTATTTTTTTTTTCCTTCTTCTTCTTCTACCTTCAGAACCCAAGATAATTTGAGTGGATAACTAAAATACTGGTTGATTTTCTTGAGAACTTAGGTCAGAAGCTACATTTGTTTATGATCAAATGGCCTCATCCCATGTCTGTTATTCCACTTTTCATTGGTAGTTTTATTTTTACTAGGTCTTTATTGTTACCTATTTCGAGTTCATTTATTTTTGTTGTTTTTTGTTTGTTTGTTTGTTTGGGCCACACCCATGGCAAATGGAAGTTCCCAGGCTAGGTGTCAAATCAGACCTGCAGCTGCAAGCCTACACCACAGTCACAGCAATGCCAGATCCCAGCCACCTCTGTGACCTACACTGCAGCTCATGGCAATGCTGGATTGTTAACTTAACTCACTGAGAGGAGCTAGGGATTGAGCCCAAATCCTCATGGATACTAGTTCTTTACCATTGAGCCACAACCAGAATTCTTTTCATGGTTTATTAAAGCATTAAATTAAAACTGAGTTCAAGTTTATATCTACCTTAGTCTCGTCATTAATTCCATGATTAATACAGTTATTTTCCATCTGTACATATTTTTCTGAATCAAATATATATTCAAATGAGAAATAAATTCAGATTTTAGAGTCCAGAATTGAAAACTTTGAGTACTTGAAAGTTTCATCATTTGAGGCAACTTTACTGTCAAGAGGATAGAACTCAATTAAGATAGGTATAAGAAATTTAATCAGATACAAGGCAGATGCTTTCTCTTTTAACTTTAGGTGTGATATATGTATGCAACCTAGTAAATTAAACTTCAGCCAGACTGTAAAGTCATACTATGTATACTTGGTGAGTTATTCCACATTTGAAGAGAAAAATAGCAGCACGAATCCTCACATTGTATCTGCTCCATTTGCCCTTGGCATTGTCCCCAGACCTTAGTAACTATGGCAACACCATGGGAGAGAAAGGTAAATAGAGCTTCTATACAAGTCTGCTGGCCAACATGGATGCCACCAGCTACAGGGGCTCTTTAAACTAAAATTCATTAAAATTAAGTAAAATGAAAAAAAAAAGTTCCTAGTCACACTACATACATTTTAAGTGCTCAAGAGCTAAATGTGGCCAGTGGCTACCACACTGTACAGCATAGTTATGGAATATTTACATTGTCACAGAAAGCCCTAGAGGACAACGCTGTTTTACAATATTTAGTGGGTTATGGTGTATGAAACTTTGTCTGAAGATAATGAAGAAAGCAGAAGCAAGAGTACCTAGACAAATACCCACTATAATTACAAATAAATAAACGCATATATATGCGCAGGCTGCATGTCACTTAAGTGTTTGAATATAATCTATTTGATATCCTGGGTAATTAAAGATCAGCAATCAAATAACAAGATGCATTACCCAGGCAAAGGTAGAAACCTGAGTAAATATCAAAGTGGACAGATGGAGCAGGCTAGACACACACACACACACACGCACACACGCACGCACGCACACACACCAGACGCTAGAAAGTAAAAAATTCTTTAACCTGAGGCATGGTAAAGTTCCCAAATTCGGTCTTGTATTTCTTTCTACTTTTCCACTTCAAAAAGAGTATAAACCATTTGGGGCCTCTTGTCCATGCTCTCTTACTCAGTCTTTAACCTCGGTGGTTGAAAAGTGGGTGGCCTCAAAAGCAGAACATATCTGGCTTTGAATCTAAGCATTGCCAGTTAATGAGCTCTGTGACCATCCCCATCACAAAATCTGCCTTCTTTCATCTCTAGAGTGAGGATAATCCCTGTACCACCTTTAGGATTAGATAAATGTGACACAGCATGGCCAGGTTGGTTCATTTTTGTTCATGAACAAAAACCCTCCTGTTTATACTGACCTCTGTCCTTTTTCTTCAGCATCTCTTCTCTCTGTCTTCTCTTTGTACTTCTCTTCTACCTCCTTAATTCCACCCCCTCTCCCAGAAACCCAGAAGAATTAGGAAGGGAGAGACTTAAGAGACAGGAAGAGAAGGACCCAGAAATTTAGAAAAAGGAGACCAAAATTAGTAAGAGAAGAAGGGATGTTAAATATTTGTAAAAGAGAAAGATATGGTTCCTCTTTTAACTCATAACCAAAGCACATTTTATTTTTTCTATTTTCCTTTGTGCTACAGTGTCATTCTGAGTGACTTTTAAACCAAAGTGATGATTTATTTGCTTGAATTAATTATGTGGACAGTATTGGCATTTCTTTTTAATTCAGCCTTTTGATAGTCATGCAGTACGTTTACCTCATTTTTTTTTTTTTGTCTTTTTAGGACCACACCTGTGGCATGTGGAAGTTCCCAGACTAAGGGTCGGTTCAGAGCTAAAGCTGCCAGCCTACACCACAGCCACAGCAACACAGGATCCGAGCTGCATCTGCAACACACATCACAGCTCATGGTAATGTCGGAAATCCTTAACTCACTGAGCGGGGCCAGGGATCGAACCTGCATCCTCATGGATACTAGTCGGACTCATTACTGCTGAGCCACAATGGCCTCCTCTATTATTGAGTTAAATTTCTTTTTTTGAGTAATGTGAACAAAAAGAGGAAAACTTCTGTGTTTAGTTAGTTGTCTCCGGTAATTTCCTGAGGTAAAGCTTTGTTGAGAAATCATTTCATTAAGTGCCCCATTTGTAAGCTGTGGTGCTTCGTAATCTAAGCATGTACTCAGTCCTATCTCTAACTCCAAGGTCTGGCTGCCAGAGCTCACCTCACAAACAAAGCAGATGATGAATGTTTATTCTGCTCTAATTGGGGACCAAAAGGCTGCTCTGCAGAGTGGTCAAAGGCAAGCCCAAACCTTCTAGTCCTAGCACTGGGGAGGAGCATGTACTGGCACGTACAAGACAGTCTCTCTGCCTGGGTCTTCCCAAGCTGAAATGATTACAACTGGACCTTGGTCTCTCCATTTCTAAAACTGGGATGGTCATTGCTGCCCTGAACCCTTTGTAACATCGTTAAGATACTTAATGAAAAAATGGTTTTTAAAATCACTGCACGGTACGCATGAATCTCTGCTTTTCTTAAATGTGAGGGAAGAGTGCACATAAATTTGGTAACACTCACCAAAAAAGAGCCAGCCATTATAATTATCTCCAGTCTGAACCTAAATGACGCCGAGATGGCCAGTTAATTCAGTGGGGGAGAAAAAAAATAGGAAAACCATTATTTGGAAGGGTATGTGGAGCAGATGCACTGCTTCCTCAAGGCTTAAGGAAAGAGTCCTCCATACCCCAGACTATTTATATACAAGTCTTAGAACACAATCGGAGCCCAGAATAACTGATCTGTTTTATCTGCGATGCCCTTTCCTCTCTTACACCAATCACGACGGAAGCAGGAATTTTTCTCTCCCTTCCAGATTTGCTATTCCCAGCAATGATTTCATGTCAGAGTCTAGCAGCTGGAGTTCCCATTGTGCCTCAGTGGATTAGGGACCAGTGATGTCTTTGTGAGAATGCGAGTCTGATCCCAGCCTTGCTTAGTGGGTCAAGGATCTGGCATTGCCGCAAGCTGCTGTGTAGGTTGCAGATATGGCTCAGGTCTGGTGTTGCTGTGGCTGTGGTGTAGGCCAGCAGCTGCAGCTCTGATTAGATCCCTAGCCTGGGAACTTCCATATGCCGCAGGTAAGGCTGTAAAAAGAAGAAAAAAAGAATCTAGGAGTCATTTGTGATTTTCCACTCCCTCCCCTCTTATCCCTCCAAACATACCTACAGAGTAGGTTACTCACATGCATCTTTTGTTCTTCACACCTGCTCTGTCACCTCAGCCCAGGCCTTTGTGACCTTTGCCTGGACCATTGCAATAGTCTCTGAGGTAGATACACTTCCAGCATCTGTTCCATCTTTCCTGGTACATACTTCTGAGGTGTTAATCTCTCTCAAAGCATAGTTCGAACCTTGTTCACAGTGTTCTTCAACTCACCATCTCCCATTCAGCCAAAGGCAAGAATCAGGGGTTGAGCTTTGGAATTAGAAAGTCCCCCATTTACCTGCAAACAGGGAGTAATCATTTATCCAATCACCAGGTATCTGTCCAGTACTAACTGTGTTCCAGACACTGGGTTAAGTTAAAGAATGACTAAAATAAAGGATCTGCGGCAGTTAACAAAAGGCCTGATTAGGCACCCAACAAATGGAACTACTAGGAAGAGGATGATGGGGAGAAAAGGGAGAGGGAGGAGGAGAAATTGTCAGTCTCCAAGTTTGGAGCCTAACACGCATGATTCTACAACCACTGTGAGCTCTTCACCTGTGTTTGCTTATTCCACACTCCCTTCTCAGCCTTTCTTCATCAAAAGATTCAGCAAAACCAACATCTTCTCTACTAAGCCTCTCTGATTCCAGAGAATATGCTCTTTTTTTTTTTTTTAACTTCCAACAGGACTTTTCTATTAGAAAATTCATCAAAGTGAATACAGACTGCTTTGTATGATATGTGTTTTTTTTTTTAAATCCTTATATACCATAGAAACCTTATTACCAACACACCTTAGAAAATGTGTCACTGTGTCCTATATACAGAAGAGGCTCAGTGATGATGGATGAGCAAATGAACAAAGAGTAGATGAAAAATATTTGTGAATTTGCAAGTGAGAGATTTTGTTGCAAAATCCCTTTGGATTCATTTTTTTCCTGAATCTTCGAGTATCAGAATCTGTGGTTTGAGATCAAGAAATCTGAGTTATTTGTTCGGATTCAGGGCCGCCATATAACCTTCCCTAAATAAATAATTTAGCCTTTCTCTGCCTCACATTTTCATCAATTCAACAAATATTTGTTAAGCACTTTCTATATGCCAAGCACTGAATCTTTTCCTACAAAGTTCATTTCTTATCTGATTTCCCTCTTGGTGATAGACCTTGGTAGATTAGAACAAATTTATCTTGATTCTCCTTTGGATTCAAATACTTCTTCACAAAATCTACTAGGCTGAGTATCTGGTACCTCCAAGACTGGTTAATGAACAAGTGATATTATAAGCTGAGCATTCTTTGGATAGTGTTGAAGGGAAGGAAGAAAGAAGGAAGGAAGGAAAGAAGGGAGGGTGGAAGGAATCCTTCATAGGGGTGCTAATTAGATAAGCCATTATTTAAATTTGGAAACAAATATATGTAATAAGTGCAAGTGAGTGTTGAATGTACTATAGAAATTGCATCTCTCTTGAATATGAATTGCTCATCCTTTTAACAGACCAATGCAATTGGCTATGTTTGCTACCTACCCGTTACACTTAATTAAACAGTTCATGTCCAGTGGGGTCAGAAGTGTCCAGTAATATTTACCGTCTGACAGGGATGTAGTGGCCTTTTCCCAGTGCCTGTGGTAGCCCCCGTTCACTGCAATGAAAAGGAGTCTACATCAGGAAAACCACTACCACTTTAATTTTCTCTAATTGACTTGTTGGCAGTGCTAACAGAGGGCAAAAGATGTAGGAACATGGTGACTGGGCCCTGGCAAGCACTTGGCATTGATGGGGCCACTGAGTGGAGTACATAATCTGTAATGAATAAAGGACTACGGGCTGTCAATCTAGCACATGCCAGTGGCATTTAATTCACAAGAAATATTAATTAAAAATAATGATATTCTCTTTACTGGCTTTTGTGACCAAGTACAGCATCTTGGTCCAGTCTCTGAGGAGCTTTCTGCAGGTTGTTAGATTCATTCCCTTTGCCCCAGAGAGCCACATTCATCTCCCTACCTTCAGGCAAGCCTCAACAAACGCTCTTAGAATAATAGGTCCTCACCTACCAAGTCTCTGGGGAAGAAGAACCAAAAAAAAAAAAAATTCTCTATTTTGCATTCCTTGTTTTTACAACTCCTATAATCAATAAATGCACTCATTCCATTTTTTTTCCCCCTACCTGCAAAAAATACGCTGGCTGGAAGCCATCTATTTTGGATTCTCAAAGAGTTATTAAGTAATTCTTCAGCCTCCTTTTCCCTATGTGATGTATTCTATAGGGAAGGTTAGCCAAACAATTATGAAAATCTGATAAATAACTTGGAATCTGTGGAATCACTCAGAATATCCAGTATAAAAAATGATTCCCAAGGACATCCACCAAAATCCAAGTTATTTCAGTGTGATTCAATCAGTGAATTCAAATGAGAAAATACTGCCTGTTATGTTATTTTTCAGAGGTAACTGATAATTTTCAAGCCTATGTATCTGTAATGTTTCAGCAAATTCCCCCCCAAAAATTTACTGTCATAATTGTCATTAAATGTATTCCTGAAAAAATAGGGTCTGTCCATAATTAATGATTAATTCATTTGGAATTCATTATGATAATATTAAATGTGTTTAGCTCATTTGATGCTTCTAAAGAGGGGAGCAATTCTTTTGTGATTTACCAGTTTTAAAGTTTAAGCGCTCTGAGCATGTGCAGGAAATAGCTCCACATTGCCCTCTAGTGATGAGCTCGTAAATGACACTCTTCTTTTGCACGGGGAGAAAACACAAACCCTCATTCTCCACTGCTCCCCATTCACTCTCACAGCCATCTTTCCTCCTCAGTACTTAAAAGAGATGCCTCCACCACAGTATAAAAGGGGATCAAGGCAATATAGTCCTATATCCACTATTAACCAATAACTTAATAATATTTTTATTGTTATTGTTCAGGCTGATTCAGTACTGGATCATGCTTGACACGGACATGAAAAGACTCTTGCTTCTTCAGTATATTGAGATGCGATTTGACAAAAACCCTATACAGTGGCCAGAGAAAGCCCAAAGATATTAATCAGCAGGCAGAGCATGAAGAGCATAAAAGGCAGCTTTGTGAAAAGATAGACAGGGAGTTCCCGCCGTGGTGCAGCGAAAATGAATCCCACTAGGAACCATGAGGTTGTGGGTTCCACCCCTGGCCTCCCTCGGTGGGTTAAGGATTCGGCAGTTGCCATGAACTGTGGTGTAGGTCGCAGATAGGCTCCAATCCTGTGTTTCCGTGGCTGTGGTGTAGGCTAGCAGCTACAGCTCAGATTCCACCACTAGCCTGGAAACCTCCATATGCCCTAACAAGCAAAAAAAAAAAAAAAAAAAGTAGACAGAAGAGGGTGTGAAGTTGTCTTTGGTCTTTTATTTCTGTGTTACTTTAGAAACATCATTGAACTTACCCGATCCTCAGATTACTAACTGACAACAGTAAAATACCAGATCAAAAAGTCTTCAAGATCCCTAGCACTATTTTTATATCAGTAACAACTCCGCTACAGATCTGGTCACCTTTCCTGGGAATAATCAGTGACCACTTTTTGTTTTAATTGAAGCCTGGTCACCTGCAAGGTATTCATAGCACAGTTAGGATTTGTGGAATTTAGCAATTAGTGTAATTCATTAACTCAGCAGCTGGTAAATCATAAAACTCTGCACTTCCCTCTAGTATGCCCTATACCACAGCTAGACATTGAGTGGAAGAGGCTGCTGTTACTTAGATGAGTAGAGACTTGGTGGATACTAACATTAGCAAGAGTCAGTATAGAAATGACAATTACCTTGCCTTTATTTAAGAAATAGTGCTATGGAGTTAGATTCTAATTAGTTGCTATTGATCTTATGGTTTGCATCTTAACTAAGGAAGTTCAGACTTTATTACCTATCTTTCCATACGTGAATATTGCATGAATATGTAGTTGTCTATGTAAGAATCTGAGGTTGTAGACTAGAGGCCATGAACCTGTATTCAGTTCAGAGGTGTATTTTGTTTTACCAGCACAGACTTATTTTCTTAAATTGTTTGCCAACAGTTGAAAAATTTGATGATTTTTCATAAAAATCTGGATTTCCAGAAAATTTGACAACACAGGGATTGCTCTCCATATACTAATAACACCTTGAAGCTGAGTGGTGGTCCCAATCCTTCACTGAATTCTTATCCAGCGTCCTTTCTGCCCTGTTATCTTTTATACACTGTAGTGAAATATCTCTGTCTCTCTCTCCTTCCCTCTCTCAGGTTTAAAAACAAAAATAAAATTCTAATTTCTAAGCATGTGAGTTTGGAATCACTCATGTCTCTCTCCCTTGATAAAGAAATACATAGACAAATGCAAATGTATAGTGTATGTATATTAGGTGAAACCAAATGCAGTTTGGACCCCCCCCAAAGATAATTTTGTATGGTTTGAACCTAATATAAGTGTTTTCAGTATAGTTTGTATATGTTTGAAATCAGACATAGATTCTACTCCGATAACTCTCGAGTATATTTTTCCTGATAGAAAACTATTTTCAATCTTTCCCACCTTTTTTCCTGAGATGTTTTTCACCTTCCACTATCCTTCTAAGTCTAAATTCTACCCATGCCCTTGAGTCCTAGTTCCAAGCCCGAGAAGTCTTTGATGACTCAATCCCTCACTAATTTTTTAAGCCTCTAAAGTTATATAGCATTCATAAGCTGTATCACATACTTTACTGCTTAATTTTACCTATCTTTCATTGTTTTCTCTACCCAGAATTGGGAGGTCCATCTTTTACAAACATTCTTGGATCTCCAAGAGCAGTTAACACCTGACGGATTACCTTCCCTTTCTAAACTAGGCTGACACCATAAATCTAAAACAATAGATATCCCCTCTTGTAGTGAAGCCATTTACTGAATAGACTACATTAAATGTAAATTCATTTTATTCTTCTTTGCTACGTGGTGGTTCTTGTGTCTTTGTGGTCTGGAATGTCAAAATCTTTAACACTAGTACTTTGGTCACATAAAAATGTCATGAAGAAAAATCTACCTAATCAGATCTCTCCTTTTTTTTAAGATTTACATTTTTTCTATTATAGTTGACTTACGATGTTCTGTCATTTTCTGCTGTACAGCAAAGTGACCCAGTCACACACACACACACACACACACACACATTTTTCTCACATTATCCTCTATCATATTCCATCACAAGTGACCAGATGTAGTTCCCTGTGCTATTCAGCAGGATCTCATTGCTTATCCACTGCAAATGTAATAGTTTACATCTACTAACCCCAGATTCCCTGTCCATCCTACCTCCTCCCCTTCCCCCTTGGAAACCACAAGTCTGTTCTCCAAATCCATGAGTTTGTTTCCTTTCTGTAGATAGGTTCATCTGTGCCATATATTAGTTTCCAGATGTAAGTGATATCATATAGTATTTGTCTTTCTCTTTCTGACTTACTTCACTTAGCATGAGAGTCTCTAGTTACATCTGTGTTGCTGCAAATGGCATTATTTTGTTCTTTTTTTATGGCTGAGTAGTATTCCATTCTGTATATATACCACATCTTCTTAATTCATTCATCTATCAATGGACATTTAGGTTGTTTCCATGTCTTGGCTATTGTGAATAGTGCTGCAGTGAATATAGGGATGCACGTATCTTTTTCAATGAAAGTTTTGTCTGGATGTATGCCCAGGAGTGGGATTACTGGGTCATATGGTAGTTCTATATTTAGTTTTCTGAAGTACCTCTATACTGTTTTCCATAGTGGTTGTACCAATTTACCTTCCCACCAGCAGTGAAGGAGGGTACACTTTTCTCGGCACCCTCTCCAGCGTTTATTATTTGTTAACTTGTTAATGGTGGCCATTCTGACTGGTAATCAGTTTTTAAAGAACACTGTCAGAGATCCATTTACTCATTTTAAAAGATTCTTTATTGTAAAATAAAACACAGACACCGAAGCCATGTGTGGCAAATGTATAGTGTCATGAATGATTGTAAGTTCAAGTTCAGTGTGTCTCTTTGCTCTATTTCCAACAAACTGGCATTTGGGAGTTTCTGTCATGGCTCAGTTGTAACAAACCTAATTAGTATCCATGAGGATGCAGGTTTGACCCCTGGCCCCACTCAGTGGATTAAAGATCCAGCATTGCTTTGAGCTGCAGTGTAGGTTGCATATGTGGCTTAGATCTGGTGTTGCTGTGGCTGTGGCATAGGCTGGCAGCTGCAACTCCAATTTGAACCCTAGTCTGGGAATTTCCATATGCCACAGGTATAGCTCTAAAAAGATGAGAGAGAGGGAGAGAGAGACAGAGGGAGAGAGAGAAAGGGAAAGGAAAGAAAGAGGAAAAGAAAAGAAAAAAGGTAAAGAAAGAAAAAATAACTGGCATTTGGATCCATAAGCTTGATCAGACTAAGTAGGTTCAATCCCTTTGGCAAGACTGTAGGAGGTGTAGTGTGTTCTTTCATCAGGAGGTGTATAAGGTCTGTTTATCTTAGTTATCATGAGTGATTAATGAATAAATCTGTTTGTTCATTGAGTCTGAAAAATAGCAATATTTGAATTTTATTGTTTACAAGAAGTTAGTTGGAATAATATTATAAGGAGATGTCCCCCTCATATACTGTTCAGTTACACAGTGGTAGAGTTTATTCAAGAAACACATGAGAAATATTTGACTCTTTACCTAGACTTGAAGGATAGTAATTTGGTTCTCTGTCAACTGCATGTTACCAACTCTTATTATTCTTTAAAATGCTTTCACAAACCCATGCTTTGATATATATTTGTTAGGTTTCAATTCATTGCAACTTTTATATTTATTGAGGCTCAGATTGTCCTGCTTTTTGGTCTGTGGACTCCTCTTCCAAGTTGATTTCCATTTGACATGATCCTGTTAGCCTTTGATGATTTTCTTTCTTTGTGTTATTTCAGGATACCTCAGGCCCAATTGCTATGTTTTTTACCTCAGACTAGGAGTCAACCAGTTCTCCAAGAAGACCTTGTTTCTTACAGTGCAAAAATAATTTTTTTTTTTAAATCCCAGTTTGGGTGCTAGGGGTTCCTGTCGTAATTGAGTCAGTGTTTCTAGTCATTTTCAGTGGACAGAACTAGAACAAAGGTAAAGCACCTTTGGGGTTTAAACTGATTTTTCCAATTAAATTTTGGGAACACAGTATTTTACTTAGCCTCTTCTATTTTACATCTGCATGTCCTTTTATTCACACCAGGAATCTAGTTCTCAAGGACACAGGGGACAAGAGAATTATAATTTCTCATGATTACTCATTTGCTCAATCTCATATTCCATTAATCTCAGAATATCAGTAATAACAGTCTCACCACCGATAATAATTATTGAAATGTTTTTGCATGTACTATTCATATTCTCCCTTAATTTTTGTCTTATGATTATGATATACCTCCACTATCAGAATTTGTAGCCTTGCAAAATAAAAATCTCTCCCTTTTAACCCTCACTTAGTCTTAGTTCATTAAATTTATTGTTCACCAGTTAGCTATTAGGTCAGTCTCTCCACTGGTCATTTCAAATGTCTATAGCTCATTTTCTAGTGGTTCTCAGGATCGGGGGAACAATATTCCTTGATTACTTGCATGTTGATAACAGTTTGGATGAGCCCTTTATATTTAAAGTTAACTTTTGTTGACTTAAAATCCTTGAACCACCTGTCCTTACCTTGAGTATCTCAAATAAATCACTTCAGTTTCTTCTGGCACAAAGTGGTACTGTCAGAAAGTTTAATAATAATCTAATTTTCCCTTTTGTAAATCGTGTATGCTTTCTGTCCACATACCTAAAAGATATTTTTTCAGTCATCAAAAATTTCTTGAATTATATATTTTTTCAAATATATTTGTTCCGTTCCCTCTCTTTGGTTTTCTTCCTCAAGGACAACTATTATTCCAGTGTTGGCTCTTCGTTTCTGTTAGGCCACCTCATTTCTAAGTTTTTCTAATTCTGATTTATGTTACTCTCACACATCTGGCATTTCATTTCATTTTCTTAATATTATTTAGCTCATTTTAAAATGGTAAATTGTAGGTTTGCCCCCAGTCTAGGAGTTGAATTAGATCTACAGTTACCTGCCAGCCATAGCCACAGCAACAGCAATGCAGGAACACAGGATCCAAGCCACGTCTGCAACCTATATACCACAGCTCACAGCAACACCAGATAGATCCCTGACCCACTGTGCGAGGCCAGGGGTCAAACCCACATCTTCATGGATACTAGTCAGATTTGTTTCTGCTGCGCCATAGTGGGAACTTCCTGAACTATTTTTCTTGTGTATTTTTTATCGTTTTTTGGTATATTTATTTTTAGGAATGGTATTCTCCTCCTTTTATTTTGTAAGGAATTTAACCTCAGATTTTTGTTGCTTGCTTTTATGTGATCTGTTTTCCTGCATTCATGCAGTTTAAGTAGCTTTTCTTTTTCTTTTTTCCTAAGGTTAGAAATTTTTTAATTAGTTTATTTATTAGAGTATAGTGGCTTTTCAGTATTATGTCAATTTCTGCTATATGGCATAGTGACCCAGTCATATATATATGACTGTGTATATATTATATATATTAAGAATGTGTGTATATAGCATAAACACGTTCTTTTTCTCATCCTTTCTTCCACCATGTTCTAAATACACAGAGCTCCCTCTCCTATTGTTTTCCTTGGATGAGAGCTCAGGGCTCAGCAAACTGGAGCCTTTGGGTCAAATCTGGCCCAGGTCCTATTTTGGTTCGAGCCCCACTAAACTTAGAATGGCTTTGAAGTTTTTGAAGAGTTGTAAACAAGCAAAACAAACATAGATGAATATGTGACAAAGTGGTCTGCAAAGCTATGCTCCTGTGTCTTTTGCAGAAAAGTAGACTAAATCCTGATGCATACTAAAAACGATGACAGTTTCCTTTCTGAGTTTTCATGACTATTCCTCTTTCCTATTGTGATCTGGACTTTCTCTTCCTTTCATGTCTGTTGCTTCTGTCCTACTTACAAATTTTAAATATATTCTTAGTAGTTTGTCCCCTGAGTGACCGCTGTTTTGGAAAGAAGATTTTGCCACTTAGTTTCAAGTATTTACTGTCCTCAAACTGATCTGCGGAATTTTCTAGATTACCTGAGAGTTAGAGTTACCCTGATTTCAGGTTTGAGGCTTCTATCTGATTTCTCTTACACGGATACTGATAGAATGCAAGTTCTAAGGTCCTTGGTGGTTTGTCCACATCCACCTGTATTTTAGGATGTGGGGTACACCTCATCACCTCATTTTGTCATCATTGCCCGAATGCCTTTAGCTTTCTATCTTGTCATTCCATCTCTTTCTATGTGGAGATTCAGGAAGATCAAAAAACTCTGTTGCCTCCACTGCTGCATTCTTCCCAGAATCAAACTCACTCATTGTTAAACAACAATTTGCTTGACTGATTATATTCAATTTGATTCCAGGAAAATGTTTATCCTGAGTATTTCGGTACATTAAATAAATCGACACGTTCATATTGTTTCTGTTTTTCTCTAGAGTCAAGTTCCCATTATGTGATTTCCCTAAAAGCTTTTAACAATGCAGGAGAAGGAGTTCCTCTTTATGAAAGTGCTACCACCAGATCCATAACAGGTAAGCTAAACCAGCTAATCCTCTTGTGAGAAGGTAGTCAGTATTTGAGTTATGGTGAAAACGAACAAACAAACAAAAAAGACAAAATACAAAAAAAAACCTGTACATAATCATATCTTGAACGTTATGTGTATGTATATACACACACAAAATGTATTATTTTTACCAAAATTAACTGAGAGGGATTCAGTCTAAACTTTAGTACATAGACTTAGAGAATGTGGATTTCTTACTCTCTCCCTTCTCCAGTAACTACCTGTTTTGGCATCCAAATACCACTCTTCATTCCCCTGGGTAGTTTGTCTTAAATTTGCAATGTAGGCAAGAGGGTCTCTTCCAAAAGGCCACCAGGTGGACACTTGCTTCTCCACAGAGGGTCCTTTGAGCTGATGTGACCAGGACAAACTGACCTCCTGGGGCTGGCTTGGACTAGGTGGAGGTACACAGTGGTTTCTTTCTGAGCTGGGTCAACAGGTCACCCCAACTGTGCCCAGGGCATCTGGGCATTAAAAGGACTGGATGCACCAAGAGCTTGTTACCTCTAGGAATTGTTACATGAGCTGGACTTTAAAAGTAGCACAGAAGAGAAAAAGGGCTCAAGGAAATGAGAAGGTGATAGGTAAAAAAGTGAGATCCAGCCATTTATGGACACTATTTGTGAAGAAGTCTGGACCTACGGCAGAAATAGAATTATCACCTCTGTGGGGTTTTTTCATGACCCAGTCACATGACTCAGTCACACAACCACCTCCAATGCCTTATAGCTGAAATCTGAAAGCCAAACCTTGGAGTTCCATCATTTTAATTAATACTTTGGTCTTGCCCCCTTTCAAAACCCACAACCCTCAGACTTCATTCACCTATTCAACTTAGCTATTTTCACCTTAATGAGAACAAAGGACCTGAGATCAGGATTTGATAGCAAGGACCAGAGAACTTGGAAAATTACCAGGTGCCTGAGTAAAAGTCCTGCAATATAGAGATAAATGATCATAAAATAAGTAGTGGAATCCTGTGACTTCTGCTACCACCTATATTTATGTGAAATTTGTAGAATTTGTTTTCTGAATCCAGAAACTTCATTCATAGACTGTCTGGAATATAGACCATTGTAAACCAAATTTGCATTTGTTACATGATGGTTTTCTGAGTATGCTATCACTTTATTGATTTCAATCAGATTCCCTTGTAAGGCAGAGATGTTACTCCAGAGTTTCCTTGACTCTTTGGCTGCTGGTTTCAATATCTATTATCTTCCTGAAGTAGTATATACAAAAGCTTTAATTTACCTGTGGAGACAGTATCTGGCTTGCAGTGTATTATCAAAGGGGCTCAAAAGCTCCTCCAAAAAGGTAAATAAGAAATATCACCTTAGAGAATATTTATTGTCATAGGAGTTGTCTCTAAATATAGAGAGATGAGGCAAATATAGGGCCAGGATGGAAACTACAGGATAACATAACGGAGGGTGTTGGGGATTTTCATTTCTCCTTATTCTATTGCTCTGCCAAACATTCTTTGAGAGATACCTGCCACCTGGACTGTGTTTGTACTTCCCCTGATGTTTATGCAGCAAGCCATCTATTTCCTGCGTAGGTTAAAAGTGAAAAAGTCATTGATGTGACTTTGAGCTTGCAATCAGACCAAAGAAAACTATACTGTGGCCAGTCTCTTAGAGCTCTTATTTTCTTACCAAAACTAAAACTTACAACAAAAGGACACTAAGATGTTCCAAAAATCAATTTTTGACCAGAAAGTAGTAGTAGTGGAGATAGTAGAGCTTACATAAACTGAAGATAAGTTGTTCAGAAAGAACCATTTGAGTTGTTATTAACTTCTCTTCCCTTAGCATTTATTGTCATTCTCAGCATATGACATTCCCAGAGTGGTTTCTAAAATGCTGGTGATCCATAAGACAATATTTTTTTCCTGTTCTTACTAATCCAAATAGATCTGAGAAATGAAATAACCCCAAAAGCTGAACAATGCACAAAGGATTTTCTCATTTATGAAAAGTCAGTAAAGACTGGAGAGGATGAATAAAACCAGCTCTTTCTTCATCCCCGGCTAGATGTGGCCAACTTATTTTACTGTGTTTTCACACATCGTGGAGAACAAAAGACTGTTAAATTGAATCAAAGGTTAAGGTTCTGGGAGAAACTCTCTCAATAAATGTGTCCTACGGCTACAGAAAGGACATTCTCGGTCTCTCGCCTTCTGCCAAGTATTCCCATGAGCAGACATGGAAGAGGCCAGTATAAAGTAATAAAAAATCAGAGGCAGTAAATGCTTCAGACTGGAGTCAGTCTCAGGCCATCGTGCCTTCCACGTGGATGTGTATGTACCCATAGATGATGGTCCACTCTTTACCTCATCTCATCCTGAACACATCAGCACTGGAGCCCAGGAAAGTTTCACTAAGTCAAATGGACAGGTTAAGTGTTCCAGTTTTTGCTCTCAAGCCAGCTGTATTTCTTACTGTTACAAGAACAATATAGTTTGAACCTGGAGAAGGGAAGAAGGCAGGGGCATTATGACATGTGTTGTTTGAATTGGTTTACTCTCAATTGTTGCATCAATGCCAAATGAAGTTCATTCCAGATGTAAAATGTGGTGTCTTTTTTTTCAAGCTTGTTTTGAACTTTAGTATATTGACTGAAAATATACATGTTCTTACCAAAACAATTCTTAAGAATTTAATAGGCTTCTCTTTTTAGCAAAAGGTTTAAATCTATATTTTGTGTTTTTGTCTCTACTCTTTCAAATGTAACCACTGAAAATCAATAGAATACAAGGGCCCAGGAGTATGAAGAAACAAAACCAAAAAAAGTTGTTTAGCTGCAAAGTAACATTTTTAATTCAAATACTCATATTCTGACCTGAGAAAGAAACATAATTAGCAATAAATGTGACATATATTTAGAGCAGTGCTTGCCACCTGTTACCATGCTCTGCTTTGCTAGAAATGCCATACTATGTCTGTTCTATCCAACATAGTAGACCTGAAGCTCATGTGACTATTGGACACCTGAAATTGTCCAGGGCAACACCATGAATGTGTTCTTTATTTTACTGAATTTTAATTAAAGTGAAATTGTCCAGGTACCTCATGGCTATTGTATTAGCCCAGCTGTAGAGGAAGTGGCAAATAGAATGACAAGCCATGCCTGAAAAAAGAATTTTTCTAAAATAAGCGGGAAAAACTTAGCCAGGATAGACATCTTTGGATTGCATAAATTCATATATATATACCAACAAATAGCATTACTTGAAATTTAGGGGTACATTCTGGAACTGAGACTCTGAGAAACTCAAGTCATGAAAAATATTACTATTCTAAAATGTAGAAATAGCAGGATTGAGCATTGTCGTCTCTTAAAGTAGAAGAGCTGCTTTTCCAAATCTTATATATGGTACCTGTGAAGGACTAGGAAGTTAGTATAGGTTTATCAACAAAACTAAAGTAAAGAAACAACAGATAGGGTAGCATAAAGAGTTGCTTTAGGAAGTTCCTATCATGGCTCAGTGGTTAACGAATCCAACTAGGAACCATGAGGTTGCGGGTTCGATCCATGGCCTTGCTCAGTGATTAAGGATCTGGTGTTGCCATGAACTGCAGTGTAGGTTGCAGACGCGACTTGGATCCCAGGTTGCTGTGGCTGTGGCATCTGCCAGCGGCTACAGCTCTGATAGACCCCTAGCCTGGGAACCTGCATATGCTGCAAGTGCGGCCCTAGAAAAGGCAAAAAGACAAAAAAAAAAAAAATGAGTTGGTTTAAAAGGAGTTTGTAATTGAGCATAGTTCTTCCCTGTGTATAACATTCTTCTTGGTAAGTCAGCTAAGAATAGAAACAAGAGAAATGAGGCAGCACCTGCTTTAGTTTAGCAAAACTGTTCCTCTGATGCACCAGCCTGATGACTGATTGGGATCTTCCTGGAAGCAGCAATGTCTTCTGCTCCCTCCTCATCATTTCATAAATCCATTTGGGTTTAAAGGAGCTCTTAATAAAAAGACACATCAAAGGAAATACGAAAAGCCTGGGCTCTGTCATTAAATTTTAAGCACACATTTTTATTTCTCTCTCTTACTATTTTTTTCTCTTTCCTTTAGTTCTGTTTTTGTTTTCAGATTTTATATTTTGCTCCAAAGACAACAGCCCAGTAAACTACTAAATAATTCATTGGAAAACAGTGATGAGTAGGGGGTAGATATCTAAAATTCAGTGGACAATGTGAAATAATCATCAAAATCAGCCAGTAGTCACTATACTATATTTAAAAATAAGCTCTGTATGTAAACTGCTTCCGATGCTCTACTTTTTAGTAGGTCTTGTCTCTCCAAACGTCATCATATGCCCAGGCTAAGTGCCCATCTCGTTTGTTAGTGAGAACACATATTATATGATTTAAAGAAAATTTAAAAAATTTAAATGTCTCAGGTAATACATAAAAGACTTAAAATGCGACTTCTGCTATGACCACAAAAATAAGCTCCCCTGATTCTGATATCCTCATTGTAAAAACAAGTACCAGATTTTTTAGAGAATATTGTAAAGCCACACACATCGTGCACATTCTGATCATGTGTGTACCTCAGTGCAAATCTCATCAGTCTGTAGGTAGTTCATTCTGTCTCCCTACCCAGTAATATGAAGTCTTTCCATGGAACTTAAAATTTTAGAACAGGGAATGTAGAATATAGAAATGCTATTAAAAAAAAAAAAACTGTGAGAATGTGAGTGAAATGGACATTTGTACACTTTCTCTAAGAATTTCAATCTAACCACACGACGTGCTGTATAGAACCGAATTATGACATCACTGAACTTATGCGGACAGTGAACATGGTCAGTCTGGCTCTGGGCAGTCTAGCCATAGACAGACTGCCATAGACCTCAGGGCCTTTTCCTGCCTAAACAATATTTTTGCAGATGGAATCTAAGCGATACTAAAAGCACAAAAGAAACCAAATCAAGTTAGAGAAGGAAGAGAAAAACAAACAAATAAATGACAAAACAGATATTAGACAGGCATGTGTTCCTTTGAAGGAGGAAAATAGACCAGATACTCCTTTGTATCTTGTTGTTTTCAGTTTTCTGTATAGTTATAAGACAGATTAATTCTACATTGGATCTTTTAAGAAGCAATGTGCAACATTCCAAGGGAAAAAAAAATGAACTTTTAAAATATAAAACTGGAAGTGACAGCCAAATTGATAAAACCACTCTAAGGAAATGAGTAAATTACAGAAAATAGTTATTTTTTAATATAGCAATACTGTTTCTAATGAGTTTTCTGATTGAATTAACTGTATTTTTTTCTGTTCTTCTCATGTTCCCTTTCATCATTATTGCCATGCATTTAACTCATTGTGATGTGT
The DNA here is from genome assembly GCA_004024745.2 of Catagonus wagneri. Taxonomy (NCBI): domain Eukaryota; kingdom Metazoa; phylum Chordata; class Mammalia; order Artiodactyla; family Tayassuidae; genus Catagonus; species Catagonus wagneri. The sequence continues at coordinate 1,261,235 of PVHT020000283.1, read as the reverse complement.
TGCCACTGATGTTTATTTTTTAACTCTTTTATTTATGTATTTATTTGTTTGTTTCATTTGGCGGGTTTTTAAACCCAGATCCCACTGACCCGGTTGATTATTATCCTTTGCTTGATGATTTCCCCACCTCGGTCCCAGATGTCTCCACCCCCATGCTCCCACCAGTAGGTGTACAGGCTGTGGCTCTTACCCACGATGCTGTGAGGGTCAGCTGGGCAGACAACTCTGTCCCTAAGAACCAAAAAACGTCCGAAGTCCGACTTTACACTGTCCGGTGGAGGACCAGCTTTTCTGCGAATGCGAAATACAAGGTGATGTTCTCACTGGTCATAAGAAATTGAAAATGAACTGTCAGTTGTTTAATACATTGTTTTAAATGCCTCCTGGACTGTCATGAGTCATCTTGCTGCAGTGACACGAAATGGAAAACAAAGCATTTTAATAACTCACTATCTAAAATTAGCACAGGGATCATTGTGTGTTAGGAGACAATTCTAATGCAAGGGAGAAAAACATCAAGAGCTGCAAAATATTACTTGAATTTACCAGATGTTGCAATTGTATAAATAATTTGATTCTGAACAAGAGAATACCATTTTCTTTTGAAAATAGCAGGGCTCCATGTTCAGGCCTTTTTTTTTTTTTATGGATAGATTTTGGTGTTTTTCTTTCCATTTAGGTTCCAAATGTATGCCAAAGGCAACCCAATTAGCATTACAGAGACCTGTCTTACAGTGAATATGATTAGGAATACATAACTTGAATTTTTTTATACCATCTTAAGATGGTGAACACTTTCTAAGCCACTAACATCTACGTCTTTGTTTAGCCTTGAAGCACCCTCATGTGTTAGAGAAGACCCACAACGCACACTCTCCTTTAACTAGGATAAATTAGACTGACCCCCTTATTCCTATTCCATCACTGAGTCATCTCACAATCCCTCCTCAAGAGCTCCTTAAAGATTCACATTTGTGTCATTGTCATTACTACTTTCAGATCTCTATCACCCAGCCTTAGCAAGTCCAACAAATGGTTATTTATGTACTGGAGAGACTTTGTCGCCTCCTAGGCCTTCCACATATTAATAGCCCATATTAACAATACACAAATGTAAAGTAAAATGAGATCAACAATTAATTATTAAGCACCACCTTTTACCTAGAACTATGCTAGATCATAGGGGCCGTTTAACCTGGTTTCGTTATTGTTACTTTACGTACTTAACATGGCTACTTATAATTTTGGGATGCATAATTCACTCAGCTCCACAGAGTTACTCCCAAGAATTCATAAGTTAGTCAAGTGAGATAATAGATGAAAACACATTTAAAATCTCCACAGGATGATGATTTAGGATGAGGAAGGTAGCTTTAAAAATAAGAGCACTGGAGTTCCCTTCGTGGCTCAGTGGTTAACGAATCCAACTAAGAACCATGAGGTTGCGGGTTCGATCCCTGGCCTTGCTCAGTGGGTTAAGAATCCGGCGTTGCCGTGAGCTGTGGTGAAGTTTGCAGATGCGGCTCGAATCCCGCGTTGCTGTGGCTGTGAAGGCCGGCAGCTGCAGCTCCTGTTAGACCCCTAGCCTGGGAACCTCCATATGCCACGGGTGTGGCTCTACATAAAAGGCAAAAAGACCAAAAAAAAAAAAAAAAAAAGAGCATTGAGGGGGTTGGGGGAGGAAGAAGAGGATGAAGGTGATCAGAATGTACAAACTTCTGGTTATAAGTTAAGTACTAGGAATATAATGTTCAACATGATAAATACAATTAACACTGAGGTGTATTATATAGGAATTTACTCTCTGTTAAGAGAGTAAATCCTAACAGTTCTAATCACAAGAAAATATTTTTTTCCATTTATCTAATTTTGTACCTATATGAGATGATGGGTGTTCACTCAACTTATGGTTTAGTGGTCATCATTTTATAATGTATGGAAGTCAAATAATTATATTTTACACCTTAAAATTACACAGTACAGTATATCAATTACCTCTCAGTAAAACTGGAAGAAAAAAATAAAAGAGCTTAAATGCCATCCAGCCACAAAGGAAGCAGTAGTCCAGCCCTGGCACTCCAGAATCTTCCTACTCGTCTTTCATCCCTTCTCTTTACCAGTCTATGAGGGAGGCTCTCTGGGAGAATTTGTATCTCCTGCTCCTTTATCCAATGTTCTCTCTACAAACTGTCATCTTGCTTAATCCAGCCTTAAGCCAGGGATGATTTGGGGGATGGAAATATCCCTTGGAAATTTCTGCTTCTGAAGAACCTAGAGATAAAGCAGAATCCCACCAATAACTGTGTGAGTCTGCCTCCTTTTCCCCATAGCCCTGCCTGCTGGCTCTTCTTCTAGTCTCATTCAGCCTTTAAGTGGCATAAAATTCACATTTCATAGTAAATCAGTTTTTAGTTGAAATCATTTAGAAGACAGTTTTCTTTGGTTCTGCTGCCCTGCTAGGTCAGATATTTGGAAAAATTCTCCAGGCAAGTCCAAATAATATCACTGATATAAGATATGTTGTTAAGTACCCTATCCATCTCCTTACAGTATCAGATTTAAGGCTCAGCAGAACTATAAATAAAGATAACTCTCAATATAGGACAACCAATGGAACATATGAGAGCATTTTAAGAAAATCTCCCTTTATATACAGATTATCCGCTTCTAAGTTTACTTTTAAAAGACTGCCTTAAACTTTTATGCTCAATAATTGCTGTATGTTGTGGACACATTCATTTCACAGAATGACCATGTGTACCTCACCAGTATGTGAAGGTATCTGAAGGTCAGTGATTGTTCCCCACAGAATGGTTTGAATTCCAAAATTTCTGAAGGTGATTTTTTTTTTCAGTTGAATAGAGCAGGCAGAATTACTGAGCCTCACCAAGAATGCTCACAAAGTTAGAACCAACCAAAACCCATCCTCTATAAGGAAAAATTGATTTCAGTTATGGATTGAAGTTTGAGAATAGAAGAAATATTGTAACTCTTCCTCTTCCCATCATCTTCCATGCCCTAAGGCTTTCAATTACTGATTCTCCACCCCCTTTTCACACATGCACACTCTAAGAAGAAGGGTTAGAGGAAAGAGCTGGGTAAATTGGACAGCAAGGATAAATGGAGAATACAGCTGGTCTACCATAAAGACATAAAAATTAAATTTTACAAATAATAGCAATAGAATCCTTTGGTGTTGCATTTTGAACTTTCCAAACCACTCTCATATCGATTACTTCATCCCACTCCCCACTCCAGCTTTATAAGCTGGGCAGAGCATTTACAAGGGAAAGGGTGAAAAATACATACATGGAGTCAAATGACTGGGGCTCGAGAATTGGCTTTGCTATATCCTGTCATGTCACCTAATTGTTCAATTTATTTTTTTCATCTATATAATTGGAATATTCACACCTACTGTAAAAGGAATAAGTAATATTCCTCATAAGTATGTATGTGGAGATCTTTATGAAGATTTAAGTAGGTTGTAAATGTAACACAAATTTCCCATTAAATGAGAGCTGGAACTCAGAGGACCTCATAGCATTTTCCGGCCTCTCCCCACAGCAGTACCCTTCTACTTCAGTTAGTCACACATCAATCCATAATTCAGACATACACAATTTGATTGTCCTAAACTCTATATGGATTTTCCTTATCAAATGAAGAAATTATCTATTATTTATTCTCTAATAAAGTGTTTAAGCATTCGATGTTTTTTATGAATTTCCATTCAGAATTCATTCATTGACTCTTGACTAGTTTGTACTAGATTTAGCATGGGTAGTACAGGAGATACAAAGTTGTGCAAGATGTTTTCTCAGCCCTCAAGTTGCTTACAACTCAATGGAGAAATTATTTTATGCATGTGATAATACCTCTACTGAGTTGTAAGCATATATATGTATGTGTATATGTGTATACACACACACACTCACACACACATACACACACACACATATATCTGTATAATCTATAGATATATCATATATAGTGCCTATATATTGTACTAGAAATGCATATAATATTGTAGCTGACAGTTATTTAATATATACTCTGGGCCAGATATTATGCTTCAGCTGACTTGTTTCATACTTTAAACAGCACTATAATGTCAGTGCTATGGTTATTTCAATTTTATAGATGAAGATACTGAGGCTCAGAGAGGTAGTAACTGGGTGTTCTGCGCTCTTTCTCTCTCTCTCTCTCACACACATACACACATACACACACACACACACACACACAACAGCCATCATTTTCCAAAATACATCCAGGCCAATGATTTATGATGAGAAGTAACCTTCCATAAATTTCCTTAGAAAACTCAGTGAATGCATAGTGCTTATAAAATATAGGTGTGTCTTTCAAGAATACAAATAAAGACTGTATTGCTTAGTTGCCTCCCAAATGCCGGCTGTGCCTATGCTCAAAGAGACCAGTTTTATCAAAGCGTGATCCTTCCTTCCTCACTCAACTATTCCTCACTGTCCCATTTCTCCCCGTATTTCCATTTCTAAGACTCAGAGGGGTTCATGACAAAGGAGGGCAAGATTGGAAGTTTGATATCAGCATGTCAGACACCAGCTGCCCGTTTCGTGTTTTATTTGATGGGATTCCATTTTACTGAGTCTACAGAGTATTTACATTTATTTATCGCACAGATTTTTATAGCTATTTTAAAGAAGAGCTTCTGATAAATGTTTATGAGGTTATCACTTTAATAGGATGGATGGGCACATCATCAATGTTATTAGTACAGTTAAATATTTATTTGGTTTTATAATGAAATGTAGGGTTTTCACATCTATGTAAGAATGCATAGTAGAATAAAAAAGATATGCCACACTAAAGTAGCTAAGGGAGGAGACATGTAGGACATAGATGGAGTGAAAAATCTTTCTTCATTTTCTAGACATAGATATATAACACATATAATACATTTTAGAATAAAAGTAAATATTTATTCTTGGAAGAAGATCAAGATCTAAATGACAAGCTTAAATTGATATTTATAAGAAGCAAAAATAGTTTCAAATTTGCCTGATCATATGGAAAATACTCATTAACCTGGGAGATTCACCTATTTTTTCTTTATCACAATTTTGATCTTTTGAATAAGCAATAAAGACAGATAATTTACTTTCTACAAAGACAAAGATTGTACTCAGAAGATGAAAAAATACTAACACTAATGCAGTCCTTTAATATTTATCCAATTTGTTGTTCCCTTCCTGATCAAATGCTCCAATGACCATATTTTAATGTGTGTTTAATGTGACCTGTACACAAAGAAAGAAAACCACACGGCACAACATTGCTTTCGCCCATTTTCTTTATAATAGCTGTATAGGTTCTGGAATCACTGAATGTTTGTATCCTAAAACCTTTTTTAAAAGATTTCTAAGCAGTAGTACTCTAAAAATTAATTTTATTACCAGTAGAAAATAATCCTAATCATCTAAGTATATACAACATCAATACTTATGAAATAATATTTTAATTATTAGAAATAAATTGAAGTTAAGATCAGCGCAGATAACCTTAACAATGAAACTGAAGGAAGGAAGTGGAATTGGTCCTGTCTCTGTGGTTATTGCCTCACTTGGGGAAATTTATCAGCTGTCTGCCCCTTTGAACAGCATAACACCCGATTTTATCGATTATGTTTTAGATGTACAATCAGCCAGTGTAAACTGGTACAGAAAGGAAATAAAGCCATGCTATGTCCTAGGTCTTCGGCTGTTTGGAAAAAGATTCTTTTTTTTTTGTTGTTGGCTCTGGATCATCGTCTTATGTGTCTTGATTTACCAAGTTGATAGAGTTCATTTTTTTTTCCCCCTCTTGTTTCCCACTTGTTTAGTCAGAAGACACAACATCTCTGAGTTACACAGCAACAGGCCTCAAACCAAACACAATGTATGAATTCTCAGTCATGGTAACAAAAAACAGAAGGTCAAGCACATGGAGCATGACGGCACATGCTACCACATATGAAGCAGGTATGATACTTGGTAATGAATGGTGTTTTCCAGGTTTCGTGGAAGTTGGGAAGTTGGAACATGTGTGCATGATGATGTCTAAATTACACTTTATCTTGTATAAAATAGTTCACAACACTTTTCTATCTAATATTATCCTCCCCACTCTGGATAAGGAGAAAATGAGACCTAACGGGTTCAGTAATCTGGTTTAATCTGTGTGTTAATTTTAGGATATCTGAATATAAATCTTCCTTTCAATACATTTAAGTAAAGGCATTTTACTCTGTCCAGAGCATTTGTGTCTTTGATCAATAGACATAGTCGGTATTTACTTTTTTGGAAAGAAATTAAATACAAAATGAAATGTTGCCTTACAACTGTAATCTCCTGGAAGCTTATCCTCAGTGACCTCAGCTGACTATGGGAAGAATTTTCTTGGTGGTCACATTTACTGTTCGAAAATAAGACCACACAATGGAAAACTTTTAAGCATTTTGAAATAGTTCAAATCAAAAGTAAATGCAATTCACTGTAAATTTTACCAGTCACATTTACCATAGGTCACAAATGTTGAGTTTATAAACTTAGCAGATACGCAGTGCACTTGGCATTTTTAGTTCGCAGAAAGCCAGCATCTGAGAAAAATAGAATTTAGAATACTTTTTGGTTGTTTTCATGGCATTACATCATATTTGGGGGTAAACTATACCATACATTTCCAAATTTTGAAAAAATATGTCCATAAAATTTTTATTCGGGTAAGTTAAATTTCTTTTTCCATTAGAATTTGTCCCATGGCATTGCATTTCTAATTTTTATTTCGGGCTACTACTCTAACTCAGAGTTCACTGTGAATATTTTTGCAATTCTGTGGTAACTTCTTTCTAGAACTTTTTTTATTGTTTAAATTCAACATCCTCTTCTTCTATTTTGTATGTCTACATATATTAATTCAATATCCCAATTCTTCCCTGGGAAGAATTTGACAAAGTGAATAAGTTCTTTGCTTCTTGGGGAGAATAAAACAGGGTGAATAAGTTATTCACTCTGGGGAGAATAGATGCTGTGCTTTTACTTTTTACTAAAAGGAGATGAAAGGAGTTCATTGTAAACCAGTAAGACATTTGGCCTTCCCAGAGTGAAAGAGAATGAGTAGTAATTTCTTCTTTAAAACCATCAAATTCATTCATTTCTTCCTGTCATAAACATAAGTGCACACCGAAATCTGACTGATAAATGCACCCTACTGATTTCTCATCAACTGCCTAGCCTTGTAGGGACCTCACAGTGATACCCATTACCGACAAAAAGAAATTAACGTTTAGGAATATGGTTAGTAGGAAGGGTGATTGTCAAAACGGATAATGATTTAGACAAAGGTGTAAATAGCATGTGGAAAAGTTCCATGGGGTGATGATGAGAAGCAAGAAATAATTCACAAGTGTCTGTGGACTTTATTACCATGAGAAGGAAATGAAGTGAATGAAATAACTCTAGAGTTTACTTCTAGTTCTGTAATAACTTAAAGACTCTGTGGTGCTTCCTTGTTATCCCTTGTGTTGAAATTGCCCGCAGTAAAGATGATGGTGGCTATCGGTAAATTCTTGAAATAAAACATGTCATTCTGTCCAAGTGATGAATCCTTAACTTTAGTTAATGTACGTACAATAAAAACAATTGGAAGGATAGCTGAAATAACTAAGTCTTGGAAAGGGATAGAAACCAGCAGTGTTCCCAAGCTTTAGAGATGATGCGTTATTAAAAACTCTCCCTTCAAGGTGTTACAAGCAAAATGATGGGATTCCATTCCATGTGTTTCCCTTCCTTGTATCAGCATTCACATTCCCAGAAGAGAGAATCACACCGCTAAAGAGAGTGAGGTGAGGACCTTGAAATTCCTATTTGATGTGGCTGCCTAGCTCAGGAGACAGAGAGGAGAGTTCGTTCCTAAAGGAAAAAGCCAAGTATTTCTCTGAATGAAGGAGGAAGGGATGGGATGTTGGCAGTCCAAAAACAAATGCCCAATACAACCTCCATGGATGGAAATCTCCTAAATCTTGAATGTTACCTCCCACTCGAACACTTAACAAAGAAATTTAAGCATAGGAAAGGTCATTTGAGAAACAGACAAACCTGATGGCAGTGCATGTCCAGTTATCTGAGCTACTAATTAGAGGTTTCCAATAAGGTTCATTTTAAGTGCCAGAGCCAGGTCCTGAGGTAGGGACTTGATATAAAAAGTAAAGAGAATACAGTCTCTGTCTTTGAGAGAATTATAATCTAATATATAAGAAAGCATTATTTATTTTTTGTCTTTTTTTTTTTTGTAAGGCAGCACCTGAAACCTATGGAAGTTCCCAGGCTAGGGGTCCAATCAGAGATACAGCTGCTGGCCTACACCATAGCAGCGCCAGAACTGAGTCACATCTGCAACTTACAGCACAGCTCACAGCAGTGCTGGATCCTTAACCCACAGCACTAGGCCAGGGATCGAACCCACATGCTCATGAATCCTAATTGGGATTATGACCACTGAGCCACAATGGGAACTCCAGAAAATATTTTTTAAAATACAACCTTGAAGTAACATGAAAAATACAATCACGGGAGTTCCCATCATGGCTCAGTGGTTAACGAATCCGACTAGGAACCATGAAGTTGTGGGTTTGATCCCTGGCCTCGCTCAGTGGGTTAAGGATCCGGCGTTGCCTTGAGCTGTGGTGTAGGTCACAGACGCGGCTCGGATTTGGCGTTGCTGTGGCTGTGGCGTAGGCCAGGGGCTACAGCTCCGATTAGACCTCTAGCCTGGGAACCTCCATATGCGGCGAGTGCGGTCCTAGAAAAGGCAAAAAGACAAAAAATAATAATAATAATACGATCATGGACATTTGGCAATGGCAAGTTGGAATCTGAGCAAATAGATCTAAGTATATATTCCATCTGGAGAAGTCAGAGAAAGTTTCACAAAGGAAACAGTGGTTGAGCTATGGCCTCCTGGATCACCAGGAACCCAGGGTCTTTCAAAGGAAGGGAGCAGCTTGTTCAAAATACAGAAGCAAGTATCAGAAAGATGTCTTAAAGTGACACTTATGACTGGGGTCTTCAGGGACAACAAGGGAAAATAGGACTTTATAAGAAAATACAATGTAAATCCTACATGTCCTGGTATTTATTATTTATTGATATTTATTTACATTGAATTCAAAGAGGATGGTCAATAATTTATAAATGATTATTCCAGGAGAACCATGAGACTAGAGAAGAACAGACTTGAGACCCTCTTCTGCTTGTCTGAGGGGATCATCAAAGTTGTTAGGCCTACTTCTTTTCTAAGCATGAGGCAACAGTGTGCAGTTCATATGATAGTTCCAAATATCTAAGCTGTTGATTCCAATCCTAGACTCTCTGTTCACCAGTAGTCACATGGCTGGAGGAAAAAGGGAAATTTTTGCAGCACCTAAAACAGATCAATGGTTAGGTTGTTTTTTGAAAAATAACTTATCTATGTATTATTTTGCTAGCTAAAGTTGGAGTCATTTTATATCTTTTTGAATGTCAACATAGATTCAGTGAAGCATTCTAATCATCATCATTTGTTTTCTAAATAAGCATCAATTTTAATTTTAACATGGTTAAGGAAAAGCGACAATTCTGACTACTTAGATTTTAAATTACTGTAAAAATTGGAAAATGTCTAATTATATCTGGTATAATACTCTAAGTCAATTTGTGGCTCTATATTACCTTCGTATCTATGGCTTAGCAAATACTTTGAATGAGCTCTTTATGCGAATAATCCTTCTTTAAGATAGCATTGACTCTCTGGTATTTTGCTATTATAAATCTTTTTTTTACAAGCATGTCCTTTTTTTGCTTTTCATTAAAATAGTCTCTTTACTCAGGATCAACTACAATTGATCTGTGTTTTCTCTTCCTTCTCCTTTTGCTTCCTCCTTCTCCTTTTTTTTGTATTTAAGTACATTGAGTACTTTGTGAGGATACTACAATTAGGTGCAGCTTTACTTAACCTGGAATCTTAGTGGCTTTGAGATTCAGGGCACTGGAAATAAGATGGTATGATAGATGGAATGTTTAATGTCCCTCTATTTGGAATTCTATTCAGGGAGAGAAGCTGGAACTGGAGTATTGATAACGCTCAGATTCTGCACTGTACCATCACTAGAAGCGCCAGAGAGAATTGTGTAAGCATGAAGACGAATTCGTAATTAGGAACAAGTTGTACCTATTTGTAATAACACAAGTACTCCTATGCAGAGATCAGGAAATTCCTCCAGACCCCATGCATGGAACTTAGATATACATGTTCTAAAATTGCCTATGTCAAAAGTAGGGTAACAAAGAAAAATCTATGGATAGTAGACTTGCACATTGTGAACTACCTAGAAGGACAACAAAGTGTACTTCAAAGCACAGAGAGTGAGAAAGCAGGTCAAAGGAAATCTGAAAGATACTGGCTTGGCCAGTTTGCTGCCACCTTGAACGTGTACTTAACTTTTTGTTGAGCATAATATAGGGAAAGAAAAATAATTTTCCTTTTACCATTCCCAATTCTTGGTGGAGACCCCCCCATAATATGAGATAGATTAACAGAAGACAAACAAATAAAAGTTTGATAATAAATATACCTCTTGTGGACATGGGAGATACCCAGGAAAATAGTAATTCATTGGCCCAAGCCACCATTTTTAATACCATCTCCAGCTGAAGACAAAAGATATTGAGGGGATGGGGAAGCTGGTAATGGGACATTTTTCAGGCAAATCACAGTAAACTAGGGTATGGTTGTTATGTATATTTAAGCCTCCGCCTTCTTCTATATATACTTCTAGGTATTTTCTAGATATGTTTCTATACATTTTGTCATCCTCCTCTTCCTGGCACAGAGAGAAAGAGAGTAGGACACCCTTATAAACATACATTTCTATTTTACAAAAGGGTAACTTCTTGGTTTTCAAAACATTTCCTTCATCTGCTTTTCCTTTAAAATAACCAGCCTAAGGGAGTTCACATCTTGGATCAGCGGTTAACAAACCCGACTAGGATCTACGAGGATACAGGTTTGATCCTTGGCTTTGTTCAGTGGGTTAAGGATCCAGTGTTTCCGTGTAGGTCACAGACACGGCTCAGATCCCGTGTTGCTATGGCTGTGGTGTAGGCCAGGGGCTACAATTCTGATTCGACCCCTAGCCTGGGAAACTTCATACGCTGCAGGTGCAGCCCTAAAAAGACAAAAGACAAAAAAATAATAATAACTAGCCTAAGATAATTCTTATGCCAAAGAGGCATATTTGGGGGCAACAAATTCTGCTCCCCATAAACAGTAAGTAGGAAAAGTAGCTCTAAGCAAGACGGAATTTCTTGCCATCTTTACTTCATACCAGGTTGCTACTAAAACATTCATAGATTCCTTATCTCCTCTATTTTCAAGTATTTCTTTGCCTTCTAGTATGTTACCTAAGCAAGATGTTTTAACCTGAATTTAAATTCTCTCTCTCTCTTTTTATTTGGGGGGGGCATTTATGGAAAAATAGAATTAGGTGAATTTTCATTTATAAATCCTAGAATTGTAGCGGAATTTTGTCTCTTGGAGACATGTAGCCATCACTCTCACTGTGTATATGCTAATTTCTTTGTTTTTATAATGGTTCTCCCATTCTCAGTGTATCTCTTGCTTAAAAATAGCAGTTATACTTTTCTCCTCTACTTTCACACATGTTCTGTTCTCCTCTCTACAGTCACACTTTTAAAAGTCAGTTAACTTCCATGGAAAAACATTGATTTCTTTATGTTTGTTTGCTTAATTCAAATACTTAAATGGCACCTGGTAAAAGAAGCGTGATATACTGAGCGATGAATTCTGAGTGTCAACATCATGATTAGATGTCCCGTGAATGTCTGTTTTTTTTCACATCCAATGACAAGGTTGTGTCTGTGTTTCATCTCACAGCCCCGACCTCTGCTCCCAAGGACCTGACAGTCATTACTCGAGAAGGGAAGCCTCGCACTGTCATTGTGAGCTGGCAGCCTCCCCTGGAAGCCAATGGGAAAATTACCGGTAGGCACCTCGGCCTTATTCCCTGTGTTGTTCTTTGTGGCCTGTGATTGCTGACCTCCTGCGCGCTGCTCTAGCCTTTTCTGTGTTAGTTTTCAGTCCCAGCATCTCAGTGGACTCCTGATCCTATCTGATTGTCTCTTCTTGCCCCCTGCTGACCTTGGACTTCTTCTAACGGAGCCTGCAAATACACACACAAACAGGTTTCCTTTTCCTTGCTTCCTGAAAGATGTGTATTTCAATTAGGACAGGCCTTTTGTTTTCCATTCTGGGAAGCCTTAGGACAGCCTTCTAATGGAATGCCTGTGAGCATAAATGACTAAAAAGAAGCCGGTTGTTTGGCAATTATCAAATACAAAAGATGCTTAATGACCATGTATTTTTGTGTGGCACATAGGAAGGAGGTTTGTCTGAGGGTTTTTACTTTCTCACTTAGCTTTTCGCTTCTTACTTAAATCATAAGGTTCAGAAAACACTTGATATTGACTGACAGAAATTGAACTTAATGAATATTTCGCAGTGACAGATTTTATTTTGCCAAATATTGCTAATAACATCAATGCCTAATTAAAGCATCCATTAGAAGCCTGTACTGTTAATTTAGTATGAAAATATAATGGAGTTCTATCAGAGATTTTGCATTTAAATGATCACTTTAGGCTTTTAATAGATGTCTCCATAGCATATAATTATTATGAAAAATATTGTATAACTAAAAATGTGCACATTATAGTCTAATTAACTTGAACCATTGGGTTAGGGACATGTAAGAGTCACTCCTATTTCTTCTTTTTTGCCTACCAGAGGTGGGTAACACCATTACAAATTAACAAAGTAATTCAGTCATTCTGTGATACAGAGATAAGCCTGGAAATTACAGTTCAGATGGCGCACTCACTTTATATGAGTTAAATTTTACAAAATGAAAGGATAATGTGGAAATTCCAAATGTGCTTTAAATCTAAGTTGAAGACTTGTTTTGTCTACGAAATTACTCTTCATGCAATAGCAAATAGAAATTCCATTTTAGCTGACAAATATGGAAAAAGAACAGAGACATAAAATCTCCTCCAAATCTTATATTCTAAGTTGTCGCACTGCCAGGCTTTTTAAAACCGAGGCTGGCTCAATCTAATTTTCTTCCACCCCCCCACCCCCCTTCCCCCTAGAGTTATGATCTATGTTTATTGGTTCTATTTTCAGTACTTTTGTATATTTTGATTTGTTTACATGGTGACTTCTATTATGTTATAAGCAGTTATTTATAAGCATATGGTAAATCAACAGATAATAAGCTTAAGAGAAAAAAAAACGAGTTGTCTAAATAAAAACAAGTTTGGCTAGAAAAGATACATTTGGGGGAAAAAGATAAAATAAGTCATAAACTACCAAATTCTTCACTCTCAATTAAATAAATCTCATCTAATGGTCTATATAAACAATAGAATGTGTTTTCAACTCTGGAAAAAAAAGCTTAATTTTCAACTGGAAAAAAAGGAAGTCCGCCCATGTTAAAAAATGCAAATTAATCTGAGCAATAAAAGTCTCTGTGCCAATGTCACAGTGCATGTGTAAAATCATGTCCACATATTTTATTTAGAGTGTGTGTTCAATAGTTCTCGCTACTAAAAATCCATTCTCTTACAATGACATAGTGAAAGCATGGAAATAAATACTTTTCCCGTTTAAAGACTACTTAATTTATTAAAACCAAGTTGTGAGGACCAAGTTGAGATATTTTGACTCGATTCAACAGGGAGCCAACACTTAAACCCTTAGAGCAACTTTAAAACAATTTGTTTCGTGCATATTTTGATTATTTCATTCAAATCACTTACAAAAAAAAAATAGGATGACATAGTATTCAAAATACCAGACCCTTAGGCCAAGGACCCAGATTTTCTACACTCGGTTTCCCGTGCAAGAACAAAGGAAGATGTGAGTTCTTTTCCAGTGTGTCAGGGCTTGTGAAGGGGTGTACTCCCTTCTAACATTTATATTCCTTTGTTTTCCTAAATCATTGTATATACACAGCAGTGGGACATAGTAGTTGAGAACCCAGGCTTCTGATGGGGATGCCTAAGCAAGTTATTTAACCTCCCTGAGTCTTACTTTAGAACCTCTTTTTTACAATTATCATAATCAAATATTGAGAAAAGTCCTTGCTACCCAGTGACCACTGAAATTATTTCGTGATTATTATTCCCACCTGAAATCCATTCTAGGGTAAGGTCTTCACTAATGCACTCTTCACGGAAACAAGATCATCAGTTTGCAGATAGGTACTTATCAAAAAGATTAAACAAGGAGATCCCAGCATAACACAGTGGGTTAAGAATCTGACTAGAGTGGCTCAGGTCACTGCAGAGGTGCCATTTTGATCCCCAGCCCAGTGTAGTGGGTTAAAAGGATCCAGCATTGCTATAGCTGCAACATAGTAGGTCACAGCTATGTCTTGGATTTACAGATTTAATCCCTGCCTTATCCCTGTGAATTTCCATATACTACAGGTGTGGCCATTTAAAAAAAAAAAGAGAGAGAATGAGGGAGGTGATCCGGATAATTCCAGTGCCTAAATTCCTTGATGATGACTGGCATCTTAGGAATTTAGACTGATATTTTCAGAAGAAAATGGCTCAAAATGAATTAAACATTTACAACATTGTATGCTTGGCATTCTGTCACTCACTTTTGTATTATAAGCGATCGTATAGTCCTAATATTCCATTTTTGAAATAGAGTTGAGAGTCTTCTGGAGTAAATGATTCTCCCGAAGTCAAATAACCAAGTAAGTAGCAGACCTGGGATATAACAGGTTCGTACTCTTAACAGTTACACTCTGTTTTGCTCAACTTATTAGTATTCTACTGGTCCAAATCAGTGACGCTCAACTGATTTATGATTTAATTTACCTGAGGAGGGATTCAGCATGGTATTTTTTTTTTTAAAGCTCCACAAGAGATTTTAATGTACAATTAGATTTGTGAAACATTGATTAAATAAATGCAGCATCCAATGTTATTTAAGATCAGGGACCAAAATAGAGAAAAGAGAGCTTCAGAAATTGTTTACTCATTGATACTATCTAATGGCTAAGGTTATACCCTCTTTTTTTGTGTGTCATTTGATAGTCCAGTTCCTCTTCCTTGAAATTCTTTTCTCTCTTGACTTTTGTAAAACTGCCTACCTACTTTTCTTCCTACTTTCTGGGCCATAACATCTCAGTCTCATAAACAGACTTTACTTCTACCTGTCCCATAAGTGTTACTTTTTAGCATGCAGATATTTTTTATTCCCCGTGTTACTTTCTCTGAAAAAGTATCTGCACTGTACCAGGAATTCAGTGACTATGACTTGTATCTCTGGAATCTCTAATCTCCACTCAAGGAGTTCTGATTATATGCATCCTATCTCATACTGTACACTTCTATTTCTCTGCGTTAATGGCATCTCATCCTTTTCCCCAAGTCCCCCTCTCCTGTTCATTATTCCTTTTATTTTGCCTATCACCCCCCACAAGTGGCCAAACAATGTGCTTTTATTTTCTGGAATAGGTTGTTAGGCCATTGGGATTGTGAGCCCAGTTGGACACTCACACTGGAGTCATGCGAATCTAAATATTCTTAGTCTCATCTTTTCAGAAACTTCTATAGTCCACCCAGCTCCAAAAGTTGCAAATTTAGTCATCTTGGCTTCTTCCTTTTCACTCCTTTTCCATATTATGATGAAAGTAAATCTAAATGCTTCTAATTCAAGGCTGAAAGCTCCTGGAGAACAGGTTTCAAGTTTAGTGCTCGCTCCCCAGTGACACTGTTCTTCATACATAGTACGTAATTAATAAATATTAGTTGAGCAGAATAATCATCATATCAATATTAAGTATATTGTTTTACTTTAAACTGAAATTCCAGTTCCCAAATAAAATACTTCTTAAGCTTTAATATAAGTGAATGAATAAATAAATAGATAGATAAATAGCAGCTGTAGCATTTATTAAGTAGTCACTAGGTTAAAGATAATATAGTAGACATTTGCAGCAACATGAATGGGCCTCGAGATTATCATTCTTAGTAAGTTAGACAAAGACAAATATATGATATCATTTATATGTGGAATCTAAAAAAATGATAAAAATGAGCTATTTGCAAAACATAAATAGACTTATAGATAGAGCAAACAAATTTGTGGTTACCAAAGGGAGAAGGGGACAGAGATAAATAAGAAATTTAGAATTAACTTTTATACGCTATTATATATGAAATAAACAAGGACCTATTGCGTATCACAGGGGACTATATTCAATATCTTGTAATAACCTGTAATGGAAAAGAATCTGAAAAAAATAATATATACATATATATTCTATATACATGTATATGTGTGTGTATAACTTTGCTGTACACCTGAAACACTGTTAATAACTATACATCAGTTAGTAAAATATAATGTAATGGAAATGCGTATATTAAGTTCTTAAAATGCATTACCTCACAGCAACTAATTTCTAGATAAGAAAATTGAGACATTTGGATTAAGCAAGTTGCTCCAGGTTGCAAAGGTATTATATGATACCACTATGACTTGAAGTAAGGTCTTCCTGAATCCATAGCTTATAATTTTTAACTACAAAAAGGAAGGAAATATGTCTTCCTTTTAAAATATATGTTCTTCTAAATCAGTTCTTTAAAGACAGAAGCTTCCACTGGGATGAGCTCCTTGCTGGGAAGGGTTGTGTCATGTATCTTGTCCTTCCTGGTACTTATCAGCCTACCTGATACATCAATCAGCAAGGAGTGGGAGGATGTATGAAAAGGGACAGAACATAGAAGAGAAGTGAATACTTTCTGACACTTTGCTTCTGGAATTACAACTACCTATTTGTATAGGTAGAGTCAAAGTGAAAAAGTATGATACTGTATTTTATATGTATTTAGACAAATGGTATTCTGATGCAGCCATGCCTAAATAAAGTAATAATCCCGACTAACTACCTGTGACAGAATATAATGCTTCAGTATTTGGCCAGTGTGGTGGGTAAGAGACAAAATCAAAGTGGAGGAGTTCACATTGTGGCTCAGTGGATTAAGAACCCAACACACTGTCCAGAGGATGAATATTCAATCCCTGGCCTCGCTCAGTGGGTTAAGGATCTGGCATTGCCACAATTTGTGGCATAGATGCGGCTCAGATCTGGTCGCCATGGCTGTGGCGCAGGCCTCAGCTGCAGATCTGATTCAACCTGTACCCAGGAACATCCATATGTCACATGTGTGGCCATGAAAGGAAAACAAAAATGATGTGGAAAATAATGTAAGAGGAAAGGATGGAGAATGATAGAAACTTAGAAGAATGAATATATATATATATATATATATATATATATGACTAAGATAGATGATAGATAGATAGATAGATAGATAGACAGACAGACAGACAAACAGACAGACAGATAGTGAGAATCCAATAAATGTGTCCCAGCCTGTGTGGGTATATCAAGAACTATAAAGTGAGACTTCAGTAATGGATTTAATAGCTTCAAAACAAACCAGATTCACACATCCAAATGAAATTATTTCTCTAAGGCCAAATTTTAGAGTTTTGGATGATGTAGCCTGTCTCTGTTCTGCATCTCAGTTCTTAAATTTATAAACAGTGACAGAGTTCTCCATAAATATCAGGAAATTGACTACATGCAATTTGAAGTCAGAACCTGATGCTTGCACTTTCAGTTTTACTTCCCTGATGCCAGCACTGTCATTTATAAATGCTTAACTGAATAGTCTTTACATAGAAAAACTTACAGTGAAAGCAAATGTTATTTTTTTCCTTTGATAAGTGAAGAAGATCAGCAATCAGTGTAGCTGAGTTGGAATGGAAACACGGTTATTCAAACTTTCAAGTTCATCATGAGCTTACAACAGCCTAGGAAAACTTTAATAATTTCACTAAATGTCATGAATATAAAATGAATATACTTACAGCCAGGAGATTTTATTCAATAAGTGAGTTTCAATAGCGATTAAGTGAAGACCATTTTATTAGATTTTTTTGAAGAGTAAAAAAGTAATATAAAACTCCAGAACTAAAAGAATATTTTTGTTCTTTTGAAGAGTTAAGACATGTACTTAATAAAAGCTAAAAAGAAAAATATTACCATGGCCAGGGTATTTTATTCAGTAGATGTGGTTCTTTGGGTACACATCTCAAGAAATATATATTCCTTGGCTCAAGGAATATAATGAGATTTTATTGATGTTGATCATGAGGTATGAGTTACAAATAAATGGACATCCATGAGTCAGAAACAGCTCTTTTATGCAATGATAGTTCATAATTCCTTTTGAATTATAGTCTTCCAGTTTTAATATCAACTAGGGAGAGGAGCCATATAACCTTTATAAATTTTTTCAGAATTTTTTATGTTGGTAAGTCTTTTATCTTCTCCTAATCTCTCCATATCTTAAAAGACATTTTTGTTTATAGCATCATCTCAATGAATATCACAAAATATACAGAATTCACATCATCAGCTAAACCAGTGATTCCTAACTGTACTTGTATACAAAAATCATCTGGAGTAGATTACTGGAGTTACCAATAATCTGTTGTAGTTAGCTATTGCTGTGTTACAGTATCGCCATAAATTTAGCATCTTAAAACAACACACATTGCTTTCTCACAGTTTCTGTCAGTCATGAATCCAAGCATAGTCTATCTGGGTAATCTGCTTTAGGATCTCTTACAAGGTGGCAGTCAAATGTTAGCTTAGGCTGATGTCTCATTTGAAGCTTACCTGGGGAAATACTCACTTTCAAGCTTATATAGTTGTTGGGGGGATTTAGTTCCTTACCAGCTGTTGATTGGAGCCCAGTCTTAGTTCTTTGCCACGTGGTCATCTCCATGTGGCAACTTATTTCATTGAAGCCAGCAAAGGAGAGAATATGTAGAGTCTGCTAGCGGGACAGACTTCATAATTTTACATAATACAATCATGGAAGTGACAACTCATGACGTTTGCTGTATTCTGTTGGTTAAAAGCAATATTTGCGTCCAGTCTACACTCAGACAGAAAAGCTTACACACAGGTATAACTACCAGGAGGCAAGGATAACTGGGAGGATATCAAAGACTTGTCCCCTATACCCCTTAAATCAAAATATCCTTTCTTAGGGAGTCCATGTCTTATAATTTTTACCTAGTACCCATGTAATTCTTATGATTAGGCAGATTTTGGAAACAACAATGTTGGGAAAAGGTGAAAGCCAAAGCAAAATGGATGCAAGTTTTCAGCATTGATCTGGAATTAAGAGAAATGGACTTCTGGATGTTATAGTTTGTGGTATTGCTTAATCCTACAGAATCACAAGAAAGAAATATCCAGTTCATTGTCTAGCATGCATGCCCTAAACCCAGGCATGATTCTGTAAATCGCCATGGGGTTAAGTAAAAATGTTACAAAATCATAGATACTCATACTTACTTTTTTTTTGTTTTTGTTTTTTGTTTTTTGTTTTTGTTTTTGTTTTTTTTTTTTTGCTTTTTAGGGCCACACTCCTGGCATATGAAGCTTCCCAGGATAGGGGTCGAAGCTGAGCAATAGCTGCTGGCCTATGCCACAACCATAGCAACACAGGATCTGAGCCACATCTGCAACCCACATCACAGCCACGTCAACACCGTATCCTTAACCCACTGAGCAAGGCCAAGGATCAAACCTGTGTCCTCATGGATGCTGGGCAGATTCGTTAACCACTGACTCATAATGGGAACTCAAGACACTTATGCTTTCTTAAAGTCTATCACAAAATTTACAGAAAAGAGAGCTTGCTATAGAGGAAGGTTTTACATGTTAGAAGTAGCTTACACTAGATCTTGATGAATGGGTTGGAACTGAATAGAGAAAATAAGGAAAGGAGTTCCCACTGTGGCTCAGCAGTAACAAACCCAACTAGTACCTCTGAGGACACAGGTGCAATCCCTGACCTTGCTCAATGGGTTAAGGATGCAGCATTGCGGTAAGCTATGGTGTAGGTTGCAGACACAGCTCAAATCTGGCATTACTAGGGCTGTGGCATACGCCGGCTGCAACAGCTCTGATTCAGCCCCTAGCCTGGGAACTTTCATATGCTGCATGTGTGGCCCTAAAAAGACTAAATAAATAAATAAGGAAACATAGAGTGGCATGAGGAATGAGAGGGAAATAGGAAGAAGTATAATATGGAGATCAGTCTTCCTGGAGTAAGAGTTATGCTGAGATGTAGGGAGTGTGCATGGTTATTTTGGGAGGGAAGTGAATGCACCAGAGAGTCCCGTGACATAACCACTGGAAGATTTATATGTGAAGGACCTTGGTCCAGATGGGACAAGCTAGACTCAAAAAGGTAGGACTAGGTGACTCAAAGGAAGACAATTAATCAGGAGGTTGGTGTTAACATATACACACTACTCTATATAAAGTAGATAATTGACCAGGATTTGCTATATAGCAGAGGGAACTCTGCTCATTATTCTGTATTAATCTGTATGGGAAAAGAATCTGAAAAAGAATAGACAGATGTATATGTATAGCTAAATCCCTTTGCTGCACACCTGAAACTAACACAGCATTGTAAGTCAACTATTCTCCAATATATAATAAAAAATGAAAATACACTTAAAGGGATTATATTCAATGTGTAAGAATAGATCTAGAGACATTTGTGTCTTATCTGATACAGATATCATTGCAGAATTTTGACAGAAATAGAGGTTGACAGCACATCCATGTAGCAGAGACACCTACTCTGAGTTATTTTATAGTTTATATCATACTTTTATAATGATAGTGTAATTAATATAAGATCACAAATTAATGCTTTTAAATAAAAGCTAGCTTACATATTGGCCAAATATAATATTAGAGTATGACTATTTTACAAGGATACTTGGATTTATTTGGATACATATTAGACTATAGTCTCTGAGTAAATTACTGGTATTCAAAGCACACACCCCTGCATAGAAAGTAAATGATACTATGAAATGAAATAGATTAATCATATTTAATATATTATCTAGATAATCTACAGATATTCAGAAATAATTCTTATTCTTTTCTGTTTGTTTTGCCTTGGTGGGATGGACAAGGGGAAATAATGTTGGATTATTAGAATGGTAGTAGATGGTATTATCCAGCTCTTTTGTCACTTAGCTTGGCTCATCCTCTGCTTCATCATCTATGAAAGAGAGGACCCCTGCCAACCTCACAAAGTTACTACAATTATCAAATGTGATCATTTATTTTTATAACATTTTTAAAATATAGGGCATCTTATACCTTTCAATGTATTTTTATTATTTAAACACTAGCCAAAATAAACATTACTTATTTTCATGATTGGATACAGTGAAAATTATAGACTTGTTATCTACCTTTTACATTTTTCATTGTGTTTATATATTAAAGGAAATCAATAATCAGGATTTATAGGCAGCAGAGACTTTGCATTTTTTAAATATGGAAGATATTTTTGTTTCTAATGGCTTATTCCATTTTCAGATTTTGTACATTGAAGCAATTACTTTTCCAATCTTTGTATTACAAAAACATCATTACTTGCCATGCTAAATACTGCAGTTTATAGACTGTGGATATATAGTAATCCTTACAAATTATATTTGGGAAACATGGCTATTAGGAAGCAGAAGTATAACATGTTTTCAGTACACTGAGCAAAGTTGTGTTCATTTATTTATGCAGCTTACATCTTGTTTTATACCTTGGACAAGAACATTCCAATTGATGACTGGATTATGGAAACTATCAGTGGTGATCGGCTTACTCATCAAATCATGGATCTCAACCTTGACACTATGTATTACTTTCGAATTCAAGCAAGAAATGCAAAAGGAGTGGGGCCCCTTTCTGATCCCATCCTCTTCAAGACTCTGAAAGGTTTGAATCATTTCCTATCATTTCCTTTGTTTCCTTACGCCGTTGTTATAAAAGAGTTTTGAAGTCTGTGTTAGGAACTGCCTTAAACCATTTCTGTTGGTGACATGACTATAATAGATGTTCAAAAGAAATTAAAATGCAAATTAAAACTGCAATGAGAGATCCTCTCAAGCCTGCTAGAATGGGTATCATCAATAAAAGAGGAGTTCCCTTGTGGCACAGTGGGTTAAGGACTTGACATTGTTGCAGCATCTTGGGGTTGATGCTGTGGCACAGGTTAGATCCCTGGCCTTTCTGGGAACCTAACACATGCCATGGTGCCATGAGCATGGCCAAAAAAAAAAAAAAAAAAAAAAAGGAGAGAGAAGACAAATGCTGGCTTGGAGAAAAGGGAACCCTCATTGAAAGTTTTGGGAATGTTAATTGTCACAGTCCTATAGAAAACAGTACAGAGGTGCCTCAAAAAATTGAAAATAGGAATACGTCATGATCTAGCAATTGCACTTCTGAAAATATATCCAAAGGAAACAAAAACAACTCCATAAGGTATCTGCATTCTGATATTTATAGCAGCATTATGTCCAATAGCCAAGGCATGGAAACAGTGTAAAATCCTTTGATGAATGAATGGATGAAGAAGATGTTATATATATATATATATATATATATATATATATATGAATTTATATATATATGTATTTATATATATACAAATGTGTATATATGTATATATATAGAGAGAGAAAGGTAGAGAGAGATCTTCCATCATATATATATATTATTCAGCCAGAATAAATAAGGAAATCCTACCATTTGTGAAAATATGGGTGGACCTTGAAGGCATTAAGCTAAGTGAAATGTCAGAGAAAGACAAATACTGTATGATCTCAATTATATATGGAACTCAAACAAACAAATAAACACCAAATTCATAGAAAAAAAGATCAGATTTATGGGTACCAAAGGTAGGAGGTTGTGAGAGAAGGAACTGAGGAAGGTAGTCAAAAGGTACACTCTTTCAGTTATAAGATAAAGAAATACTAGGAATATAATAGGCAACATGATAGCTATAGTTAACACAGCTGTATGATACATAGGAAAGTAGATCCTAAGAGCTATCATGAAGTTATTTTTTCCTTTTCTTTTCATTGTATCTATGGGAAATGATGGATGTTAACTAAAGCTATTGTGGTAATCATTTCACAATCTATGTAAATCAAATCATCATGCTGTATATCTAAAACGTATACAGTGAGTGATGTATGTCAATTATTTCTCGAATAATTGGAAAAAATTGCAAGCTGGAATAAAGATAAAATAATTCATTAAAAGTTACCTTTTTATGCTGAAAGCCAGCATGTCAAAGAAAGATCTATTATGCTATTACATTTTCTGCCATCAGCACAAAGCAGACATATTTAACTTTACTTTTTCTCATTTATAATCCTTTCAGAATTTTGTATTGATTTCATTTATATGGGCTCTATTCAAAATATAACCCTTTAGCCATGTTATGTAAGGGAATAAAAATTCAAAAGCATTGAATTATGTGAATGGCATACTCTTGCCAACTTTAAATATTTCCTTTCAAAAACTAAAAAAAAAAGCTTTTTTGGATGTGGCAAGACAGAAAAACTCAAACAAAATTAAATGTGTTAAGGACATAGGGTAGCAACATGAAAACAAATATCTTATGATTACTAGAAGTAAACTCCGTATGCTTACAAGTATAAAAATTTAAGGATAGTTACATATTTATACAGAAAATACTAAGGCCCAAGAGTAGTGATGACCTCATAATGATCTTCATATAATTCTTTTTCTATTTTAGAGCATAGCATTATTTTTCTGGAGGACTAATGATTTCAAGAGCCTCTATTATTTAGCAATTGAAAATAATTCAGATGTTCTGTAATGATGTTTTAAAATGTATATTTAAACTATGATGTGTGTTATTTTAAAGAAGGATACATGGCCCTTAAATCTGTTACTACTCTGTGCTCGTATATCTGGTTGAAAACTTAATAACACATGATGGCAAATAACTGAAAAATTAGAAACGTATCTTATTGAAGTTTTACCCATGAGCTTGGACATACTAAAGAAGAGGTTTAGAAGAAATAAATTTTTCAGTGCTCCTAGGAAAAGTCCTCTAATAAAGAGCGGATTTTTGAATTCTGGTGACTTTTGAATTCTAGCTGTTCAAAAGCTAGATTTGGTAACAGCTCATCTGAAATTTTGCCAAGAACGCACAAATAAGCATTCAGCCTAGGCCTGCCTGACAGCTCTTAACGACAGAGTGGCAAGTTGGGAGGGAAGCAGGAGAAAATGAGCCAATCTCGTCGATGCAGGTTTTTAGGACTTCATGTCTAAATCAGGTTTCACTCCAAATGAGCAATTGAAAGGAAACAGGTTATTCATTCTGTGGGAGCATGAAATGTAACTAGCTAGTGTTTCAAAAGGTTTCATCTTTGTCTATAGATAAGTGCCAAATTAATTTCATGCTCACAGTGTGTGCCCATGAGAGATCTCAGGGAGGTGTTACACTGACTGAAGGCATCCAGATGTGTTAAGCAGCAAAGTGATGAGCTATTGCAGGATTTATAGGCCCACGCTGATAATCATCCTGTAGATTACTTGATGAACTTCATATCTCATTTGGTGCTGGGTGCACTCCGTGCCCTCATCTCTAAGATAACGTTCAGAACTAAGGACAAATTCAAGATTTATTATCTGTCACAACAGCTCACAAGAGTTATTTCTAATATCCCGATTTGAATGTTTAATATTGTCTGCTCTAAGTATGTCATGTTCCGTGAATTGCCAATTTGATTTTTACAGTAAATCTTATGGTAAACTAAGTTTCAGATGTCTTGGGTGTATTTCAAATTATTCAGACACAGTGATGTTACCCATGTTTTTTCAATCATTGATATTGAACATGCATGTATCTTACATGTATATCACTTAAAATGACGACTGTTCTAAGGTAAATAAATTACTGAACACAAAAGATTTGCAGCCACAATGAACTGACCACGTCTACACGAAGGACAAAATGCTCTATGATAAGATTTTCAGTTTCCAAAGCTGCTTCAAAACATAAAGCCTCTGTTCACCACAAAGTAACTTTGACAGGACAAAAAGGCTTACATGTTGTCCTGAAGCTGAGGAAACTCTTGGTAGTCCACCGGGTAACAGGCAAGTGTTCCATTGCAAATCATGCCTTGGGCAGGTGTCCACAGCTTCATTTTTTTCATACTCAATCTTTGCAATGATGAAAGTATTTTCTACTAGAGACTAGGATTTTTCTTTTTGGTTTTTAGCTACCAGCCAGAGAGGTACAAGTCAGTAATCTTTGCAAATTAAAAGTATATTTATAAACTTGAAAGGGATTAAATTACTTTGTGTATGTGTATATCTGATTCTTCCTTTGGAATGTTAATTAGAACAATCTTGAACTTGATTCTCTGATCACAGAGGACTCTGCAAATACCCACCTCCCTTCCCCAAATTCCCCATTGTGATACTCACACACTGAAACCTGGAAGATGTACAAGAGGCTTATTTCTGCCCATCACATGAGTTGTTCCCTTCAGTAATGTAAGCTTCTCCTTGCTGGACCATTAGGTAATAGGGAGGAAGGATGCTCCTGATGGAGGCGACCAAAGAGGGCTTTTGTGGAGGGATGAAGTCACCCCCTACTCACAGAGAAACAGGGTATCCAGCAGTGAAAGAGCAGAAGAGCGTGGTCTCTTCTCTGGCCATTGCTAATTGTCATTCTGAAACCTTCATCTCTCCTATCCCAGGACATGGAACTGAACACCTTGTACCAGAATATGAAAAAGTTTTAGTTTTCAATTATTTTGTGACAAAAATATATGATTTTCTAGACAAATTATAGGAGTAATTAAAAGATCAAGGGACAGACTACAATAATTTTAAGCCAATATTTGTTTTTAATAAAAAGTAACTATTAGGGAGTTCCCATTGCAGCTCAGTGGTAATGAACCTGACTGGTAACCACGAGAATGCAGGTTTGATCCCTGGCCTAGCTCAGTGGGCTAAGCATGCGTCATTGCAGTGAGCTGTCGTGAAGGTCACAGACTCAGCTCGGATCTGGCATTGCCGTGGTTGTGGCATAGGCTGGCAACTGCAGCTCTGTTTCAACCCCTAGCTTGGGAACTTCCATACGCTGCACATGTGGCCTTTAAAAAAAAAAAGAGGTAACTATTAGAATATTTTAGGTCCCTGTTGAGAAATATTCTTCAAAGACATTCAAAATTTCCAAGTCATATGTAATCCATATTTGTTAACAGTTAAACAAATCCAGGAGATAAAAATTACGATGAAATTGTTCACCATAGCATATATTTGTCACTTGCCAAGTAAATTTCTTAGACTGCAGGTAATGCATTATATAATTAAAGACAAAGAGATGAAGAATGGAAATGAGGTGAAATTGATTTTCTTCCCCTTTTTGAACAGAGTTCCAAAAAGTTCTCACCTAAATATGAGATGCTGATTAGTTTCTCAAGTTTGTCCATTTCTGGCTACCAAGCTTTACCCTTCCTGGGTGGTGTGGCCATAGAGGATCCTGACTTATCCTTCCTCATTCCTACTGGAGACCTAGTGTCCTTCCTTAGAAGCTGCATTAGGACCCTATCCCAGTATGTCAACTATAGATAATGGCTTTGCCTATCAAAACACTTTTTAGGCTCCAGTGTTGCGGTGGTATAGGTCGTAGAAATGTGGTGTAGATCCAGTGAGCTATGGTGTAGGTCGCAGACATGGCTTGGATCCAGCATTGTTGTACCTGTGCCATAGGTCAGCAGCTATATCTCTGATTTGACCCCTAGTCCCGGAACTTCTGTGTGCCATGGGCATGGCCCTAAAAAGCCAAAAAAAAAAAACCCCAAAAAACCAAAAAGATTAGATTAGATGATCTGGTAATTTGAAAATTGTTTGTTAAATCTCAAGGACATTCAAAGACATTTATAAAATTTATTTAAAGCTTGTGGAGTCAATATAATACGCACTCTTGAATATACCATTTTCCAAAAAGTGATTCAGAATTCAAAGTCTGCTACTTTTTATTTTTCCTGGTTTATCCTTTTCATAGAAT
Organism: Catagonus wagneri; assembly: GCA_004024745.2. Lineage (NCBI taxonomy): Eukaryota > Metazoa > Chordata > Mammalia > Artiodactyla > Tayassuidae > Catagonus > Catagonus wagneri. Next base: position 1,234,119 of record PVHT020000283.1, on the reverse strand, counting down.
ATTACACATTACATATTATTTTGAAATGACAAGTGATCTCTGGTTTAGTAATTTATCCTTCTGTGATGTGACATCAACAAACCCTATGTCTAATTATTAACGTCATTATTTAAGTGTTTTGATCCTATATATTCTTTTTGGACCATGATTTATGTTCCTTCATTTAAAAAAGAAGGACCACCTCCTGTAAGATATTTGCTGTAAGTATCTTTCAAGCAGTGATTATGAATTTCCTTTGAAGCCTCCAAACATCATGAGAAAATTGACTAGGTTATAGTTTGCTGCCATGCAAATTCTATTTTTCTCTGAGTTTGACTGAAACATATACAGGACACAAACCAGCAAGTACCGGAGCCTAAGTGTCTGCAATTAAATGTGTTAAATATGCCCAGAAGACTCAATGATTAAAAAAAAAATGTATAGGTGAAATAATTCTAATCAATGGAGACAAAGATTTACATTGGTCAAAATGTGATTTTACAGTTATTAGAAAAGCAGCAATATACAGAGATTTACCTGCTTATATGCTTAGCTTTGGTTAATAGGAAAGAAGCTACCTTAAGAAGATTTTAGAGATATTTTTAAATTTAAAAAGTGATTTTTCAAGGGCATTACTCATAACTCATTTAAAGTTGTGGACAATTCAAGACTTCTTCATAAGGTTTAAATTTATTAACTATTTAGATTAAACTTTATATTTTATTATTTTATTCTATTCAGGTGAGAACTGGTTAAGTGCTCATACTGAAAAGTAAAAAATAGGAAAGAAGAAAAATTGCTTCCTTAACTTATTTAAAATATGGGGGAGTTCCCTTCGTGGCTCAGTGGTTAACGAATCTGACTAAGAACCATGAGGTTGCGGGTTCGATCCCTGGCCTTGCTCAGTGGGTTAAGGATCCGGCATTGCCGTGAACTGTGGTGTAGGTTGCAGACGCGGCTCGGATCCCGCGTTGCTGTGGCTGTGGCGAAGGCCGGCAGCTACAGCTTCTGTTAGACCCCTAGCCTGGGAACCTCCATATGCCGCGGTGCGGCTCCACATAAAGGCAAAAAGACAAAAAATAAATAAATAAATAAAAAAATATGGGTAATAATCACATGCATTTTTGAATGTTAACTGTATTTTTAATTAAATTTGCCTGGGGATCATTCTGAGTTTATGTTTAGAGGAATGCTACAAATAGCATTTTTTAGAACACACTTATACAGCAAAAACATTATTTTCAATTTTTTCCTCTAACGTAGTCAAAATAATCATATTAACCTAATTCCTTATCAATTTTATTTCAGTGTGGCATCAGCCTTGATATGAGAACTCACTAACAAAACCGTCAATTAGAAATGTCAGCTTTCTTGATGGAAACTGCCAAAATCTAATAATATTATTTCTTTTTCCCCCCCACAGTGGAACACCCTGACAAAATGGCTAATGACCAAGGTATGGTGGTTCAATCTGTCATTTTTCCCTTCTTGAATCAATTCTGTCTGTTAGAAATGTCAGTCATTATTTTGTATTCTTTTCACCTGGGCCATACACCTGATGGAGCAGACACGGGTGCGATAATTAATCTTGTTAATGAAGTTCTGCTTGGCTGAGGCTTCGGCTCTGATAGGGAGGATGTAAATTTTCTTGAGAGGAAATTGTTTTGTCTCTATTCTGAAGGGCCAATTAAAATGTCAAGCTTCTTTGTATGAAATAAATTTTTAGTCTCTGTCTGCACTTCTGAATAATTCACATTAAGTATAATTAAGCTCAGCATAATTTCCAAGCTGCTCTTGCACCCTTTCGTGAGCTGTGGATTAACATTCTGTAGCTTGACAGAGAAAACCCATAAATCATGTGTGCTTTCCTCTACAAGGAGCTTCTTTTGATAAATATAAACAAAGTTAGGTCAACTTTTTTAGGGCATTCCTGTGGTTCATTTTGAAGCCAGGAAGCTTTCCTTGCCTGAGTCAGAAGCCGGTTTGACTTGTCCTCCTTCCATTCACTTGCTAAGAGCTGATTTGTGTAGGGAAACAAGGGTGGTTTTGCACAAAGGAAAAGGGAAATAAATAAGAGTGATCCTTCAGCTCTCAGGTAGATACGCATTCATTACCATGATTTAAAGACTGCTGTATTAGGATTTCATTATTTTTATACGCGGGATCATTAGTAGAATGCTAAAGGAGAAAAGGAAAGTTTTTGAGTTTTATTTTTTTAGAATGTTATATTCACTAAAGAAGGGGGCATTTGGAAGAGCTTAGAACTGGTTAGTCAGTGTTGTCAGTATCGGCTCACAGTCTACAGCTTACCTACTTTGTTTTCTGGTTTGTGCGCCTACCATCAGCAGACCCTGCTTGCCAGTGTCATGTTTCATAAGGCACCGTGCTGTTGGCAGAAAACCTGTTTTTTAACAAGAATACTTTTCAACTATTGACAAATATTGTGCATCTGAATGTTAAGTTTCATTGACAAAAGAAGGTTGTCTACCCGAGTAGTGTTTTATTTAATGATCCTGTTCTCAGGTTTATCTCTGGGTCCTTATGCCATCCCTCTGCTTAAGAAAACATGACTAGGATTTCAAACAGGGAGTAATGAAAATGACCCAGTAAACAGAAATGTCTACCCAGAGTTTAACATTTCCATTAATCACCTCGCTGCTCCTGCTTGCTTGCACTTTAAATATTTTTGTAAGATCAATATCTACTAAACAGCAAGATTTGTAAGACTACTAGTGATAAGTAACTGGCAGCATGTATCTACTCAGATAAATTAAATATCAGTGCTGGCCAAGTCCAAGCCCAAATAGTGAATTAGCAGAATTTCTTGTTTCAGTTTTAAAATAATTAAAATCATTTCACATAGCTTTCTTAAATGCACTTGGAACTTCCACAGGCAGATAACTCCCAATTTTTGAAATCATATTTAGAAAAAGTATATATATAAGTATAGATATAGATATATAGAGAGAGCAAGAACCTTAGAACCTTTTTTTTTTTTTCCAGGGCCTCACTTGAGGCTTATGGAATTTCCCAGGCTAGGGGCTGAATCAGTGCTGCAGTTGCTGGACTACACCAAGCCACAGACAGCAACACCAAATCCGAGCCACATCTGTGACCTACACCGCAACTCAGTGCAATGCCAGATACTTAACCCACTGCGTGGGGCCAGGAATTGAACCCGCAACCTCATGAATACTAGTTGGATTCGTTACCAGTAAGACACAATGGTAACTCCACAGACGTTTTTTAAAGTAACTAAACCAAATGAAATTTATTAGCCCTTTGGGTGACAATATCCCCAAGCTTCTCAATAAGTGGATTTCCAGTTGTTTTCAGTTGATTCCTCTTAACTGGTTTTTGCTACTTTTAAGTTAACTGGTTTGCTTAATAATATTTTCAGCTACCAAGAAATATATTTTGTAAAGTCTCGCAGACCCCACACTCTCCAAGGATTTTTCCTCAGATTTTCACATCGACGGTGAAATCAGATAAATTACTGGGAACAAAAGGAATTCCTAGGAATTAGTGCCAGTGGCTGAGTGTTTAATATATTTGGGCAATTGTTTTTTGCTTCCTCTAACATTGCTTAGAAAGATTCTGTCACACATCATACTACATGGTCCCTGGTTCAATCACAGCTAGTGGTCAAATTGATAGGTTCTAAATTTTACATCAATCTTAAATTACTTGTAAAATTGAGAGGGACTGATGACATTTAATTTAGAGGTTATAAATAAGACTTTTAAATTCTTACAAAGAAAGCATATAAATTTGTTGGCCATCAAAAACCCTTTGTAAATGAAATCAGTCACCTGAGTTGATGACCAAGGGCACCAAAAATAACCCAGTGCTAAGGTGGGTAAAAATAATAGGACGGAGCTGTTCTGAAAGTTCCCACTCTCAGCACACAGCCGATCAGTTGAATATGCATTATTTTCTCACTGTTAGACCCATTTGCCCCCTTCCTACAGTGAAATAATCCCACTGTTACATTTGTGACAAGCACTGAATTTCTGTTGTGAGAAAATTGGCTCAGAGAGAAGATTTAGCACCCTAGGTCAGAGTTAACCTTGCAAAAATGAATCCTAAATAGAAAAGCAGGAGGTCAAGTTTCACCTATACGGGAGAAAGTAAGAAAAGTTTTTATTGTTTCGAAGAAATTTCTCTGTGGGTTCTGTCACCTTTACTTATTCTTGGAACCTAATATCTGCCCTGAACAACATGAACACAAAAACAAAGTCAATTATATTTGAATCAGTTGTGATTTGCAGAAAACCTTTTCTTCTGAGTAATAGTAGTGGTAGTATGAAAACGATAAATGATTTACCTAGAACGACTTTCCCCTTTTATGTAAGTGGAAGTTTATTATATTTAGCGTGTAACTCGCTAATCTCAACCTACTCTGTAATTCCCCTTCTCTTTTGTTCCACATCTTAATTATTTCTCTAGTCTCTTGGAGGTACAAGTGGCCAGTAAGTGTTAAAGTGATCATGATTTTAGAGCTTAACCACAGACTTTACTTTTTTGGAGGGTCAGGCAGGGAAATTGCATGGGCTGTGTGATGTGAGTTGAAAGGATATAGAAATCCTCTGCCTTATGTACTTTTCTTTTTTTCTTTTCCATATTTTGGTAGAAACCCGTTCAATTTGTCTGCATCTGTGTGGGCATGAATAATGGTAAAATTAACCCTTACAAGGCTGTCACCACCAGCCACTGTTATAAGAGCTTTAACACATATTGATTCATTTAATTTTCATAATAATTGTCTGAGAGAGATGCCATTAATATCTCCATTTCAGTGATGAAGAAGCTGAAGCTTAGAGAGTTTAAGTGACTTGCCTGAAGTCACACAGTTAATAAGTAGCAATGCTCTCCCCTTATAATTCAAACCCAGACAACCATCTTCCCAAACCCCTATTTTTAACCATCAAGTGTATTCATCACTGTATGCTATCTATCTGTCTACACACACATACATACACAACCACTTTTGACATATCTCTATAAAGATCCTCTATCTAAAGGTGGTGTATAGATATTTTCCTGACATTGGCCTTCCTTTCTCTTATATTGGCCTTCCTTTCTCTGTGAATATTCTAAATGACAAAACAAAGGGCTCTCAATCCAGGGTTGTTTTGTATGTGACAAGTCCCAGCGCTGAATCTATGATTCTGACAGTTATTTTTCTCAGGAAACACAGGGATGGTGCTCACTCTGCTGTCTAGGTCACCTTGGGCTGCCAATACAAAATCCCACAGAGTGGATGGATTAAGCCACGGATGTATTTTCTCACCATTCCGGAGCCTGGAAGTCTCAGATCAAGGTCTGGCAGGCTTGGTTCTAGTTGATGCTGCCTTCTTGCTGCATCCTCCCATGGCAGAGAGGAAGCAGTCTTGTTCATACCTCATCTTATAAGGACTCTAATCTAGTGGGATCAGGGCCCTCTCTTTTTGGACCTCATTTAACCTTCAATATATCTATCAAGGCTCGTATCTCCAAATACAGTCACATCGGGGGTTAGGAATTCAACACGTGGTTTGGGGAGTCGGGGAGGGCATAATTCAATTCATAGCCTCCACTTTCAAAAATGAAGCTGTTCTTTCCCCCTGTTACTGATTATCTCTACAGATTTTCAAATGAGGAAGCAGAAGGTGATGTTTTGCCAAAGGTCACACAAACAGAGTGGCGAGCAAAGTTGGCACTCAAATGTGTTTATCTCTGGCTCCCAGAGTGTGTAGTCTTTCCTCTGGAGACTGCTGCTATATTTATGGGGAGGAGGAAGGCTTTTTGTTTTTCTACAATCAGCTTAAATATTTTAGAGTTTCTCACATAAGTATTTATGAAAGTCTCATGTTTGGCGGTTGCAACACAGGATAGCAGTGAAACTGTAAAATATGACCAGTTCTCAAAAGTGATTATTAGATCATACTTTTCATCTTAAAGGATTGTCTTTGCATGCTTGTATTTCATCTAGCCACACAATGTTGTTCTCCACGTTGAGGTGTCTATATGTAAAAGCCAGTCATTCTGGAGTTCCCATTGTGGTTCAGTGGCTTAAGACCCGATATTGTCTCCATGAGGATGAGGGTTTGATTCCTGGCTTTGCTCAGTGGGTTAAGACTCTGGTGTTGCCACAGCTGTGGTGTGAGTCTCAGATGTGGCTCATATCCGGTGTTGCTCTGGCTGTGGTGTAGAATGCAGCTGCAGCTCTGATTTGACCCCTGGTCCGGGAACTTCCATATTCTGCAAATGCAGCTTTAAAAAGAAAAAATTAAAAAAAAAAAAAAAGCAAGACTGGTTGTTCTTAGCATGGACACAGATGTTTACAATTTCATGTGTGTTTCTATGTCTGCCCACGGGTGCAGTGGAGTAGGTCGTGTGGTCGTGACTGTTCCTTAAAGAGGGTAGGAATCTTCATGAGTTGATCTGTATCATCAATAATATGAATCATGAAGAAAATACTTGCTTCAAGCACTGTCAAGTATCGTTAATTCTCCAGGCCCGAAAAAGAGGCACACAACCACAGGCCAGTTTATAGACCCAGGTGAAGTTGGCCTGCTGAGAATTCCTTTCCTCTGAATCCTTTTAACGGCCGTTAATGCTCCAGCTTTCCCATCAGCATCACTCTGTGTGTGCTAGGACAGCACTGGGATAGCATCAGATGCCCCCCCCCCCCAAATTCTAGCCTCATGCCGTCGCTGTGAGCCCCTGTGTGGCTCTGGGCATATGACTGAACTCCTTTCCGCATCCTCCACTGTAAAAGGGTTATTTTAGTCCAAATTATCTTTTATTTCCTTTACGTTTTAAGGTGATCAAATTTGGGGAGTAGAATTTTAAAAAATAAAAAAAAAAGAGGCATAGCATCTTGGCATAGGTTAGCACCTCATATGTTCGCACTCCCACTGTGTATCCATCACCCCTCCATGTACTGTGCATGTTATAGCATATTTAGTGCTCACAACATGCTTACAGATGCAGAAAGTGAAACGCCCAAAGGTTAAACCTTGCCCAAACACTCACAGTATGTAAGTGGTGAGGCTGACACATATACCCAGGCTAACTTGAGGCTCTCTGCTTACAACCGATGTGTAATTTCTATAAATGCAGTAAGTGCATTGACACCTACTCTTGTTATCAAAAAAGTGAAACCTACTGTCCTCACCATAAATTCACCCAGTTTAAAGGTCTTTGTCTTTCCTCAATAGGGTATTCCGGCAAAGTACTTGACACTACACCTTCCATTTTATACCTCAGCGGGTTTAATCTCATGAATAAACAGAATGTTAATTGTATCCAATTTCAGGGAAATAGGATTTTCAAGGCAGCCTAGTCAAGCTTGGAATTTAGTTGATGTAATCCAGATTTTGCAGTTTGGATTGCAGCAACCAGGCTGCTGTTTGAAAAATGGAAACCCTGAGCACCTTTGAATGGAAGCTGTTTAACTGAAAATGAAAACCTCTTTTTACCCCATTACCGTGCATAATTTCAACTCACTGTATTATTCAACTGATTGCTATATGCCCTTGAAAAAGTTTTTATCGTGTATATTTTTCTGAGTTCCAAAATTTTGCAACTCTGGAAGTTATCACTGTAGTGGAAAAAGTAGAGGCAAAAAATGAGAAGTATGCTTTTGATAAAATGTTGAGCTGTTTATCCTGTATCAAGCAGCCAAGAAGCTGCCTCAGTCAACCTCTTAGGAGTTTTTTATGTTTTAATAGGTAACTTTTAAAGAAAAAAAAATATATACTCAGTACTCACAGGAGCTGATGTGATTCATGGTTTAATTTTAATCTTAGACCTGCCTGAAAGATAAACATTTTCATTCATAAGCCCTCAAAAACTGTTCTTCAACAGGTTCTTATTATAAAGACCACCATGTTGCTGACTTTCCTTCTTTGCTATAGACAATATTTAGTTCCAATATTTAGTTCCTACCTTTATTTTCTGCCCACTTCTATCAGTCCTAGATTCTGCCTCATCAGTTTTATTTCTGCAACACAGATGGTTCACTATTGCTTACAGAATGAAGACAGTCCTTTGACATCAAGGTCCTGGCTCTCTGACTCCAAATTCTCCCTTCTAGTCTTACAACCAGTTTATTCCCTCCATATATGTTACAGTCTATTGGCAAGGATTCACCAATCGCTCTGGAAAAGTGTATTTTTAGAACTCTATACTCAAAATGGCATTGTTCTCTTAGCTGTACTAGTATTCTATTTCTTCACTGAGACAGGTCTTTATCTTTTAAAGCCCCTTCTCTATTCTATTTTTTTCTCCAATAAACCTTTCTTATCTTTCTGATCTGTTACTCTTCTGTGTGTCCATAATATGCAATTTAGTCCTTGCTCTGTTGTCTGTTTCTTATAGTTCACTATTTATATTCCCAACCTCTTGTCCAGGTTGTAAATTCCTTGTTGACAAGACTAGTCTCATTCACATAATCATCCCTGCCCCCCTGAACCCTCAAACTCTAATTATACCCTATCATATTAGAGTTGCCTGATAAGTCTTTATTTAATTGAATTATAATGCAAATCTTTGGGAAACCGTGGCAGAGTAATCTGAATAGACTTTGACTTCTAGTCCAAAGTATAGTTGAGAGGACACAAAAATAATCATGCTCATGGCTGTGGATACTAGACAGTCACACCTCCGTACTTGCCTGTTCCAAAGCTGTGGATTCAACCAACATCAGATCCTATAGTATGTTAATAATGTATGGGATTTGAGCATCCCCAGTTTTGGGCATCTAAAGCAAGTACTGGAACCAATCCCTGTAGATACTGGGAAATGACTGTATATGTGATTGATTTGGGGGGAGATGGAAAAAAGTGAAAATGTTTTTCTCCACTGGGAAAATGTATCTTCATCTATTAAATTAACGCTAAACAGAAAGACAGCACGTTTGCTGGGATTCAGGAAATAGTGGTCACATTTGTAGATGATTCTGTCCTGCTGTGCCCCTTTCTTGACCTCCACCCGTCCTGTCATTTCTTGTTAGCAGAAAATTTGTACCCTTTCCTTTCCCCAGCTGCTTGTCATTCTGAGCACATAAAGCAGAAAATCAAAACTAATGGATGCTGATGAGTTCTCAAAATTCCAAATGTGCGGTATGAAAAGAATTGGACTCACTTTCGACCATTTGTTTGTAACTATTTACCCAGCTCTGTGCTGGGTGTGATGAAACGTAAGAAGGAAGTACAGTTCCATGGGTTCATTTCCAAGAAGGACGCAGTATAGTTAGGGAGGATATAAACACTCCCAGCACAATGTGAAAACTATGAAATGCTAAAGCAGGTGGCACCAGATGCATATGCATGGTTTAGGGTTTCAGATGGAAATCACTGTGAGCAGTAGAAAAGACTTCTTTAAACAAAAGGCTGGACTTGAAACATATGAGTAGAACTTGAGTCAGCACAAATGACTGCCAAAGGAAACATTACTTAAACTCTTATTTAGAAAAATCCTAGAATGGGAATAATCAAGGAGCCAAGAAGCTGCTTGAAGAGTGAGGAATGCAGGATGTGCCCGGAGCATAATTAGAGTACCACCACTGTGCATTGTAGTATGCTAGGGTCAAGAGATAAATTGGTAATGGGGCTCTTTCTACTTCTCTCTGCTCCAACATAGCAGTTCTCAGGCATTTTTTAACTTTTCACTATATCGAGTACCTACTGTCTACACTGACTACTGAAGACTAGCAGTGCTCCCCTGGATCCAGAGCCCTGAAAACTCCATCCACTCTTAGCTGCTGATTCTGAGCATGTCCTGCTTGGGGAGAGGAGGAGGGGGAAGAATGTGGGTCAGGAAGAGGAAAGGAAAATCTGGAATAGGAATAGAACCTCCGCATCCTTCATCTTCAAAGAGTTTTCCTGGCTTTATTTGGCCACTTCTACTATGCCTTTCCTGAAGTGTCACCTTCACTTAACCCAGTGCTCTGCATGGTGACCAAAAAAAAAAAAAAAAGGTTCAATTTCTTTTCCTAAGTCTGTTGTGTTCCTTATGCCTTATTAAAAATGGAGCTACCACCTCAAGTCACATCTGCCCACCTAAACCCTCACATTTACCCAGTACAGTGAACTCTAAGAAGTGCTCTAAATTCTATCCAACTCACTCCACATTCCTTTTTCTTTTTTTTAATTTTTCTTTATTTTTATTCCATGGCTGCACTCACAGCATACAGAAGTTTCCTGGGCCAGGGATTGAATCTGAGCCACCATTGCAACCTATACCACAGCCACAGCAACTCCAGATCCTTTAACCCACTGAACCAGGCCAGGGATAAAACCTGTGCCTCCACAGTGACACAAGCCACTGCAATTGGATTCTAAACCTACTACACCAGGGTGGAAACTCCTTCAATTGTTTTTCAGTTATTAATTTGTCTGCCAATAGCAAAATAGTCATCATGAGAGCCAGGCCCATGCAGCCACTTAAAATGAGTGTATTTTAGTCTTTCTGAGCCACAGTTTACTCATCTAGAAAATGAAACTAATATTGTTTATGTTATGGATTCATAATTAATATTATTTTCACCCATTTTATTACAATGGTCTCTCCTGGTTAATTTGTTCTTTACATAAGCTGGAATCATCTCTCTGAAATGCACGTGTAAATGGGTCACTTTCTACTTAAAATACCTTCAGTGATTCTCTGTCCCCTATAAGATAAATCCTAGATGCTTTGATAGAGCATAGAGAGAGTTTTATTATTCATCTCTACCTGTTTCTCTAAGCTCACCCACATCATTCTTCTCTACCTGATAGGTTTCCACCCATCCTTTAATTCTCAACTCAGTTGTCACATCTGAAACACCTTGCATCATTTTTCTAGGTCGAAATAGTCGTGTCCTGTGTTTTTGCAACTACCTATAATTTTTAAACTTTTGAATATTGCAGTGTGGTTATTTTATTCACTTATTTCCTCCCTCACTAAATTATGAGCCTCTGCAGGAGTTATTTTGTATCCCTATTGCTTAAAGCAATGGGTAGTCCAGTCAGCATTTGTTGACTAGAAGGCTGGAGCATGGACACATACATGAATGAAGAAATTTCATGCTCCCATAGTGTGATTATTTACCCCTACTGGCAGCAGAGCCAGCAGGATGCTCACATTCTAATATTTTCATACAGCAGTTGTACTTTCCCAACATGTAGTCACTTGGAGAGGAAAGAGCATTCATGCTTTTCTGCTGCTGCTTCTCAACTTCACTTAAACACAGATATATCTCACACTACTTTTGGGATAATTTTGTGGATGATCCCATTGGGGGAGGCTTTCATGGATCTTTCAGACCCTTTGAGAACAGTTGCTCCTTCGTTTTATAGACACATTATTTTTTATATTATCTCCCATCATGCTCTATCCCAGGGGATTGAGTACAGTCCCCTGTGCTGTACGGTAGGACCTTGCTGTTTATCCATACTAAATGTAATAGTCTGCACTTGCTAACCCGAAACCCAGTCCATCCCACTCCTTTTCAAACTTAGAGAACACACTCACAGTTGCTCCTTTTTAATGCACACGAGACTCTGCCTCATCCTCTATGTTGCAGTCTGGTAAATGAACCAGTTCTTGGGAAAACCTAGTCATCCAGGAAAGTGTCCATGTTTAGAAATAAAAAAAGGATGCATTTTAGATTTTTGTAAAGACTAGTGTGCATCTAAAAGTGATTTCTCAAACCCGTATGCTGGCCATTATTCCAGATATACCATGAGAAAGAATACATTGAGAGAGATTCTGGTGAGATGATAAGATTGAGTGACCATCTTCTTTCACTAACATTATTAAGTCATCTTTAATTATTAAGTCATCTTTGTTTCTTATGCTGTTAACAATTAAATTTTAATAGAAGTTTCATTCCAAATGTGTGTGAATAGTAACTCCAATAACTAATAAACTAACTTGGCTTTTCCTACATGGAAGTTTAGGATTACGTGTGACCAAGTGCTGTTGATAAGTTTTTATTTGTAACAGGATAAGGGGCACAGGCTAATTGCACTTAAAGTCAAAAAGATAGGAATATTTAGGCTCTCCTTACCTGAAATCTCAAATGAGGCTAACTTCTTTCCTGTGTTCAAAAGATCTTGTTGATCTAGACAGGTCCTTTGGTCCCTGGATATTTGCCCTTTGAGTTTTTGTTCATTCTCACTTGCAAGATGTTTAGAAAGGCCTGTGATAGAATTCATAATAGTAATCAATGTGCTTCTGAAATACATGTATATATATATGATTGTTTTCTTCTCTTTCATTGGTTGGTATCTCCCATAACGCTCAGTAATCCAAATACAAATTGGTCTGGTCTAAGACTACTTTTATTCTGTGCTTGCAAAAGAAGAGTAAAATGTTTTTAAACTTTTTTTCTTACCTTACAACATTGCTCAGGCAACTTTTCTTTACCCCTCAGTTGCCAAATTCTGCAAAAGATTACACATATGCCTGAGAAAATTGGCAGCCTAAATCAAACATAATGTTAACCAAAAGCCAGGAATTAAGGCTCTTGGATTAACATTATGTTTGCTTAACATAATTTATGCAATCACTTGCTTAAATTGTTCATGTCTAAGATAAATATAATTTCCATTTTGTCCAGGAGTGCCCTGACACCTGCGTCCAGGCAAAACTGAAAAAACAACTTCTTTTACTCTTAAGTTGTCCTGATTTTCATAATAATTATATGGTCACTCTACTCTTGACATTTGTATGTGAAATTATAATATTATGTCTTATATGAATTCCTAAGGATTATTATAAAGGGAAACTGCTTCTCATTATAGGCTATTTATATTTTCTGACATAAAAGCAGAAATTGGAACTCCCAAAGAACTGCTTTTCATAGTCAAGGAAAAGATGGACAATTGCATACTTTGTTCAGAATGGGTCACCAAATGCATTCCCATTCCAATGATTATTTTTTTAACTTTTAAAATATTTTAATAAAAGTGATATATATTTAAGGTATACAACATAATGATTTGATAGATATATGTATACATAACAAAATAGTTAATACAATCAACTTTATTAACATATCTCCTCACATAGTTGTCATTTTTTTCATTTAGATAGTGTGTTTTATTTTTTTTATTGACGTATAGTTGATTTAAAATGCTGTGCTATGGAGTTCCTGTTGTGGCTCAGTGGAAACGAATCCGACTAGGAACCATGAGGTTGCAGGTTCGATCCCTGGCCTTGCTCAGTGGGTTAAGGATCCGGCATTGCCGTGAGCTGTAGTGTAGGTTGCAGATGCGGCTCAGATCCCGGGTTCCTGTGGCTGTGGTGTAGATCAGCAGCTACAGCTCCTGTTAGACCCCTAGCCTGGGAACCTCCATATGCCACAGGGGTGCAGCCCTAAAATGACAAAAGACAAAAAATAAAATAAAATAAAATGCTGTGCTAGTTTCAGGTGTACAGCAAAGTGATTCAGTTATATTCTTTATTATATACTGTTCATATATGTTTTATACATATATATGTATATACTCTTTTTCAGATTCTCTTCCCTTCTAGGTTATTACAAAGTATTGAGTATAATTTCCTGTGCTATATAGTAAGTCCTTGTTGGGTATTTATTTTATATAGTGTGTATATGTTAATCCCAAACTCCTAATTTACCCCTCTCCCCTCTTTTTCCCCTTTGGTAATTATAAGCTTGTAGATCTCTGGGTCTACCTCTGTTTTGTATGTAAGTTCATTTGTATCATTTTTTATGTACAGTATTGGTTATATGCAGATTCCCACAAATTATCACTCATAGGCTTGCCGCATGATTTGTTGAGCCCCAAGCCTTAGTCTGTGGCAGGCATGTTAGCTGCACTTACATATGAAGTAGTAACATTGTACTTTCTTGCCATCAATGTACTTCCTTTCAAGTTAACTTGAAAACAATGTGTTGAACCTTAGGGAAGGGTGAGAAGAACTCATTAGTTTTTCTATTAACATATATTTGAAATATCCTAGGCTTAGGTTATGATTTTGCTTCCTTGTTTTAGATGCCCTGATGCCTTTGTTCAAAGTTAGCAGTATTGATAATGTATGATAAACTGATCCCTTAGCCACATTTTCTGGCCCCTGAAAAGTCAACTGCTTTATATATGTCTCAATGTGATCTGTGTACTGGACAGTAAAGCTGCATTAAGGTGGCATTAATGTGTTGTCTTTATCTACTGGTATACAAGACGTAAAATCAATTCACTTTTCTTCGTCATCACCACAATGATTTTCAGAGAACCAATTCTAAGATCAAGAAGATATCTCAGTGCTCTGCATCCTTGAGAGGATGTATATTGAATGCTTGTTAGACAGCTAATCTGTCCATTTGATTTAGATTATGAGCCATATGTTTTTCTCTTGATTGATTTTGTGGGTGCCATTCTGCAGGACCCTCTGTTAATCCCATTCAGAGAGGATGGATTAAAGAATAGATTAGACTGTCATATCCAGCTTGCTCCATGTCCTCTGCAGAATAATTTTCCATTCACTCCTTCTGAATCTATAAACGCCAACACAGAAAAACTACGCTAGAATTGAAATTCCAAATGAATTGAATCTTTGCTAGATGCTAAAAGATTTTTTTATCATGAGGAATAGCCTTCATATGCCCATGTGGGGTAAAAGTGGGAATTTAATGTAAACATTATGCCTTTTAATTTTACACACACCCACACAGCACAATAAAAATACAGAAGCATATTTAAGTGATATGTAATTAACGTGTGTAGTGGAAAGAACTTAAAATTCGTTCACATTATTAGCACATTACAAAGTATTCTAACTCACTTTAGTCACTTATCGAGTATGATGAACACAATAAAAATGCCACTTTGGTAAGGACCAAGAAATATGATAATGAGCATACTTCCTAAAGAAATCCATATTACCTCTGCCCATTTTTTCCCCTCAATCCAGAGAATAACTGGCAGGGAAATCATGGAGACTTTAATTTGCCTAAGAGAGTATCTGCCTCTTCCCAAAATAGGTTGAAAAGAAGCCTCTTTGTGAGATCCAGCTTTTAAATAAAAAACAGAAAGTAACTTTAAATGACTTTTTCATTTATAACTTGTGCAAATGCAAATGAAGGGGGGAACATGAAATTTCTGGTTTGGACCTTCTTTGGAGGTACCTAAATAAAGTAGATTTCAAACTATATAAACTGTTTTGAGTAGCCCAAAAAGCCACAGTCTTCCTTTTGTTTTTCCCCCAACTGTGCTCGTGGCATATGGAAGTTCCCAGGCCAAGGATTAAACCCACGTCACAGCAGCTACCAGAACCTTAGCTGTGACAACACGGAGTCTTTAACCCACTGAGACACAGAGGAATTCTGCTTTCTTTTTAAAGCCAAACATGGGCATTTCTTTTGTTGTATTTTTTTCCTCATGAAACCATCATTCCTTGGTTTCAAAACATTTTGAAAAGTAGATAACATTTGTGTTAGTTATCAAAACTTTCTGGAAGAAGTGATTTTGCTGATGAAATTATCTGAATGTAATCCAGAGTTGGTTAAGTGATAAGTAAATCCATTATGTTTTATCATTTTATTATTTTCCTCACCTTCTTTTCTATTATTAAAGAAATATTGGCACAGGATAACACAAGGGTTATTTGTATTCTATAGAACAGAATACTGTGTTCATATAGTACTTTTCGATTCTTGTGTTCATGTAAAACAAGAACTGACCATAATAAAAAAAAAAGCTGACTATTCCCATTTTTTGAATTATGTTGAGGTTTATTTGAATAATAAGAAAACGTATATACATTGAAATGTATTAATTCCACAGATGTCATATTTAAATCCCCATGTATTCACTTACTTATTTGAAATTTTCAAGTTTGAAAAATGTTAAAGATTTAATAAAATAAGCAAAAAAGGAGATTCAGTGATCTTAAGATAAATTTCATTGTGAAACATACAGGAGAAGACTAAAAATAATATCTTTTATTTTTAGGTAGCTCTTTTAATAGTACTAGGTAAATGAAAAACATTTTCAACTAACAGTGATTTTACAGTAATCATAAATCAGTTCAGTAAGAATGAAATTATAGTAAGGGTTAGTTAGTCTTCAATCTTTAAAGTAAGGATAAGTTAAAAACTTTGCAGATGGGTAATATTAACCGTGAATTGGTCTGTAGAGGGTCTGGATACAGTGAACCAACTCTGTCTGTCAAGGCAGAATCTATATCTGAGATTTTTTTTTTTGTATTTTTGCCTTTCCTAGGGCTGCACCCGCGGCATATGGAGGTTCCCAGGCTAGGGGTCTAACAGGAGCTGTAGCTGCTTGGCCTTCGCCACAGCCACAGCAACGCAGGGTCCGAGCAGCCTCTGCAACCTACACCACAGCTCATGGCAACACCAGATCCTTAACCCACTGAGCAAGGTCAGGGATCGAACCCGCAACCTCATGGTTCCTAGTGGTATTCGTTAACCACTGAGCCACGACAGGAACTCCATGAGATGTCTTTTTTATACTACCCTTTCCCTAAGGATCTAATACTGTGTCTTGCATATAGGAGATACTTAATACACTTTGAAAGAATTATTGTCAGTTTTGGGCTCCATTAAATGAATTAAGACATCTGGGATCCAGAAGTAGTTTATATCTTTGCATTAACTGGCTTCTCATCTTCCAGAGTCTAATGAGTCCTCTATTTCCCTTAATCAGTGCCTATGAAATGAACATGTTAACTATACATATCTAATATTTCATCCACAGCAAAGGGCCCTTAAAAATGCTTTGACATGTGAGACAATAACATTTGATGTCATCTTTAGTCTCCTGTGTCTCCTCGTTTGACAAATCTGTGGTTTTTGCCTTACAGCAATAGGAGAATGATCTGTGTTTAACTTATTATTTATCTATAAAGAAAGATATTCCAGAATTTAAAAGATGTGTTTTAGAGCACATAAATATAGCAGCATACAGAAATAATATTTGATTCCCACATTATTAGATGAAGAGATCCCAGACTCATCAATATCCCAGAAGTGAGTTCTGTGTTTCCTTACTGAAGTGGTGCCAACACTCTAAATTACCATAAATCCAATCTCATTTGTTGATGATATCAAGTTCTTTTAAAGTATTTTCTTCTGGATTTGTTAAGAGTTACTTAATCTTCTTTTGTGGTATCAATCTAATTATAACCAACAAAAAGTCAACCAGTTATCAATACGCTAGACTGCACAGAGAGAATGCTCAGCTTTTCGGGCTGCCCTTTATTAATTAAGAAGCATTCCCTTTATTAATTAAGAAGCGTCTCCAGGAGTTCCCATTGTGGCTCAGTGGGTTCAGGACCTGACAGTCTCTCTGATGCAGGTTTGACCCCTGGCTGCAAGCTCTGCCATAGGTCGCAGGTGTGGCTCACATCCAGTGTGGCTGTGGCATAGGCCTCTGCTGCCACTCTGATTCAACCTCTGAACTGGGAAATTCTCTATGCAACAGGTGCAGCTATAATGAAGGAAGGAAGGAAGGGAGGAAGGAAAGAGGGAGTGAGGGAGGGAAGGAAGGAAGGAAGGAAGGGCATTTCCAGAGTTCCTTTATCTTACCCAGAGCTCTAACCATATGACATCTGATTTATTCTGCATATTGAAATTCACCATATAATCAATACCTTCTCTGAATCTAAGGGGTTCTCTACTCATAGATATTTATGTTTAAGTTATATATGAATGTGCTTGTGGGTTTGTTTCTGCATCTTCCCACCAACTAGCTGGGAAAGTGAGAGACTTCATTAAAAAAGATATTTGTCGGGATGCTAGAGGGAAAGGAAAATCCTTCACAGGCTATGTACCTAATTTCTAGGCAATACGGAATTACTCCAAACAGAAATCATTTATTGCTTTAGTGGCCTAAGTGTGGGGCTGTTAGCATCTCTTTTGGCTGACTGCTTTGCAATCTAGTTGCTTTAAGATGTGAGAAAAGACATCTTAACATTCATATGGAATTTCTGTCTCACTTCATTTCTTCCGACATTGATCAGACAGTGTCCTGTGGGCAAAGCATACTCTCTGCTTATTGAAAACCCAGATGTGTCAGAGTCACACAGCAAGGTATTTGGGGAAAGGGTTAAGCTTACCTAGGTTTCAGTCAGTCTATCAAAGTTTTTACAATCGCTGCTTATTTCATTTTATGCCCCAGCATCACCTTGCAATATCCTAAATCCCACTTTTTTGTATACATATAGTCATTGACCAGCAGATTTTAATTGTACCAAGTTATGCTAAAAACCAAATATGATGTGACTGGATTAATTTATCATTGCTTGTTGGGAGTTTAGCATCCTAAGTTCAGCTCTGACTTGATATCAAAAGAATTTTTTCATTGGGAATGGATAGTCTGGTAACACAATTTAAGTTGTTTTGACACAACTCTTTTGCAAATAAAACGCTGAGATCTTGGGAAAGCTTTAGGAAGAAGAATGTTTGGTATGCAAAGGAATGTCACAAGAACAGGACTTGGAAGTCTTAAGAAAAAAAAATCTATACATGTGAAAAAAACAGCTGATGTTATTGTAGCTGAATGCCTCAGCTGGCTTTCTTTGTATCACCCAAATGATTATAACTGCTTTTAAAAATAACACTCCAAAGTGAATAAAGTAAAGAATTGGCCATACTCTTATACATGTTTGCATATAGATTCAATATTTTTCTATAAAGAATCTACCTAATAGATATTCTAGAACTCAAAATCTATCATATAATTACAGTTCTACAAATGTACCCATAGAAAAGGAGATTACCTGGGGTGAAACGCCATTCATGAAAAGTGTGTGAGGGTATAATTATTTCTGGTTAATGACTGGCTCGATTCTCAGAAAGACTACTTTTACAACTGTTGAACACCTCATAGAAGGCAGTGTTTCCAGTAATGTGATACTAAAGAAACCTCCTTCCTTTCTTGGTGTGTTTGTAAGAAATATTCAGGCCATCGAGGTTGTGCCATAATCTCTGCTCTTTACTCTGTACCTAATAGCTCATCCCCAGGCATCTATTTGACGCATAGCGCAAAGACTACTCAAAGCTCAGTTATAAGTAAAAAGTGCTGTCCCCTTATAGAGGAATAATGATAATTTGCCACAAAGTCATGCCCGATGGGCAGCAGTATTGACAGGACCTCTTGCAGCATGGAGGTGGGCTCTGCCTCTCTAGGAGTCAGGACCAGCACTTTTTCAATTTTGCAGTGTTCAGGACAGCAACCCTTAGGCTAACATCGTTATACCTTTTGGTGTCACATTAACAAGAATATTGGAAAGGAAAAAGAGGAGAGGGGGATGTCATTTCAGTGAGGGGTTGAATTTAACTCATTTAAAAGAGTCTATTCTTCCTGACAGACTTTTCTCATACATAGAAAATAACTATGCAAGTAATAAAGGCAACACTACTTTCAGGTTTTCCTTGAGGTGGTCAAAATTCAGTCAATTTTGGGTATTTTAAAAATTTATTATTTTTGTCTGTTTTGTTTCATTGGTGCTTTCACGTTATAGATCCACTAACGTTCTGATATATTTTCCCAATAAACAGGTCGCCATGGAGATGGAGGTTATTGGCCAGTTGATACTAATTTGATTGACAGAAGCACTCTCAATGGTGAGTATATAAATTAGGTTCTATTGGATCAGTTACATTAATTTAAATGGTTAATTCTAGAGTGTCTGAAGCAAATTTTCCACTGCACATTTGGCACTGCAAGTGCCAAGAGTTCAAGACTTAGGGTTTTAGTGGGAATTGTGAGCCTGGAGTTATTAACAAACCTCTAGCATATTCTGTGAGTAGACAATGCCAGTGATAGTTGACAAGTACACAAAACAGAGTTGGTTAGAAACACTCAGCCATAAAAAAGAATGACATAATACCATTTGTATCAACATGGATGCAACTAGAGAGTCTCAGAGTGAGTGAAGTAAGTCATAAAGAGAAAGACAAATACCATATGACATAACTTATATGTGGAACCTGAAATATGGCACCAATGAACCTATCTACAAAACAGAAACTGATCACAGACATAGAGAACAGACTTGTGGTTTCCAGTGAGGGTGGGAAAAGGAATGGGATGGACTGAAAGTTTGGGGTTAGTAAATGCAAACTATTACCTTTAGAATGAATAAACAACAGGTCCTACTCTATAGCACAGGAAACTATATCCAGTCTCCTAGGAGAGACCATGATGGAAGATAATATGAAGATAATAAATATGTATGACTGGGTCTTTTTTCTGTACAGCAAAAATTTGTAAATGTACTATATTTTAACTAAAGAAAGAGAGGAGAGAAAGAAAGAAAGATGATATAGATAAGAAAGATAAGAGAAAGAAAGAAAGAAAGAAAGAGAAAGAAAAAGCCCCAAGCAGGGAGAATTTTATAAATGACGTATGGCTGTTACTGATCTATATTTTAAAGTACTCTATGTATTTAAAATATTTTTAAAAATTGTAATTTTAATAGAGAGAAGTGACATTTAAGGTAGATCAAACTGAAACCCATTCAATTTCATGCATTGAAGTTACTGGGACTTTTTGCAGAGTCAGAGTGCCAAGAAATTAAGAGGTAATCAGTATGCACAGTTAAGAAGGAACAATTGTCTGGCAGTTTCCATCCATTACTGAACAGTGGTTATGAGCATTACAGGTGGAGCAAATGTAAGCCACAGACACATAACAATGCACTCTCTTAAGCTGTGTGTCCTCAAGAATGCTAATCTCAGGTAGCACTGCCAAATGTAACAACTAGAAAGTGAGCAAGTCCAGTAAAATTTGAATCATTTCTAATTGCTTATGAATATGAGATAAAGAAAAACATTGCGAGGGATTACCATCTCAGTGTACATACGCATCTCAACGTACATATCCACAGACAAATAGAAGTAATTCAA
Source organism: Catagonus wagneri (assembly GCA_004024745.2). Lineage (NCBI taxonomy): Eukaryota > Metazoa > Chordata > Mammalia > Artiodactyla > Tayassuidae > Catagonus > Catagonus wagneri. The sequence continues at coordinate 1,213,274 of PVHT020000283.1, read as the reverse complement.
ATTTAACCGAACCTCCTGTATTTTTAATGGCCATTCTAGTTTTAGATCAAATTTAAAAGTTTGGTATTGACTATTTGAACTTGCCCTGCAAGATAAAATGAATTCTCTGATTGAAAAGAAACTCCTGCCAAAATTTGACATTAACAGAGAAGTCAACAAATAAGAACTTTTCTTTTCACAAGAGTCAGACCTCAGATGAAGAGAATGACAGTAATTGAGGGAAATGCATGTCATTGTAATTTTTTTTTTTTGCTATTTAAGATTCCTAGTGAGAAATATCATTGTAATTAAATTTGATCTGATATACATTATCTCACAGGACAAAGTCATGAAGATAAAATAGAGGAATGACATCCAATGACTTTGAACCAGTTTAGATAGATTATTGGCAGTACTCCTTCCCAGTTTTCTGTATCAGTTAGTGATATTTTAGGCATTTCATGTAAAATGAATGGGATGAACAAAGTACCTGAAACACCTCTAGCATCCCTACTGGAATAACTGATTATTACAAGCTATTTGATTAATAAAGGCAAATTGACAACCTCAGAGAGACATAGATGGTGGAGGAAAAACTTGCTCTATTTCCTCTTCTGTTTTGCTGTCTAATAAATGATGATAAGTATACTTTGCCTTTAGCTTGGGCTTTTATAAGCAAATCAGCAAAGGCATCTGAAAACTCCACCTTCCCAATTAAAATTGTACTAACATCTTATGCCGTAAAAAAGGGGATATTTTCGGAGTTCCCATCGTGGCGCAGTGGTTAATGAATCCGACTAGGAACCATGAGGTTGCGTGTTCAATCGCTGGCCTTGCTCAGTGGGTTAATGAGCTGGCGTTGCCATGAGCTGTGGTGTAGGTCACAGACTCGGCTCGGATCCTGCGTTGCTGTGGCTGTGGCGAAGGCCGGCGGCAACAGCTCCTGTTAGACCCCTAGCCTGGGAACCTCAACATGCCGCGGATGCGGCCCTAAAATGACAAAAGGCCAAAAAAATAAAGAAAGAAAGGGGATATTTTCAAATTAGAAGAACACATGAAACCTTGACTGATAAAACCCTGACCCCACCCCATCTTTGCAAAGTAGGCTGCATCAACAAGAACATTTTCAACTCTTGAGTTTTTGAACCTCATATGTCAATGAAAATTACATAAATCTCCTCTTATATTGACAGGATTGTAGAAGTTTCTTATCTCTCTTTGTACTTGCTGGATTCATCCTTCAAAGAATTGTAGTAGAATAATGGTTTATTGTCAGGATACTCAAGCAGTTGCAAATAAATGTAGACCACTCTAATCATTTACTTTTTCCTACAGCGTGTCACTCTTTTTTTAAAAAGCACACTTGGAATTGATATAAAGAAAAGCAAAGCTATAGTTCATGCTTACTCTTATAGTTGGAAGCCCTTAATTAAATTGAGGAAACTGAAGAGGCTCCCTAAATTATTTTCTGGTGGCAGGTAGAATCAAAGCTAATATGTGGTGATATGGTAGTATTTTACTTTCATGATGCATTCAATTTTATGGTCCACATTCTTAAAGCAGGAAAATCTTTAACTCTGACAATGTGATTTTGTAGTTTATATTTGTATGAAGTATAACAATAGTGAAAATTACTTCAATTCAATCCTTCTCTTCTTATTGGAGATAAATCACCAATTTCTTTTTGTTAGTAGCTTTTCCTATGATTTTTGAAGTTAGTAATTTTGGTTAAGAGATCAAAAAATCCTACCAAAACATTGTTATTGGCTTCAACCTTTGAAAACTTAACTTTGACAGCTGTTGACACTTAGGTGGAACATTATTTAAAAATTTTAAAATAATATTAATTTTTAAATATTTAGAATCATATTAAGTGTTCTGTAAAACATGACTTCAACTGTGTTTAGGAGAATTGTCCTCCAGTTTTGAAAAACTGTGTTTTATTGTTCTCTTGACTAGGTAACATTTTAAGTAATCTAAAGTATACATAAACAGCTCTTTCCAGAGTTCCCTTTGTGGTGCAGCGGAAATGAATCCAACTAGTATCCATGAGGATGTGAGTTTGATCCCTGGCCTCGCTCAGTTGGTTAAGGATCCGGTGTTGCCTCGAGTTGTGGTGTAGGTTGCAGACATGGCTTGGATCCCGTGGCAATGGCTGTGACATAGGTCAGCAGCTATAGCTCTGATTCGACCCCTAGCCTGGGAACCTCCATATGCTGCAGGGATTTGGCCCCTAAAAAGCAAAAAAAAAAAAAAGCTCATCCATATTTTCATGAGAGCCATTATACATAAGCTATTATAAGACCCTCAACAGACACCGTATTGTCAAAGGGAAGGTCAAGAAATAGAATTTTACCCTTATTTCCTTGATGTAGAGATAATTGGAGTGGTCAGGGGGTCTCAATTTCTTGCCTACAAGAGTCTCTGCCCAACATCTAACCATTATCTATCTAAAATGATTTTAAGGACTTCAAACCAGTCCCAAATCCAAATTCTATCACTAACTTTGCTATGGAATAGGAATGTGTGATTCAAGTCACTTCAACTCTTTGGATCCAAGTTTTTCATCTGAACATAGAAAGTGTTAAGCTAGATCAGTGTTTCTCAACCTCAGAACTATTACCATTTGGGACTGAATCATTTTTTATTGTTGGGCTCATCCTTTGCTGCAGGATATTTAGCAGCATCCCTGGCTTTTATACACTCGATGCCAGTAGTAGTTCCCCTCTACCATGTAGGAACAACCAAAACTGTCTCTGGAAAACTTCCCCAGTTAAAAATCATTGATCTCAATTAGCATTCCCCAAAGGTTATTGCAAGGTACATGGATCCCATGGAAAAGCTCCGGAAAAAAAAAAAAAAAAAAGTGTTCCATTGTTAAGGAAGCATAGGAAAACTTGTTTGCCACCCACTTCTTTTAGCAGGTCCTCCCCTTGAACCTGTGCACTAGAAGATTAGTCTTGAGAGAACATCTGTTCACTTGACACCCTTGACCTGGAAACCTCATCCACTCCCAAGCTTCAATCCCATTTCTGTGCCAACTCCCAACTTTACTCTCTAACACAGACCTTCCTGTTGTCTCTATGATTCATCATAAAATCTCAACCCTGATGTCTTCAGGAGTGACTTTTTGTTCTTGCCCCACTGAGCCTGCCTGCCCTTTCACCCCCTCCCTCATCCCGGATAGAAAGACTGAATTTGACTCTTCCTTTCCTTCCTCCCCCATGTGCCATCTGCTTTGCTCATTTACTTTCAGACTATATTGTGTGCCTGTCCTCTTGACTTGACTGAAATTGCCACTGTCTTAATTTAAGGTATCATCAGCTCTTACCTGCAGAACTTCAATATTTTCTTAACTGGTCTCTCTTTTTCTGCCACCAACCCCTCTCCATGCAGAGGAAAGAGATGTCTCATTAGAACAGATCAAGCCTGTCCCTTCCTTGCTGAGAACCCTTAAATCATCTGTGATCTTATGAGAATAATTGAATGTGATCTACAAGGCTCTATATGAATAGGGTCCTGTTTCTCATTCCAGCCTCACTTTGTGTCATTTCCTTCTTGCTCCCAATGATCCAGACACATGGTCTCCTCTCAGTTCCCTTGCAAAGGAACAAGAACTGACTCCTAGCGATACTCCATTATTCAGCCTGAATGTTGCATTTCTAATGAGGCCTTTTATGACCTCTGTCCTCTGTTGGCGACCTCATATTAAATCCTCCCTTTACACCTTTTGACCTGAACTCCACTTTTCTTTAAAGAAACACTGTAATTGTAATTTTATATTTATTTGCTTCATGATTTAATGTAAGTCTTGTCCAGTAAATTGTAAGTCAACAATTATGCCTCCCCCTGCCCCCAGTAGGGAGCAATCAGTATTCTAATTTGGAGATTATTCTCAAACCACATAATATACAAGACCATGACATACAAATTATTATGAAATGATATACACATGGCCCTATAAGTACTTTCTAATGGTTTCATAGCCTGGCCGTTGTTCTTCTCCACCTTTCCAGAAAAAATAGCTCAGAACTGGAGCTTTCTCAACTCTCTTCTGTCAGAAGTGCCTTGATTCCAGGTGAGAAGTAACCTGGCATTCACAATGACCCAGATGGAAGAGAAGACACAGCATTTAATACGTTGGAAGTTTCTTCTTCTCTGGTCCTTCTCCTTCAAGCCTCTGACTGTCTGACAACTGTGTATGCATCTTATCTCTTATTACTTCTTTTTGCCTACTCGAATCCTTTCATGGCTTTCCCCCTGCCTCCAACATTTTTGGAAAATAGTTGACATACAACCTTGTGTAAGCTCAAAGTGTAAATTGAGTTGATTTGATACACTTAAATAATCCAAAATAATTACTACCCTATGCTTAGCTATGCTTCCATCACATCATATAATCCTGTTATCCACATTTTGATCACATTGCATGTGTACACAACACCTAGTTGCATCTTCAGTATATATTTATGGAATAATTGAATACATTCTCAACCATTTCTGCCCTACCCTCTCCTGACAATGCACAGTTCACATTATCATGCTCAAAATTCTGATACTTAAGGGGAAAAATATGTTTTCCAACTTAATTGACCAAAAAACCTTTTTTCCTCCCATAATGGTGATTAACATTTCATTGTAGGGAACATTGAGCTAGATTATCTGTGAGATCTCTTCCAGCTGATTGACTATATAGCACCTTATTTCAGGGGAAATGCTTTGAAATAGTCAATGCCATATGAATTTCTGTTCAAATTTAAAGGCCTGTGAAATTATGAAGACGTGTTAAGCTCAAAGTGTGCTAATAACAAAACTGTTATTGGGGAAGACTGCAATGATAGGAGAGAAGTTCATTTCTCAAATAGAAGTTTTTATTAGATCTGTTTGTCTCCCCAGAACTGAACCTGGACATTTTCTGTTCACGTCATTTACCTGCCTCTTGATATAGTGTAGCTATCAGGGCACAGTCACTGTGGCAGTGAGACCAGGTTCTCAAAATGGGGGGTGGGGCAGGACTCCTGGATTCCATGCCTGGCTTTCTGTTCTATGTGATAATTAAGCACTCAGAGCACCAGTTTACCCATGAGCTTACTGCAGAGATTTTGAGGGCAAATGTGATAAGAAACATGCAATATTTTTGAAAGTCTACCAAGTATCACACAAATTAGAGACATTAGAGTAGTTTCACTAAATCAATTTTCCAATCATTACTAAGACTTTAGACCTATTAGGTTATGACATCTATGTTTGCTTTTATTAAATTTAGCAGGAAAAGTATGAAATCATTTATGATATCAGACATAAAAATTAAATTGGATGGAATGTTCATGTGATATTTAAAAAATGTGACTCCCTTCCCGCTGTGGCTTACCGGGATTGATCAGTGGCATCACTGCAGTACTGGGACGCAGGTTCAATTCCTTGCCTGGCACAGTGGTTAAAAGGATCCACCATTCCCACAGCCATGACTTGGATCTGATTCCTGGCCTGGGAACTCCATATGCCCTTGGGCCAGCCAATGCATACTTACATACCTACCTAAATACATAATTATTAATTAATTAAAAAAGCAGCGTTGTCATCACTGGGCGGGGGGGGATGCAGGCAAAATTAAATAATATACATTAAAGAAAATGTGACTCTCTTCTCACTGATTTTAATGACACATATCTAGGTCTTGATTACTTAGACGTTAGATACCCAGGCTCTTAGGCTAATACCAGGAACAGATACATTAGAATAGCATGCTTTTCTTTAATTTGGAAAATCACATAAAATGAAATATATCGAACCATACTTTGTCTGTTGATTACCAGTTCTGTGCCAGGGTATGTGGTCAGTGTGATGCATCCATTATCTCATGAAATACGCCCAGGGCCCTGGATGAGATGTGCAAGTCTGAATTCCGCCTTGCAACTTTCAAAAGATGACAGATGCTACCTTTCCTCTTCTGGAGTTAGGCTGGGTCTCAGAACTCTTAACTACACAAACTAGATATGTGAGTTCTAAAGTTTTTCCTCATTTAGAGCACTCTTGTTAGATTTAGATATATAGTTGATCATCATTTGCAGATTCTTTGTGAATTCACCTGCTCTAAAATTTTATTTCTAAACTGCAAACCCAATAATCATGATGCTTTTATGAGCATCCTTGGACATTTGCAGAGCATCCAGACATTGGAGCAGCCCAGTGCTCACAGCCTCGGCTGTGCTGGAATGAGGTGCCACTCTGCCTTCATGTTTTAGCTCTCATACTGTGGACATGTTCTTTTTGTAATACTTTTAGTGAAATACAGTTTTTCATATTTTGGGGGGGGGTCGTTTGGTGGTTTCACTGTTTAAAGCTCTCCTACATGTGGTGATGTAGTGCTTTCTAGCGTTTCCAAGTACACAAGGCTGACATGCCTTATGGAGAAAAGATGTGTGTTAATTAAGCTTCACTGGGACATACATTTACAGTGTTGTTAGCTATGAGTTCAGTGTTAATAAATCAAAATTACGTATTAAATAAGGTGTCTTTAAACAGAAACACGTAAAACAGTGTTATGCATTGACTGGTTGATAAAAAGTTTGTGACCAGAGGCTCCCAGGAACCTGAGACTTTGTTTCCTCTAGAAGCAATACTTACTATTCCCTAATTCAGAATGTGTGGTGACTTCATAGAACACCACTACTGCAAATAACAAGGATGGACTCCATCTAAAGACACCACTGCACTTGACTTTCCTAACTGCCCATTTGATGTCAGATAGTCTAATTATTCAGACTTTAAATGGATATCTGGGAAACTAATGAAGGATCTTGAATATTGAGTTTTAACCTGATGGGAATTTTTACGAGGAAGTAATAAAGGCCTGGAATCAAAGATTTATAATAGGAGCCCTCATGAACCCTAACTCTCTGAGCCAAATGCCATCAATATAATCTAATACTCGGTAGAATCCAGATTCATTATTTTCTGATTTGGAACATGATCTCTTCTGAGTGAAAAAGAAGAGTAAAAATTTGAAAATTTCCAATTTATGAGTTTTTTTAAATATTCATGCCGTGTTACTACCTTGTATGACTCAAACAAAGTTTGTCAGAAATGGTGCACTGTTAAATTTAAGTTATGATAATAAAATCCATGAGATTTCCCCAACTGTCTCCATTGTAATCTCTCACACAAAAGGTTAATTTATTCCAATCAATTAACTTATTAGGCACAGAAAGGGCATATTGAGATACTACTGTAACATGACTTTAAATTGTTAAGTAAAACTATGATACAGAAAGCTCTGACTTTTCATTTCTTGCCTCATTCCTTTGTGATTAATGTAGAAATTTCTTTAAGGAAATCTTATTTCTTTCATTTATAATCAGAATACTTTAACAGAAAGTGCTATTTTTTATTTTATTTTTATTTTTTGCTTTTTAGGGCTGTACTCACTGCATATGGAGGTTCCCAGGCTAGTCTAATTGGAGCTACAGGTGCTTGCCTACACCACAGCCACAACAGCTCAGGATCTGAGCCGCATCTGCAGCCTACTGCAGCTCATGGCAACACTGGAACCTTAACCCACTGAGAAAGGCCAGGGTTCAAACCCATATTCTCATGGATCCTAGCTGTGTTCGTTAACCACTGAGCCGCAAAGGGAACTCCAGAAGTGCTATTTAAAGACTGTTAATGAGTTACTCCCCCGAGATTCAAGTTATGTTTTTATGTTCAAGGTATTATTTTTTTTCCAAAATAGGGTATTGAGTCAGCAATAATTTATTTAAATATAGGTGACTGTTTTTTTTTTTTCAAGAAAAACAATGATTCTTGGAAAACTTGGCAAATGATAGTATTTCAGTTTTGAGGTAAATGCTGGGTTATTATATTAATTTATGAAAGCAATTTATCTTATATATTATATATTATTGCTAAAAAATTATAGTGATTCAGTTTTATGTATACACATATCTTTTCTTTTTAAGATTCGTTTTCCATGTAGGTTATCACAGAATATTGATTAGAGTTCCCTGTGCTATGTTGTACAGCAGAAATGAACACAACATTGTAATTCAACTGCACTTCAATAAAATTTAAAAAATGAAAAAAAAATTTAAAGATTTTAGTTAGGAAGCCCTCACCAATTGTATCTGAAAGATATGGTAGTTTATTCATTTAGGCAACATTTTATTTAATGTTTCAGTAGAATAACAATATTATAAGAATTATTGTGTCAGTCACTGAGGCAGATGCTTTGTATGTACTTTTTCTAATTCTGACAGCAACTGCAGATGGTAAAAGTTGTTTCCATTTTGCGGGTAAATGCAACAGGTCTAAAGATTTTGCTCATGGGAGTATAGAAAACTTATACAGGTTGTTCAAGAAACACATTCAAATTTAGATCTGTGAAAACATAAATTCATTACTTTCTGCTACTTTTAAAATTAATTTATAAATAAAACTATATGCTAATATTTACATTTTAAAATTATGTAGGTGGTAATAACTATGATGCAAAACAGTATTTCTAATTGATTTATCACTAAGGATTTAAAAAAAGCAATTTGAAGGGTCATTTTCATTCTCCTTAATGCAAGCAAATTATCAAAGTGTTTTATTATTTATTCTTTATTTTCGCTTAAATATTGTCTATCATGAGGTACTGGTGAAACAGAGGAAAAACTTATATCAGGACTTTATGACTTTTTTCCAAACCCTGTGACTGCTTTTAAGTGGGATTCATACATCCTTGACAGGTTGAAAAGAAAATTTTTTAATATACTGTTTAATTTGTTTCTCTTAATTCAATCCCAGAAATTAAAGTGGGATGGGAAATGATGGGAAATATTTCATACTTCCTACCAAGGACTTATCTCTAAATGGAATTTTTTCATAAATACTTAACATAAATGCATGCACACTTTCACATGTGCACAGTGTACAAAATGAATGATGATCATTGGAGTTTTTTCCACTTAACAAACATATATTTAATGCCCGCTTGACCTGATTTACTTGGGTCAGCCATAGTTACTAAAGATTGCTATGAGATACCTAAATTCCATTCAGTTTTTACACTCAGTGCTATGTCCGGAAGCATCTTCATTTTTTTTTTTTTTTTTTTTTTTTTGTAAATTGAGAGTCCCTGTCCCTTAGTGAATGTTATATTTTGGTATCCCCTTTTCAGAACCCAGGGGGTACAGTTTATATACCTCTATTTTAACATGGCAGGCTGAAAATTAAATGTACTTTATAGATCGCTTCTTAAAAGGAAGGGAAAGTGTGAGTGCTTGGTGTCAAATAGTTGTCTTTCACAGCCTTGAATGAATAGTATTTTCTCAGCCTGCTCTGATTCTTATCATTCTGGAATTCTTAGCATTCAAATCAGCATGCTTACTGCATTCTTTTCTTTCTACTCGATACAGTAGCTTAATTTTTTTTCCATTGAGTTATAGTTCACATACCACTATTTCAAAGTGCACAATTCACTAGGTTTTAGTATATTCATAAGGTCATACCACTATCACCATTATCTAGTTCTAGAACATTATGATCACCCCAATGAGAAGTCCTGTAATGACAAGCAGTCTTTCTCCATTCACTTCTCCCCCCCATCCACTGCCAAACACTTAGCTATTTTCTGTCTCTATAGATTTGTCTCCTCTAGATATTTCATATAAGTGGAATCATTCAACAGGTGACCCTTCGTGTGTGTGTGTCTGGCTTCTTTCACTTAGTGTAACCTTTCCAAGGCACATGTGTATTGAATCAACACTCCATTTCTTTTCATGACTGGGTAATATTCTATTGAATGGATATCCCACATTTGTTTATCCATTTATCAGCTGATGGCTTTGAGTTTTCCCACTTTTGGCTATTCTGAATAATGTTGCTATGAATATTCCTGTGTAGATTTTCGTGTGGACATTGATCTCATTTTGCTTGACTAGAAAAATTAGATCTTTCCTCTCATTTTTCATTGCTTTTTTCCAACTACAGGAATGCCTAAATCAATGGGAACTCTTGGAATCCTTAACTCACAATGATAAGAGGCGGGCTGCCACATCTCCTTAATCCTGATCTTCGTTTGCCTGTCTTTTCCCAGAGCCACCCATTGGCCAGATGCACCCTCCACATGGCAGCGTCACTCCTCAGAAGAACAGCAACCTGCTTGTGATTATTGTGGTCACCATTGGCGTCATCACAGTGCTGGTGGTGGTGATCGTGGCTTTGATTTGCACACGGCGCTCTTCAGCCCAGCAGAGAAAGTAGGTTAACAGCTAGTTCCCAACGGCAGAGAGGTCACTGCTTGACCCGACTATCATCTTTTTGAGTTAGATTTTTGATGGCTCTCTTCCTGTGTTCTTTCATAATTTGTCGCATGTTCCTTATCTTCTCTCCTGACCTGGGGGAAATCTTGCCTTTTTTTTCCCACCCCAGGCCTGTAACTTAAGTGAGTGAGGACTAGATTTGAAGACTTGATAGCTGAATCCACCAGGATCCACTTTACACTTCTGATACACTTTTGTTTTCTACTTGAGACCAGATTCTTCCTTTCAAAGGAGGGCGGGTGTTTCTTAAGTAACACTTAGAGAATAGACTTCACTATGTCCCTACTATGGCCTTCTCTGAACTTATGTATAAAAGGTTAGAGATGTTTGTTCCTCGATAGGTATTTATTTATCCTTTTGGCAAGGAGACCTTTAGGCATTTAATCAATGCTTGTTGCATGGATAAATATAAAATACCAAACTCAACATAGTTAGAAGGCCATGGAGTGTTTCGTTTGGAGGCTGTGGTTAGGATAGAAGAGAGATTCCAGAGGTTCAGAAATGGTTCAGGTTTCCTGGCTCTGGCTGACTCTCAGGAATTAAAGTTTTGAGGGGATAAAATACTTTCATGTTATAGTGCTCTAGGTTATAGCACATGTGTGTACTTGATACATCGAAGTACAAAGTCTGGGAGTCCCTGCCATGGCACAGTGAGTTAAAGACCTGACGACTATGCAGTGACTTGGGGTGCTGCGGGGCTGTGCGTTCGATCCCTGCCCTGCACGGTGTGTTAGAGGATCCAGAGTTGCCACGGCCGTGGCATAGGTCTCAGCTGTGGCTCAGATTCAGTCACTGGCCCAGCAACTTTCATAAGCTGCGGGTATGGCCATAAAGTTAAAAATAAATACATTTTAAAAGTACAAAGTTTGGAGTGCAGAGGTGGTTTTGATTTAGTTTATCCTCTTCCAGCAACACCCCATAGCCAGCATATTAACCTGTATGAGCCAGTAGTGAGAATCAGCAATAATCTTCTAGTTACTTTCTGCCTCTTTGGCACTTTTCAAATCCAGCCAGATATGTCTTTTTCAGCTGTGCTGTTCTCACCGGATTGGATATGATAGGTTCTTGCCTTAACTTTTGTTTTTTGCCTGAGGCACCGCCCCATAGGTAGCCGGTTTAACAACTATTATACCACACAGACTGCTAGAGAAAGATTCTCTACCAGAACATTTTCCCCCTTCTATTGCTAATACCTAAGCCTTTCTCTCTTTTTAAAAATCCTCTGACCCTATTTGTTGATTTCTAGTGTATTCAGCATTTTGTAGTGTTTAGTAATAGGATGCAGGAAGATTTACGTATGGGAGAAAGTAGCATAGAGGTATGCAGGCAGTCTTCACATTTCATTTATTTTTATGGCAGGTCAGATTTTATATCCAGCTGCATTCATTTGACTAGATGATCTTGAAGCTGATGCTAGCTGGTGTGCTGGTCCATTGTTCCCAAACAAGGAACCAGATAGGATGAGATTAACAATACTGGGCTCCTGTGTAAGCATCTGGGGAGTTATAATCACCCACTGAGCTTCCAGAATGCTGGGCACTTAGTAAGGCTCTGGGGAAGAAATCACTGTAATTGAGTAAGTCATTGAATAATCTCTTGGTCCACCAATCCCAGGAAAGGGCTTTTGTAAATGGAGAATGGTGGAAAAGCCAAGCAGGTCTCTGAGACAGAGCTGAGAAAGATTCACAGAAATGGAAGGGGAAAGGACAATGATTTCTATCCTTATTTCATGATACTTTTAAAACATGTAAGCATTCACTAAACTAATTGAATTAACTAAACCATTTGTAGTGAGCTGTTTTGTTTTACTCTGTTTTTATCATTTTCATCATTGTGAGGAGAATGTTTGAAGATTGTATTGATTTGAGGAACTGAATTCCTGGATCTTTTTTCTCTGCAGAGAAAATGCTAGTCTTCTCCATGTGCAAAAGGTGGGATTGGATGTTGTTTTGAAAAACCCTCATGTTGTCTTAAATCCCACCCTATTCATTTGTTAAGATCTTAAAACTTTTAGTAAAGGCGAGCCCTGGGTATACCTTGTATTGAAAGTTAGGGAATGAATGAAAGGCTGAATAACTCCCTGAATGACTAAAAACCCAAATAAAGGGAATCTACAGCTGCTATGCTATTGCCAACTGGGTTTTCCCTTTCCCTCCACACCCCAAAGTCTCTTAATATTTACTTGGCATATTTTCACAATTGAGCTTCATATATTTTTTTTAGTAACAGACCTGTTGGCATTCATCTTGGTCTCTTTGTGTATGTTAACAGAGAAAAGGGAAAAAAGAAAATTTCTCCTTTATTTCTGAGATTCTTTTTTTCATTTTTTGAAGTTTTGTTGAGGTATAGTTGATTTACAATGTTGTGATAATTTCTGCTGTACAACAAAGTGATTCAGTTATACATGTACACACATTTATTCTTTTTCAGATTCTTGTCCCATATAGGTTGTCACAGAATATTGGGTAGAATTCCCTGTGTTATACAGCAGGTTCCCATTTGCCAGTCATTCCATATACCTTAGTGTGTATACGTTAATCCCAGACTCCTAGTCCATCCCTCCCACTTGTCCCATTTGGTAACCATCGGTTCATTTCCAAGGTCTAGGAGTCTGTTTCGGATCTGCAAATAAGTTCATTTGTATCCTCTTTTTTTTTTAGATTGCCTCTCTTGATTTCATTGAGAACTTCTCTGCCCTGATACCACCACCACTGAACTCTTTAGAACAAATTAAATAACAGATGAAAGCAAAATCAATTCTAATTTGAAACAGAAATAATGTCCATTACAGGGCTCTCAGAAATGGAAGTTTGATTAATTAATAATGGGAAGTAGGAAACATCCATGGGCTTCTTCAATATCTCTGTATCTAGGACTGCTGGAGAATGCAAGTTGTCTGGTGTTTTACTGGGGGACTTGAATTACATCCAAATGGACTGAAACATATTTTTGTGTACTATCAGTAATACTTTATTCAATTCAATGTCTATACATTTTCTTCTGTGACTTATTTAATGGTGGAGTAATGAGCTATCTTAACACACTGATTCACATTCTAGCTAAGATTTTCTTTTTACCTTACAAAATGGCAAAAGTTAGAACCAAGTCCTAGTTCTGATTCTACCACTTATTTAATTAATGGTATTTAATTAAGCCTAAAGGAAGATCTAATCCCTGAATGTTAGTTCCCTCAAATAAGAAATGGGATTAAATAACTTCTATCAATTATTTATTTATTTATTTATATTTCTTTTGGGGGCTGTACCCACAGCATATGGAGGTTCCTGGGCTGGGGTCGAATCAGAGCTGAGCTGCTGGCCTGTGCTACAGCCATAGCAACGTGGGATCCAAGCTGCATCTGCAAACTATACCACAGCTCAAGGCAATGCCAGATCCTTAACCCACTGAGCAAGGCCAGGGATTGAAGCCATATCTTCATGGATACTAGTCAGGCTTGTTAACCACTAAGCAAGACGGGGAGAAAGCTCCAATTCCTCCATTTTTAAAACACTGAAATTCTCCATGGAATACTACTAAATTATAGAATCACATGGTAGCATTTAGCTTCAAAGTCACATGAAATAAAAATAATTTCACAGTTATTTTTAGCCATTAATTTAAATGTTTTACTACTTTGAAGAGACTCCTCTTATACATATTGAACTAGTACATTTCTTTTAGTTATTGATTTAAAAAATTTTACTACTTTGAAGAGACTCCCCTTCCACATTTGGAATTTTTGAGATTATAGTAGAATATCATATTATAGAAAATTTGTGTTTCAGGAAGGCTTAAATTGATGGGGGAACTCAGTGCTTTTTCTTAAAGTAATAACATTTTCCTGGCCAAAATGTAAAAGGGAACATGTATTATGATAAGTTAGAATGTATCTATGGATATTAAAGACAAAGCATTTGATGTCGAGATGACCGGTGAAAATCCTGGATTCATGATTACCATATGCACACTTGGGTAGGTGATCAAAAGCTTGTCTGAATATGTTAAATTTAAATGTGTAAATACAATGCAAGATTTACATGATAGAATCATCCATTAACCAAGCCTCATATTATTTTAAGACATATTTGATTTGACATGTACATCGCAAGGCTGAACTATCAGCACAATTCAAATCTTAACAAAAATTATCTTCATCTGTACTGAGGATCCAATGTCTAAACTCAGATGAAATCGACTGTACTTTATAGTACACTTTGACTAATTTTAGTTACTTTTCAGTACTTACTCCAAAGGGATTTTAACCAGCAACCACTTAGAGCTTCAGTATAGCTTAATTCCATCTCAGAAAATGCAGGTTTATTTGAGTAACGGGGACATGTTTTCCCTGGGTTTCCAATGCAATTTTTTTCTCTTGTTTTTACTAGCAGTTAGTAAAGACAGACCACATACAGAATTAGGCGGCTGGAAACCTTTGGGGTGGATTTGGATTGAGGAAGCAAGCAGGTATTTATACTTTCCAGCATGTTGTTTCCTGGATAACTTGTAGTCATTCTTCACCTTCAGTTCAGTTCTCCTTCCTGAGGCCTTCCTGAAATCCTCATGGGACAGAATGTTCCTGCCTCAGTCTCCGAAACATCTGGCCACAAGAATCTAAATTCTAGGGATATTTGTCTGTCTCCTGTGAACAACTTGATCAGAGTTAGAATTTCATAATTTATTACAATGTGGCGAAGTAATCTCTGAGACGACTGTAGTGTTTTAGAATTTAAAATGGTACCGCAGTGTGGAATAAAATGGACATGTGATCGTTGTGGGTTTTTAACCCTTTCAAACCCTTAGCATATCGATATCGATTAAAAGTGAAAAAGAGGGAGTTCCTGTTGTGGCTCGGTGGGATACCACTGAGTAGTATCCACAAAGATGCAGGTTCGATCCCTGGCCTCGCTCATTGGGTTAAGGATCTGGCATTGCCGCAAGCTACAGTGTAGGCGGAAGATGGGGTCCGGATCCCAAGTGGCTGTGGCTATAGCATTGGCTGACAGCTGCAGTTCCAATTCAACTCCTAGTTTGAAAACTTCCATAGGCTGCAGGCGCGGACCCTAAAAAAAATAAAAACAGAAGTGAAAAGGAAATGGAAGTAGTGTGAGAAAAAGAATGTATATATAGGAGTTCCCATCGTGGCGCAGTAGAAACAAATCCGACTAGTATCCATGAGGATGTAGGTTCAATCCCTGGCCTTGCTCAGTGGGTCAGAGATCCTGCATTGCCTTGAGCTGTGTAGGTTGCAGACGTGGCACAAATCCTGCATTGCTGTGGCTGTGGCGTGGGCTGGCAGCTATGGCTCCGATTCGACCCCTAGCCTGGTAGTCTCCATATGCCATGGGCGCAGCCCTAAAAAAAAAAGAAGAAAAAAATGAATGTATATGTATGTGTGTGACTGGGTCACTGTGCTGCACAGCTGAAATTGACATAGCACTGTAAGTCAACTACCTTCTAATTCAAAAAAAAGGAAAGGAATTTCCTCTTAGAGCTATAGGTCATGTACAAAGTAAGGAACAGATAGCAAATAAAGAATCAGAAAAGAATCTTGAAATAGAAACTTCTAAATCAATAATGACAAATTCTCATCATTCAGGTGATGACTGTGTGCTTAGTATGTGATGTGCATCACACAAAGTAACAAATCTGATTGATATTAACTCTTTAGTTAAAAAGCTTCCTGCAATTTCCCACTGACTTACTGATATTTTAAATGCTTCTCTTTTGATCCGATCTCCTCTACTTTTCAGCTTTCCCACCTGCTATGTTCCAGTGCATGCTCCCCATTCCAACAAAGCAGAAGCCATGCCATTTTTCATTCATTTATTAAACTCCCACTATCTCGCTGCTCTTTGCATTTTTAATTAGAAGGTAGTTGATTTACAGTGCTGTGTCAATTTCAGCTGTGCAGCATAGTGACCCAAATGCATACTTGCTTTAAAACAATGAATGATGTTGGAGGAGGGAAGTAAGGAGAGTTTGCTCCAGTATCACTAGAGGAAATCAGTTCACACATAGGGAGTATCTGGCCAGTTCAATAAGACAGTCAGGGATCAGTGCAAGGTGAGTGGTATATAGAGAGATGAGTGAACCAGTTATTTTATTTATTTATTTATTTATTGTCATCATTTTAGGGCCTTACCCATGGTATATGGAAGTTCCCAGGCTAGAGGTCTAATCATAACTATAGCTGCTGGCCTACACCACAGTCACAGCAACACCAGGTCTGAGCCATATCTGCAGCCTACATTGCAGCTCACGGAAATGCCCGAGACCCAACCTGCTGAGCGAGGCCAGGGTTTGAACCTGCATCCTCATGGATACTACTCAGGTTCATTTCCACTGAGCCACAATGGGAACTCCAGAAACTAGCTAATCTAAGATCACACTGACTAAAGTGGTCAGGAAAGTTGCCTAAAGAAGAGAGGCTCGAAGAGAACCGTAAAGGGCAAGTAGTTTGTAAATAAAGAGGACTATGAAGGCATTCAGGGCAGAAGTAAGAGTACATAGATAGAACAGAAACCCACCAGAACTTGACTATGCAGTGGAAACTTTGCAAGAGCAGAGAGCCTTGCAAGTGTCCTTGCTTTGCCTTTATTTGGGACATATGCAAGTAGGAAGAGATCCACCTTCCCCACAGCTATTTTTGGAAGCTGAAAGATTACCAATGCCTATAAGAAAAGATGCATGTGGGAGAGGGATAAACATGACATATTCTACAATAAATAGGAAAAAAAAAAACAACTTTATAACAAAAATACACAACCAAAACCAAAGAACTTGCTAGGACAGTGCTTCTGAAAGTTTGGGGGCATCAGATTCCCCTCAAAAGCTGTTAAAACACGCATTACTCAGCCTCACTACCCTTTCCAAGTTTCTGATTTGCCAGAGCTGGGTCCTGAGAATGTGCATTTCTAAGGAGTTCTCAGGTGACGCCAATGCTGCTGGTTCAAGGACCATTGTGCTAAGTTCGTCTACATTAAAATGTTGAAGATTCTAATGGTGAGAGAGGGCCTAAAATGGGCCGCAGTCAAGGAACCAGCAGATGGACAGAAGGTTGCGGTGACAGCTGTTCCTTCGGGGTTTTAGGATAAATTTCACACTACTTAGTTATGAGCAGATGTCAGTTTTATTACAAACCTGCTACACTGACCACTGTGCAATTACAGACAGGAGAGGGAGGCCTCTCCAGGGCCAAAGATTTCTCTCTTGATAATAGGTTTGATAGAAACAGAAGTGGTTAGATGGTCTTTCCTAGACTATATACAAAACTGAAATCAAGTCTGTTGAGAGATCTTTAGATTCTTGATAGTCAGCTGGGATGATGGGCTGCTTCTCAGAAGGGGTCTTGATCTGATTGGAATTCATCAGAAAAATGCTTACGTGTTTTATCAGGAATAATAAGTTATTTCCAGATGGAGGTTATAAACCATAATATACTAAAAAGTTTCTGCCTCAATCATATTTAGAACTTTAAAAAAAGAAAAAAAAGTAATACACCTGGGAATGCTTGGTACTGAGGTCTGGCAGGAACTGGTAAATGAATGAATGAACAAATGAATAAGGCATGGATGTAAACAAGGGAAACCAGAATTCATCATTTACTTCTTGCTTCAAAAATTATTTGAAACCTCTTTCCCATAGGCTATTTGAATATTGAGTGATCATGGAAATTCTTACTAACTTGTCGTGGATTTGGAAACTGGTGTGTCTCTGTATGCAGTCATAAGGGCACCAAGGTTTAAATTCTTTAGCATTTGACTTATTAGAAAGAAAGATAAAGGGGTGAAATCTCCAAGTCTGAAAATGACTTTAAATTCTGCTAAGTGACCAAAGATGGATTATATAAAGAGCTATGTTCGAGTTGCAAGCTCGTTTCCTATGGGCAGATGAAGTGAAAGGAAATGAATTCAGGGAGCAGATGATTAGTAAGAGAGTTATTATCTTTTTTTTTTTTTTTTTCTCTTTTAGGGCCACACCTGTGGCATATGGAAGTTCCCAGGCTAGGGGTCGAATTGGAGCCACAGCTGCTGGTCTACACCACAGTGACAGCAACACAGGATCTAAGCTGCATCTGCGACCTACACCACAGCTCACGGCAATGCCAGATCCCCGACCCACTGAGAAAGGGCAGGGATGGAACCTGCATCCAGATGGATACTAGTAGGATTCCTTTCTGCTGCGCCCCACTGGGAACTCCCGAGAGAGTTAATATCTGAAGCAAAGAAAATGCTGTAGGGGTTATGGGGAATCAGCAAACTGCAGGTGCTTGTTGGGAAAATATTACAGGAGAAAACCCTGCGTTATTTCTCCACTAAACTTCTAAATAGATAACGAAGCCTGGGGTTCTTTGTTTTTTTACCCTCATCCCCATGCCTCAGAAAATACAAAAAAAGGAAAGAAAGGGATGTTAGGGAAAATTCAACCAATCACACTATTAAACATTTAGCAGTTGCCTTATATATACAAAGCAATTGGGAAACCAGAACCATTCTCAGTGGCCTTGCACAGGTTACAAAGAGTCTCCACTGAGAGTAGTTTGTTGGAACAATTTGGCTAGTATGAACGCAGTTATGCTCATAAACCATTTATCACAAGTGAGAAAGAGGTACATCTCTGGGCTTCTGCCAAAGGTTAAATTTCAACTGTCTGAATTCTGCTTTATGAAGAGACATTATTATTTTAAAAGAAGTGGAAGCTACAAGTAGAGGGTTTTTTTTGTTGTTGTTGTTTTTTAATTTTAAAACTATGGAACGGAGGTTGAAAATCATTTCTCATAAGGACCCCAGAGTAAATATTTTAGGTTTTATGGACCACATGATCTTGGTTGCAACCCTCTGCGCTACAGTTCGAAAACAAATGAGCTGGGTGGGATTCCAATAAAGCTTTAGTTACACAAGTAAGCAGTGGGAGGATTTAGCCCCTGGGCCAGAGTTTACTGATCCCTGCTGTAGAGAGAGGATAACAGGAGCAGAGGCTTCTTGACTTAGCATTTGGGGAACACTGGAATCTCTCTAGCCCCAAAAGGAGACTACCACGGAAAAATAAATTAATGATTGCTAAATTCTTACTGATGAAAATAAGAGGCGTTTAAAGTGTACTTCCAAAGTCGCTTCTCTCTTCAAAGGATGGGTTTTATTGTGTTTGAGTCCAGACACATAGTGATTCTAAGACAAAAGTACTTGATTTCTCCTAAGAATGTGCTCTTACAGCCTTTTGTCTGCAAAGACCCAGCTTCCCAGCTGCACATGAAATTGGACAGCTGAGGTATAGACTTTCTTCTAAGCCCCCATCTTGGCTGCTGGCACACATTCTGGCCTTTTTCTTTCTCTTTGCACTTTTGAAGCAACTCTGTCATTTATCTCCCAAACAGATGTTGCCGTCAGGTACCTTATGCCCAGCTCCAAAGACGGGCATATGGCTCCATCTAACCCATTGTCACCTTGTGCTCAAATCTGTAGCAGGGAAGCTGGAGGAAGGCACTGCCTGGCAGGCTGCCGTCACCCTGGGGATTCGGCACCACGTCTCCCATAAATGTGGTGAAGCTTCTGGGGGACAAAAGGAAAGGCAGCCAAGACAAGTCTGCCAGTTCCTGGATTTCAAGGTTTTCTCCTGGGAGCCCTTTTGTTCCCTTCCCTGCTTCTAACTTGAATTGACTGAGAAAGAGAAAAAAAAAAAAAAGAGGAAAGGCCACTGAATAAAGGCAGTCATATTTGCCTTCTCATTTTGTTCCTCAGGAAACGGGCCACCCACAGTGTTGGCAAAAGAAAGGGCAGCCAGAAGGACCTCCGGCCACCTGATCTGTGGATCCATCATGAAGAAATGGAGATGAAAAATATTGAGAAGCCAGCAGGCACTGACCCGACAGGAAGGGACTCCCCCATCCAGAGTTGCCAAGACCTCACGCCTGTCAGTCACAGCCAGTCAGAAACCCAACTGGGGAGCAAAAGCACCTCTCATTCAGGTAAGGCCCTTCTCTCTGGCTTTAGGAAGAACAGCCTGTGCTGAACCCCCGCAGAGGAGCTCTCTACTCCCTCTTTTGCGGACCCACCCTTGCCACTAACTTGCAGGTCACTTACCAGTAGTTAGACAATCTGATATAAATGTGGTCGGTTCACTAGGTTTACTGTCTATTCCATCATCTTGTTGACTGCCTTTTATAATCATAATGCTTCTTGAAACTTCTGAGAGGTAGAAAGTGATGCCCTTGGGGTATATTGAAATGTGAAGGCTAAATGAATCAATTGCCTTTTGTTGCGTCTTGTTTAGTCAAGGCAAAATCTGAAGCCGTTTGCACGGATTTTAGTTCCCAGTGTCTGTGGAAATTTGATTTTAAAGTTGCTGTCAATTCCCCTGCTTTAAAATATCATACCAGGAACTCTTGAAGTATGAAAACATCACCTATTCTACTACTTTGCCTTGATTTCTGTAGAGATCAACCATCATTCCCATGCAATCACGTGATATGATCACCAGCTTGGTCTAATAGAGTCTGTCTGAAGGCTCTAGTGGCACACAAAGTGATCTTAAAAAAAGAAAAAAAAGCCTACTGTTTAATGATTGGGTGCAGAACAATCCATGTCCAGGAATAACTGAGAAATCCAGAAAGTGGTTGTAAGATATTTCACTTTCAGTGGGCCCTGGAATTTCAAAATGCTTATGGGAAGTTGAACAAGCAACCTGCAGCTCTCATCAAAAAAAGTCTCATTGGTATACTGTGTGTTTGTAGAATGTGTACCTATTGTTTTTAAACCAAATTAAAACATTTTAGTTGTTTTGAGTGTGTAACTGGTGGACTAGACCTTCTCACAGAGTTGTTTAAAAAGTTGTTTAAACTGATTTTTTTTTTAATGGCCATATCCATGGTATATAGAAAGTTCCCAGGTCAGAGACTGAATCCAAGCCACAGCTGTGGCCTACACCACAGCTGTGGTGATGTCAGATCCTTTAACCTGCTGCGCCAGGCTGGGGATCAAACTCTCAACTCTGCAGCAACCTGAGCTGCTGCAGTCAAGTTCTTAACCCACTGCACCACAGTGGAGCAGGAACTCTTTTAATTACTGATTTTTCAATCATAAATTTAGTATTCCTTTTTCAGACCTTAAATAATATCTCAGGCAGGGTCGCTAACTTCTCTGTCACGTTCAATTGTTAAACCATAGTCTAGTTCCATTAAAAATTGCATTCTGAAATTTACTTTTTATCTTCTTTTAAATTTTTTTAAAATGGTCTTTATTTTTCCATCATAGCTGGTTTATAGTGTTCTGTCAATTTTCTGCTATATAGCAAGGTGATCCAGTCATGCATACATATATACATTCTTTTTCTCACATTATCATGCTCCATTATAAGTGACTAGATATTGTTCCCAGTGCTATACAGCAGGATCTCATTGCTTATCCATTCCAAAGGCAATAGTTTGCATCTGTTAACCTCAAATTCCCAGTCCATCCTACTCCCTCCCCCTCTCCCTTGGCAACCACAAGTCTCTTCTCCAAATCCATGAGTTTCTTTTCTATGGAAAGTTTCATTTGTGCCATATATTAGATTCCAGATATGTGATATGGTATTTTTCTTTCTGACTTACTTCATTTAATATGAGAGTCTCTAGTCCCATCCATGTTGCTGCAAATGGCATTATTTTGTTCTTTTTTATGGCTGAATAGTATTCCATTGTGTATATATACACCACATCTTCTTAATCCATTCATCTGTCAGTGAACATTTAGGTTGTTTACATTTCTTGGCTATTGTGAATAGTGCTGCAGTGAACATAGGGGTGCATGTATATTTGCCAAGGAAAGTTTTGTCTCGATGTATTTCCAAGAGTGTAATTTCTGGGTCATATAGTAATTCTATATTTAATTTTCTAAGGTACCTCCATACTGTTTTCCATAGTGGTTGTACCAATTTACATTCCCACCAACAGTGTAGGAGGGTTTCTTCTTCTCCACACCCTGTCCAGTTTTTGTTATTTATGGACTTATTAATGATAGCCATTCTGACTTGTGTGACATTCTGAAAAAAAAATTAAAGAATATTTTCCCCTTATGGCCAGGCAGGCTTTTGGCTCTGAGGACTGGGGGGCCACAATTTGTTTTTTAAATCCTCCAGCATCTTAGAGTAAAATGGATTGATGGGGGTGAGATGGAAGTAGGGGGCACATTCCATTTCAGAAATACTTTTAGCCATTCTTCCTACCTACATGCTCTTCCTGGTTTTGTGGGGGAAGGGAGAGGGAAGGTGAAGAAAAGACGGTAATAGAAAGGCAAGTAGGGAAGGAAGAAAGCACAGTTTGAAGTTCTTCATGATTTTCTTGGCACATTAGGTATCTTCATGTGGCATCCGAATTTTTATGAAATACAATACGAATTCTTTATGAGTCCCTGTGGGGTTCCTCCTCTGGCCAGTTGCATGTCCTGGGGTATCAAGTCAGGGCTTAACCCTCTCCCTCCAGGAAAAGCTCTAAATGTCATCCTCACTGGTCTTCTAGTGGGTCAGGTGTACTTAGATGAATTCCAGCAAGAGGCCTCAAGCCTGACCAATTTTCCAAGTGCCCACATGACCCAAAGGAAGCTCCTACATCTTTTATAACCCTAAAGATGAGAGAATTTTTAATCCACACTGACTCTCTCTCAACCTTACTTTCTTAATTACCTCTCCCTCTGTTTAAACAGACACAAGGTAGACCAGCAAGCCTGCTATCTGAATAAGTTTCTACCTGGAGAATGAATGAAAGATTATTTTACAGTAACCCCAACAGTCTATGGGTGTTCATTCCTATAGCTTTGCTCCATACTGGACATACTGGATGTAAGAACATCTCTGCCTCTCACTGGAGAGAATGAAATTGCCTCTCAGCCCTCAGAAGGTTTTACCATTGATATCTAGGATTCCTCATTCTTGATTTTTCCCTTATTATTTATATATTCAGGTGCCATTTAGGGGTAGCCAGACAACTTTTGATGTCTCGATAAATTTTGGGAAAAGTTTGACTCCAAATAATGGCTGTTTTCTTTAGAATGAGAGGATACTTTTACCTATCTGTCTTTAATTTGAGGACCCTCTTGCCAACTCTATAATAACAAGGAAAGTAGCACTCAAAATCCAAACTCCCTCATGGCAACCACAAGTCTTCTCCAAAGTTTGTTATACTTTACAATACGTGAATTGTTCTTTGTGCTGTCTTGGTTAAGAGGACAAAATGCTGACTGTAAGGATTAATGTCATTTAAAATGGCCATGCTATTCAAATCAATCTACAGATTTAATGGAATCCCTGTCAAAATACTCTTGATAATTTCAATGGAACTAGAACAAATTATCTTAAAACTACAAAAGACTCTAACTGTCAAAACAGTCTTGAGAAAAATGTACAAAGCTGAAGGTATCAAGCTCCCTGACTTCAGACTGTACTATAAAACTATAGCAACCCAAACAGCATGGTACTGGCACAAAAGCAGACATATAGATCAGTGGAACAGAACAAAGAGCCCCCAAATAAACCTATGCACCTGTGGTTAATTAATCTATGACATATGAGACAAAAATATGCAAAAGTTTCTTCAATAAATGATGCTGGGAAAACTGGAAAGCTACATGTAAAATAATGTTGAACTCAAATGGACAAAAATTAACTCAAAATGGATTAGAGACTTAAATGTAAGAGCCAAAATCATAAAATTCCTAGAAGAGAGCATAAGCAGTATACTCTTTGACATAGACCATAGCATTATTTTTTGGATCTTTCTCCTAAAGCAAAAGAAATAAAAGCCAAAATTTAAAAAAATGGGACCTACTTAAACTTAAAAGCTTTTGCACAGTAAAGGAAACCATTGACAAAATGACAAGAAAGCCTACTGAAAGAGAAAATTATTTTCAAATGATATGACTGACATGGGTTTATATCCAAGATAAACAGCTCATACAACTCAATATCAAAAAAACAAACAGCTTTAAAAAATGAGCAGAAGACTTGAGTAGACATTTTTCCAAAGTCATACAGATAGCCAACAGGCACGTGAAAAAAGGCTCAACATCACTAATTACTAGAGAAACACAAATCAAAACCACAATGATAAATCACCTCACATCTGTCAGAAAGGCTGTCATCAAAACACACACACACACACACACACACACACACACACACACACACACACATAACAAGTGTTGGTGAAAATGTGGAGAAAAGGGATCTCTTATGCACCATAGGTGGGAATATAAGCTGGTGCAGTCACCGCAAAACAGTATTATAGGAGATTCCTTAAAACTAAAAATAGAATTACCATGTGATCCAACACTTCTACTCCTGGGTATGTATCCAGAAAAAACTTTTATAAAATACTAATTTAAAAAGATATATGCTCCCCAGTATTCATAGCAAAACTATTTACAATAGCTGAAATAACCCAAGTGTCCATCAACAGATAAGTGCATTACGAATATGTGGCTTGTATATGCAATGGAATATTATTCAGCCATGCAAAAGAATGAAATTCTGCCAGTTGTAGCAACATGGATGGACCTAGAGAATATTATGCTTAGCAAAATAAGTCGGAGAAATAAAAATAGTATATAACTTATTTGCGGAAATGAATGAAATAAAATGAATGACTTTATATAGCAAAACAGAAATAGACTCACAGATATAGAAAACAAATGAGTGGTTACTAGTGAGAAGAAGAAAGGGAGGAGGAGCAAAATAGGGGATTGGATTAGGAGATACAGACTACTATGTATAAAGTTGATAAGCAACACAGGTATATTGTACAACACAGGAAATTATAGCCATTATTTTCTAATAACTTTTAATGGAGTGTAATCTCCAAAAATACTGAATCACTAAGCTGTACACCTGAAAACAATATAATATTGTACATCAACTGTATTTCAATTAAAAAAAGATAAAACTGCATGTCAATGAATAGTACACTTTCTAGTGATACATAGTATTAAGAATTAGGTTTTTTACAACATACTTTTTATAAAATTTTCAAATCTGCATAAATTATTTTATTATTACTTTTGATGACTCTTTATTAGGATATATTATGGAATTATAATACATTTATATAAATATACTTAACTGAATCTTGAAATGGTAGTTTATTTCCTGTGGTTTTAAAATAAGATCATGTCTTTGGAGTGTGAGTACTGGTTGCAAAGATTGCAGTAAATTCATACAATTAAGTATTATGGTACTATTAATCATATTACTGACCTATTTACTGAAAGAGAAAGATTTTTATTTTTTGAAGAAGGCCACAAAATAATATGTATGATATAATGCTGTTTTTTAAGAATAAATATATACATATATATGTAAACATTATAAATAAAATAATAATGCTTCCTCCTGGGTAACAAGATTATGGTAAATTTTATTAATGTTTATATAATGAGACCATACTGAATGGTTAACAAATAAGTAGGTACTATTATTTTAAACATCAATATAATGAAAAAGGCATTGGCATTCCTAGATAGCAATGAAGTGTTGCCTCATTAAAGAAAGTATGTCTCTCAGGATTATGGTTTCTCTTTTAGGTCAAGACACAGAAGAAGCAGGGAGCTCCATGTCTACTCTGGAGAGGTCACTGGCTGCACGCCGAGCCACCCGGGCCAAGCTCATGATCCCTATGGATGCTCAGTCCAACAATCCTGGTGAGTAACGACTGGTACCACAATTAAGACACAAGGAACTTTCTGTTTATAGCTTTTCTATATCCATGTCAAAAACTAGAGTTTTCTCTGAACTTTCTGGGCAAATAAGGAATGACTAAAATCATATAATTTATATGTAGAATTCATAATTTTCACTCCATTATTTTATTTGTTTACACAATCAAATGATCTACTGGCAATCAGTTGATACATATTTCTTTTTTTTTTTTTGTCTTTTTGCCTTTTCTACGGCTGCACCCGCGGCATATGGAGGTTCCCAGACTAGGGGTCGAATCGGAGCTGTAGCTGCTGGCCTACGCCACAGCTACAGCAATGCAGAATCCAAGCCGCGTCTGCAACCTACACCACAGCCACAGCAACGCAGGATCCTTACCCCACTGAGAGAGGCCAGGTATGGAACCCACAACCTCATGGTTCCTAGTCGGATTCCTTAACCACTGAGCCACGACGGGAACTCCAGTTGATACATATTTAAGAAATTATAAAAATGCAAATTGATGTTAACGGAGTTAAGATTTCTGTCATGATTGATCTTATTCTAATAGCCATCTTCATAGATTTTTAAACTTTTTTTAATACAGCCATTTTTCAAACTTAAATAATCCAGCACTCTTAAAACAAATATTGAGATGATCACTTACTACCCCCTTCTTGTTGAAGTTTTCTGTCATACGCCCACTTCACCGAAGATATTAGTAGCTGGGAATCACTTCCTCTCCAATTACCTCTGTGATCAATCTTGATAATTACAATATCCATACAGATAATCCATCTGATGTTAGTCCCTTTATGTTACCTACAATATTAGTTCTTTCTCACCTCAATTTGTCAATTCCATGTCACACACTAAACCAATAATTGCACCCACTACAAAATGTCAGTTTCTATCATCCCTTTTTCTAGTACCTTATTGCTTTCCTCTCACTTATTTTATTACACCCTTGCCAACAATTCGTCAGTCCCACTTGGACCTTCAGTACATTAACTGTGCAACTTCTCATTGTCCCTCATCTTCCATATGTCTTCATTTCCGTCCAAATTCAGCTTCCAATCCATCATCATTCATTATTTTAAGACCCTTGCAAACACCCTCATCTCTATCTTCCCTTTCACATTCACCTAAAACAGACAAACAAACTCATCCCTTGTTAAATCAACTCCTGTTCCAACACTAACCATGTACCTTATCGGCTCACTTTGGAGAAATCACATAATCTATTTACGGCCTACTTATGACCATAAATCCGAGATGAACTGTCATCTATTTGGAAAGACCACTCATTTCTCTTAATCAGTAATTGTCTCACCTTGCAAGATGAATGTCTTGTATTTATTCTTACTTTTCAGACTCCCGGTACCTTTCTTCTTTCCCTGCTCTCAGCTAATAGGCGTGCTTTCTCTATCACCAAGAAAAGAGTAGTACTCATAAATGGTATACTTATCCACCCATCAAATCTAGTAGATCTACTTATGCTTCTATCTAGGGCCAACTCTTTCTCTTGAAGACATCCCTTCTCCCCAATTAAGGACTCTTCTGTAGTTATTCCTTCCCTTTTTGCATCAACAGTTCCTATTGAGAACTTCAATAAGCATGTGAACATTATCCCATAACTCCTGTTATAAAATATCCTCCCGGAACTACTTGCCCTTCCAACTAAAGCACATCCCCCCCTTTCCAGCAAAAACAAAAGACAGAAAAAAACACTACTAAAAGTTGTCTACTCATATGTTTTCCTCTTTAAATCTTCCTCATACATTTTAATGACATATTCACAGTCCCTCTCTACTGAAACCGTGGTTGCCAAGATTATCAATAATCTCCGTATTGTCTTACCAAATGGTCAGTTCTCTGATGCTCAGAAAAAGTTGATATACTTTCTCACTATTCTTTTCCTGGAACACTTTCACCATTTTGCAGTGGTCTTCTAAATGTTCCTAGTTTTCATCCTAGCCCACTGGCTGTTCCTGTTAGCACTTAACTTATTCTTCCTTTTCTTCCCAATCTTTCAGAGGCAAGGAGTATCCTAGGACTCAGTCTTCAAAGTGCTTTCCTCTCTCTACACTAGCTTCTTAGATGGTGTCATCTAGTACCAGTGGCTTCAATGCCAATTAAATGCTCATGAATCCCCAAACTTATCCCTAGCTTAATCTCTTCCTGAAGTCCCCATCAGTTTCCATCTAAAATATTGACTCACGTCATCCAAATGGCTATCCTATAGGTAAGCTGGAGTCCGCATTGTGGCTCAGTGGGTAAATAACCTGACATAGTGTCTGGGAGGATACAGGTTCAATCCCTGGCCTTGCTCCGTGGGTTAAGGATCCGGCGTTGCCGTGAGCTGTGGTGTAGGTTGCAGACGCGACTCAGATCCCGCATTGCTGTGGCTCTGATGTAGGCCGGTGGCTACAGCTCCAATTAGACCCCTAGCCTGGGAACCTCCATATGCTGCGAGTGTGGCCCTAGAAAAGGCAATAAGACAATAATAATAATAATAATAATAATAATAATAATAATAATAATAGTAATAATAGGCAAACCAAGTACGCTCAAAGTGGAAACCTGCCTTTTCCATAATTCCTTCCCCCAAAGTCCATACTTGATCGTCCTACTATTTTCTCCATTCAGTACATGGCACCACTGTTCATCCATTTACTCTTGTTTAAAAACTCGAATTTCATGCTTTATATGAATTTCCTCACATCCCAAATTCAGTCTTTCACAAAATCCTGTAGTTCCTGCTTTCAAAATTTGTCCCAAATATGATCGCTCCTTTTCTTCTCCACTCTTTTGCCCTTATCCAAGGCACTACCATCTCTTATAGACTGTGGACTATAGCTATAAGCTTATAACTAGTCTGTATATTTTAGCTCTTGACACAACAGTAAATTGTCTACATCACAGCTTTTCTTTTAACTTAATGGATTTTCTTTCAATTATAGGTGTACATAAATCATCACAAGTCAATTTGATAGATTTTGTGTCCCAAACCCACAATGTATCCCCCCATCCCCCAGATTGTCTTATTTGAAAAACCAAGGTTTTCCAAAGTCTGTGAGTCATTGTCTGTTCTGTGAAGAAGCTCATTGTCTTTTTAGTTTCCACATGTAAGCGGTAGCATTGGGTGTTGCTGTCTAATTGTCTGACTGGTTTCACTTCACATGATAATTTCTAGGTCCATCCATGTTGCTGTAAATGTTGGTAATTCGTTCCTTTTAATGGCTGAGTAATATTCCATTGTGTGTATGTACCATATCTTCCCTATCCACTCTTCTGTCGATGGGCATTTAGATTGTTTCCATGACCTGGCTATTGCATAGAGTGCTGCAATGAACACTGGAGTACATGTGTCTTTTCGAGTCATGGTTTCCTCTGGATAGATGTCCAGGAGTGGGATTTTTGGATCAAATGGTAATTCTATTTTGAGTTTACTGAGGAATCTCCATACTGTTTTCCACAGTGGTTGCACCAATTTGCATTCCCACCAACAGTGTAATAGGGATCCTTTTTCTCATCACAGCTTTTTAATATATGAATTAGGTCATGTTATTCCTCTTGATGTCCCATCACGTATGGAACCAAATCCAGTGATCCAGCCTCTGACACATCCCTCACACGGTTTCCTGCTTCTCCTTTCTATAATCCATTTCAGCCACACAGCTCTCCTCTCTGTTCCTCAGATAATCACAAACTCGGGGACTTTTCACTCACTGCCCTCTTTGTCTGGAATCTCTTTTCACTTGGCTTTTTTCCCTCATTTTATTCAGGTGTTATTCACCTGCCACACCATGAACAGACATAGGTCTTCCTTGACCATTTTCTAAGAGCATCCTTTGTCACTCCCTACACTCTTTATTTTCCGTCATTTTTTTCTTCATTAGTATATATAACTATCCTATTTGCTTTGTGTGTGTGTGTTTACTTATTATCTGTCTTCTGTATTTTAGTATAAGCTCCATGAGGGCAGGGATTTTGCCTGCTTCGATTCCTTCTTACCCCCAATACCCGGAACAGAGGTTGGCCCATGGTAGGCACTCAATCAATATGATTAGGCCAAATGAATGAACTCATGGTTGTTTCATTGTTCCTCTCTCTTTCAATTTATCTCTCACTTTTATAAATAATAAGTGTAAAAACTTACATGGAGTTTATAATAAATACCAAATGTTCAGGTTACAGGGTAGGTACTATTCCTTTTTTTTTTTTTTTTTTTTGTCTTTTCTAAGGCCGCATTTGCAGCATATGGAGGCTACCAGGCTAGGGATCTAATTGGAGCTGTAGCCACCTGCCTACACCACAGGCACAGTAATGCGGGATCCGAACAGTGTCTGCCACCTACACCACACAGCTCATGGCAACTCCAGATGTTAACCCACTGAGCAAGGCCAGGGATCGAAACCACAACCTCATGGTTCCTAGTTGGATTCGTTAACCACTGAGCCACGATGGGAACTCCGGGTAGATACTATTCTTAAGCTTGTTTTATTAATAAGAGAACTAAGACTTGGTGAGCTGAAGCACCTAGCTTGCAGTCACACAGAGAGTAAGTGGCAGAGCCAGCATTTGGACTCAGAACTGGCTTGGGATTTCTGCACTCTTTAATCATTCTGTCCCAACTTCATTCCTCTGGGAAGCTATTGTCCTTTTCCTTTCATTCCTTTCACTACATAGAAAGACACTGTGTACTTCACTGTCTATATTTTTTCTTCCCTCCATCCACTTTTTGCTTGTAACTAAGGTCTATCTGTGCCAATCTTCTGCAGCTTTCTTCTTAAAAATCATTGTGTTTTATAATCTTTGTGGGTCTTTCTCTCCCATATATAACGTCCTTATCTAATAAGTTCCCATATCCCATTGACTTTTTTTCTCCCAAAATATATTTTGAATCTCTGGCTACCTTTTCATTCCCCAGAGTCATATTTTTATTCTCCTGTTTATGGCCTCCCCCTGAACTGTCAAAGCAGCTCTATGGTTAGTCTTCCTCTCTCTAGTGTCTTTCAGACTTCTTTATATTCTGCTTGCCAAATTTCTTCCTGAAACAACTTAAACATGGCATTTCACTCCATGCATTTCTCCAATGTCACCTCATTGTCTTTCAGAAAAAACACCAACTCCTAAGCATACCAGATTTAAGCCTACATTTATAGTATATGTTGCTTGCTATGTTTGTGTATGTGCGTGTGTGTATCTTGGATTCTAATATGTATATATATTATGTATATGTGTATATATGTGTGTGTGTGTGTGTGTCTGTGTGTCTGTGTGTGTGTTATACTGCCACGCCAAACTAAATACCAGTTCACAAATATGCATTACTCTTTCTTTTTCCTTCTGAATACTTTTTATTTTCCTTTTGAAATGACTTGGTGGCTATCTCTATCTAACCAAGCTCTACACATTTTTCAAAGACCTGAGAGATACTGATGTTCTCATAAATTCTTTCCCCTCTGGTTATTCCATCCAGAAATGATGGCTTTCTTTCTTTTGTTTGGTTAGCCTTTCTTTTTACCACTTTTGTGGCACTAATTGCACCCAGTGCAGCCTCATATGTTTAGATATTGAGGTCCACATCTTCTCCCCTCTAAGAGATCGTGTGTTACATAATAAGGAAAGAATGTATCTGATTCATCTGCGTACCCACCCCTGTATAACTCAATACCTAGCATGAAATGGGTACTCGTTAAATATCTGTCAAGTGAATGACTAGATGAATAAATAAATGGATTACAAGAATACTTTTTTTGTAAGGATGCCTTTCTTATAAATGCATTATAAGAATGTCTGATGTTTATAGCACATCAGTATTTTAGGGCTCTTTTTCAGCAGTGATAGAATATCTTCTAATAAAATTTTCTGATATGTTAAAGAGTTAGAATTGTTTTCGTTAAACAATAAAGGAAACAATGTGCTTAGAAAGAGAACTGAAATGGAATCTAACAAGTATTGAGAACTTCTGAATATTATTCACTTGCTAAACTCCTTGGTAATTATTATTTCATTTAATCCTCATAATGTTGTCACGTGGTGAGATTATCTTGATTTTACAAATGAGAAACAGAGATTCATACAGCTTAAGAAACTTACTCCAGGGCGCACCTGGGCCTCTATGGTGTATTGCTTTCCAAGGAAAAATACGCCTTATATTATTTATATTATTTTTTAAAGATATTTTTCATAGTAGCTTTCCAGTTTACAAACATAGAAACCAAGGTTCTGAGAGTCTGAATCTAAAATCTGCATTTAGGCTATTGATTTCCATACACTGCCTCACATGGCCATTGTAAGCTCTGAATTGCTTTATGCCTGAAACAGCAAACCTTCTCTTATCCTTAATGTCTTCCTCTTCATGAATGCGGACCCTAAAAGGACAAGTATTTTATGTCTTTTATTATTTTTAAAAGTATTGTAGAAGGCATGTGTATATATGATTTTAAACAGTTAAAATATATAGAGATACTCTGACTCAACAATTCCATACCCAGATATATTCCACTGTTGGATATATATCCAGCAGAAATAATTAATATGCTAACCCAAAGACATGTGTAAGAATGTTATTGGCAACACCAGTCATCATATCATATCTTCATTACTTTGTAATATAGATATAATATATTCACACAGTAAAAATGAACAAACTAAAACTACACAAACAATATGGAGAAGCTCAGAGATATAATTTTGCAAGACAGAAACCTAACAGATCTATACGATTCAACTTATATAAAGTTCCAGATGAAATAATCTCTGGGGTTAAAATTCGAAAGAGTAGTTACTCTTTTTGTGTGTGTGTGTGTCTTTTTGTCTTTTCTAGGGCCGCACCCGTGGCATGTGGAGGTTCCCAGGCTAGAGGTCTAATCGGAGCTGTAGCCACTGGCCTACACCACAACCACAGCAATGCGGGATCCAAGCCGCGTCTGCAACCTACACCATAGCTCACGGCAATGCCAGATCCTTAACCCACTGAGCAAGGCCAGGGATTGAACCCGCAACCTCATGGTTCTTATTCGCATTCGTTAACCACTGAGCCACGAAGGGAACTCCAAGTTACTCTTGATAAGTAGTTACTCTTGATAAGTTAACAGAAGAAACCCTGGGGCAGCTTCTGATAATGTTCCATTTCACGCCCTGGATGATGGTTACAAAACATTTCACTTTGGAAAACCACTAACAGCTACTGAGGATATTCAATTTTCAGTATGTATATTATACTTAAAAAAACTTCAATAAGGAATGAAGAGCACATAGAATATATATCTTTTGAAATAACTTTGTCACCTTGCACTCTTTGTTGCCTCCACACTCTATTGGCAAAACCCTATCTAGCAAGAGAAAATGACTTTAGCCTATAATAAAAGTTGATTTTAAAATAAATTCTTAGACTCTCTGATAAATAAAATGGGTTCTTTGCAATTGAGATGATTGATAGGCCTTTGGTAACTAGACTGAAAAACCTGTATATCTGTATCTTGGTAGAATTATGATTTCATTCAGAATAGTAGATACATTTACTGATAGCCTTCCTTGCAATTATTTGGATTTACTTGGGTATCGAGTCTTATATAAACCAAATCATAGCATGGTTTAGATTTCCAGTCACGTGTGTGAAGATGTCTGCTGTTTCACTTAAGAATCGCTGTTTCTGTAGATTATATTCCCCCTCTTCCTTGACATTTCTTCCCATGTTCTATAAAATGTTAAATAACAGATAAAATATAGACAATCTGAAGTGCTTTTAGGTCTTAAAACCCACAGGAAATGGTATTTAATTTCATTGAAATGCAAAAATCTGTTTATTTGTCTAAGATTATACATCTTGTTTAAAAACATTATGTGGCATATGCTGCTTCTTACCCCTGAACACACTTCACCGCTAAGATACCTATGCCCCTGAGCAGCAGAGCAGCTGAAATAACAGGCAGGAGAAAAACCCAGGTATTCCGATTTGCCCCTATAAAATGGTGGCAAAGAATCACTATTTTTACCACAGCCAAAGAATTATTTGAAATGTTTTTTCTTTCTCTAAATGAAATTAATTCCAAGACATTGGAAGCCTCAACTATAACTTTCCTTAAATTTTCAAGGGTAAGGAAGGGTTATAGGCTGTGTTTCCAGGAATCAGACTCTGAACAGAGATTGGAGAACAGATTTATTAGCAAGTGCTTTCTGGAATAACACCTGGGAGGGTAAAGGATGCAGGCTTGCTGGGAGGGAGATAATGAACTGATGCTGCAGTTTCATGGAGGCCTCAGCTAACCCCAGGTTGCCCTTGGGCTGGGATTATCCTTGTTCCTTGTCCCAAATGAGGCAGGGTGGGAGCAGGTAGGGGCTTCTGTAGCCTTTGATGCGGGCTGCTCCTAGGAGTAAGGTGTAACCTTGGGTGAGTAACTTCTTTGCTGAGAGCAATTCCAGGAGAGATGTAGGTTCTTGTTTTTCGGTTTTCCGTTTTTTTTTATTTTTTACATTTTCAGTATTTTATTATTCGATGGAACATAACTATTTGTTTGGCCCTGGAAAGATTCCCTTTCCATTTTCTTTTTTTTTTTTAGTTTTTTTTTTTAATTTATTTCTTTACATTATACCCAGCTGTACAGCGTGGTGACAGGGTTACACATCACAAGTGGTTAGACATAGTTCCCAGTGCTATACAGTCGTATCTCCTTGCTTTTCCAGCCCAGAGGCAACAATCTACAGCTATTAACCCCAGACCCCCCTCCCATCCCATTCCCTCCCCCACCCTTTTGGCAACCATAAGTCTGTTCTCCAAGTCCTTGATTTTCTTTTCTGCGTAAAAGTTCATTTGTGCAGTATGTTAGATTCCAGTTATTAGTGATATCATGTGGTATCTGTCTTTCTCCTTCTGACTTACTTCACTCAGTATGAGGGTCTCTAATTCCATCCATGTTGCTGCAAATGACATTATTTTATTCTTTTTTATGGCTGAGTAGTATTCCATTGTGTATATGTACCACATCTTCCTAATCCAATCATCTGTCAATGGGCGTTTGGGTCGTACTTGTGTTTTCTTCCTCTGCAAAATGCCAGAGGAGATATAAGGAACCAGAACTAGGCAGGATGTAGATGGAAGCAGATACCCTGTTAGATCACATCAATTGTACAGTTTTAATAATTTATTGTATGAGAGCTCATCAGGTAAAAGACTCTTGAATTTCATTTTTTTCAGGTTTTTGTTTTCCTTGTAAATATATAAGGGAAAAAAATGTAAAGTCAGCCTTTAAAGAAAATGTTAGAGTCTATGAAAAGACTGAGACAAGGCAAAGCATGTTAGGTTTGCTTCTGTGATCACATGGAAAGTTTTGAGGCTTGCTAGAACATTTTCTATGAAAACAAACTTTTTTTTCCATTTCACATTATTTACTTTACCTTGGTTTTAATGATAACATTAAAATTGGTTTCTATTCTTTGAGGCTTGAATGTCATTCTTCATTCCTCCTTCTTTGAATTTCTGCAGGAAGGGTATTTTTATGTATCTCTATAACTCCTACAGTGCTGCATAAATAACTTTATAGCAGTTGTTAGTGAATATGAGTTGGAAAACATAGAGGTTTTTTCTTGACCTGTTAAATAAAATTCATTGATTAGTAATTCTACTGGATTAACTAAGCCAGAAAGTCAGTAGGACTGTGCAGACATGGTCAAAATTTAGCCTTTAAGTACTATGGGGAATACAGAATTGTGTTTTTAGCAGGATTTTACCAGGCAAGAATATTGCATGATTGTCAGAGATGTAGGAATAATCAAGATGGGACCCGACAGTGTTGGTGAAAGAATTTTGCGTGATGGAGTATAGAAGGAATATAGACATAGCTTTTAGAAAGCAATATGAAAAATAAAGATCCCTTATTTTTTTCCACAATAGTCTGTTAGTTTTGTGTGTATAGCAAAGTGATTCAGGGTTTTTAGGTTATACTCCATTATAGGTTATTACAAGATATTGAATATTATTCTCTATGCTATACAGTAAGCCCTTGTTTACCTATTTTATGTACAGTAGTTTGCAGCTACTAATCCCATACTCCTAATTTTTCCCTCTCTTCCTCTCCCCTTTGGTAATTATAAGTTTGTTTTCTATGTCTATGAATCTGTTTCAGTTTTGTATAGAGGTTAATTTGTATTATTTATAGATTCCACATGTAAGTAATATCATATTTGTCTTTTTCTGTCTGACTTAGTTCACTAAGTATAATATCCTCTAGGTTAGCCATAAAAAAAGAATGCAATATTGCCATTTGCAGCAACATGGATGGACCTAGAAGAGTTCTCTCTTTTTCAAATGTATGTCACCCAATTCTTCCTTAATTCCTAACATCTCAGAGATTTCTGCAACAAAATGCACAGTGAACTCCATTTGATCTTAGGACATTTTCACAGCTTCCCCATGGCGGTCACCTGTCCAGTCACCTCCACTTCCTAGCTCATCATGTAAAGTGTGTTAAAAAAAAACATATAAATTGTCTTTTCTTTTCTGTTTGTTTAACCTCTCCTCAATGAATCTCTCAATGTTATGAAGCATTGTGTTAGGAAATATGAGATTGGCATATGCACACTGAGGTACACAGAATGATTGGCCAGTGGGGACCTGCTGTGTGGCACAGAGAAATCTACCTACTCTATCCAATATTCTGTGACTTTCTATGTGGGAAAAGAATCTGAAAGAGAATGGATGTGTGTATATGTATAACTGAATCACTTTGTCGTACAGCAGAAATTACCTCAAACTTGTAAATCAGCTCTATTTCAGTAACACTTTAAAAAAAGAAAAGAAATACCTACAGAGAGCTTTATTTCTTAAAGTTGTAGCTTTAAAAATAAAATCTCTACTTTAGCTTTCCTGTAAGTCACATTTAGTGCTAACATTTTTGAAAATGTTACAAAAAAGTTTTTGTATATCAACGTGCCCTGTTCAGAGAACCAAGTAACTTGAAAAATCTTTGTACATCAGTCTAAGATATAAATTCAATTGTCAGCAAGCTGTTTCAAAATGGATTTCTTGTCATATTTGGCCACAAAGCAGAGAATTATTGAAAATGCTTGATGATATCACTCCCTGAGCTATTTTACATAAACGTAGCAGTGCAGTGAATGTTTTGAATTGCAATGTGAGTTTGTGGGTGTAGGTATGTGTGTGTGTGTGGGGGGGTGCATGTATGCATTTCTGGCTTTCAAAACTGACATCTAGGGAAAAAATACCATAATGTAATTCAGTACACGGTGTTGGGTCCAACTTATTCCAGAATAATTCGTTTTGTAACAACAGTTTTGTAAGTAGGTGTAGATGTCTGTGCCCTTCTAGGAATGAATCATGTATCAAAATACTTCAAAACCAAAGCTTTGGAATACTGACTATCCTAGTTCATGGCGGGGAATAGAACACTGAGATTTTTGAGATGCAGACATGTACAACAAATTTATTATTTTTTAAAGGACCCTTATTATTTGCAAACCTTTTGTCCCCAGGTCCGTAGTCAAGATGCGAAACTCATAGTAAAATTTCTTTTCTTCAGTAATGAAAGACTGGGGACTGGAATAGAAATTTAGTCTCCTGGGTTTTGTCAGCTCTCTAACTTGTACAGAATCTGTGGCTTGCCAAATTATTTTGTGTTTCTCTATTCAAATGTATTCAGCTCTGACCAGAAGATATTTATGATGTTCTTTTG
Organism: Catagonus wagneri; assembly: GCA_004024745.2. NCBI lineage: Eukaryota > Metazoa > Chordata > Mammalia > Artiodactyla > Tayassuidae > Catagonus > Catagonus wagneri. The sequence goes on along the minus strand of PVHT020000283.1, from coordinate 1,175,632 downwards.
CTAATGGTGTTATAAAATATTGGTTAGATTCAAATAATAATATTGATTGAAAAGGTGCATGATTTGTAAAGTGGGTGCCTCCCATTTCTAAGGGAGACTAGCATTGGCACATTTATTTATGAGTAAAAATTTTCAACACAGGAAAGGCTTTGCAATTTGGCAATCAACCCTAATGACTACGTCATGATCTCATTTTGATCAGTAAGATGTGGGCACTCATTCATTTGATTGCTTCAGAGGCTGGGATTTTGAGTTATGTGAATACAGACTTTATGGTATTATATGACTCATTACAAATGTATCCACATCTATTATTATTGCTATTGTTATTACTACTATCTAACATAGTAACTATACACATTATTATTATTATCATTATTATATGGTAACCATACACAGTATTATTACTGCTAACACAGTAAATACACATATCAGGAGATTAAATAATACATCAAACTACTTTAAAATTCTCCAGTGGATTAGAATGACAGATTTCTAAATATTCTATAAAATCCATTTTATTAACTCACTTGAAAAATATGAAGTATCTCCTGCCTCCTGCACTATACTGTGACAGACATAAAAACTACAAAATTATAACCTTTTTAAAAGGAATTTATCATTATTTTGGCTGAAATCTGGCTTGAATTTCTTATTCTCTCCTTTTTTTTTTGGCTTTTGCTTTTTAGGGCCACACCTGTGGCATATGGAAGTTCCCTGGCTGGGGGTCAAATCAAAGCTACAGCTGCCAGCCACAGCCATAGCCACAGCCACAGCAACACAGGATCTGAGCTGCGTCTGCAACCTACACCACAGCTTACAGCAACGTCAGATCCTTAACCCACCGAGTGAGGCCAGGGATCAAACCTGCATCCTCATGGGCTTATTACTGCTGAACACAACAGAAACATCCATGAATTTCTGATTCTTTTAAAAAGTTTCCTTATTTTATTTTCCTTTATCTAGAGTCTGTTTATATGTTTGTGTAGCTGTAATTTACTCTTTTTAAAATATCTTATTGATTATAAAGCATCTTTATTTGTAGTATTGTATATAATGTAGTGTCAATTTTTCATTCAAGACCTCTCAAGAATAACTTAGAAAAGCTTTGTATCACTGCACACTTTTAATTTAATATTTAATTTAAAATATTATAAGTTAAATATCTGTGAAATATATAATCATTTGGTGAATGCTCATACAAAGCTATTTTTAATTATATTTCAATTAACACCTAGGTAATACTCTCCTTCAGTTTTTCTGGAAGTGAAAGTTTTAGAAACTACTTAACTTTCAAAAGTATTTGTTACTCATTCAAGTTATTTGCTTTCTAATTTTCTAGGAGATACAACTAAAAAGCTTTACCAAGTCTTATAAAGTAATTCTAAAATATATCTGCATTTTTTTTCACTTAGAAGTACTTTGTGTAATATAATACAGTGAAAAAGGATTGGAAATACTGAAATAACACATATCTTTACTAACATAATACTTTGAAAAAATGTTTTATCCTGTTAAGTGATTAATATGTATTTATATTTAATTCAGGTAAAACACCCATTACTTAATCTACTTAAAAAAATAGTTAATCCTGGAGTTCACATCGTAGCGCAGCAGTTAATGAATTTGACTAGGAACCATGAGATTGAGGGTTCGATCCCTGGTCTCTCTCAGTGGGTTAAGGATCTGGCTTTGCCATGACCTGTGGTGTAGGCGGTAGACATGGCTCGGATCCCGCGTTGCTGTGGCTGTGGTGTAGGTCGGCGGCTGCAGCTCCGATTAGACCCCTAGTCTGGGAATCTCCATATGCCACGGGTGCGGCTCTAAAATGACAAAAAGCCAAAAAAAAAGTTAATCCTCACTGTCAAACCAGTCAATCAAAATTTTTTATCTGAAAAAACCTGACTTCATTTTTCATTTCAAAAAAAACATGTTAATATACACTTCAAGGAGTGTTATAGAGTGAAAATTAAATTCTTGAATGCAATTTAAAGAGCAAGTTTACTCAAAAGCTGTTCTTTTAAAGTGTTATATATTTAATGTAATTAATCTGAATTTATAAGTTAAAAATATTTTTAAAATCTGTTTCTAATTTACAATAGTGTGATATAACCTGTATCTTAATGATGAATCACTTATGTAAGAGGAATGTGATTTAAAAAAATAAAGTTTTGTTTAATCTGTGCATGTTGAACTCCAGGAAGTGGCATTAGAGTGTGATAAGTAAAATTTATGTATATAATAGAAGTAACTTCATTAATTTTATAGACCAGAATATACTGTTGAAATCGGTTATTTTGGTAGCTAGCTTTAATTTCATTTTTGGTAATAAGAGGTAGGGAACACTAAACATTTTCTAAGATGAAGATTGCCTACCGCTAGGGTAAATATGTCATAGTATGATATAATTGAAGAGGCATTTGAATAATGGGATGGAACAGTGCTCGCTAAACCTAGAAAATGTTATGTAAGATTATCCGTGGGTTTAAGCCACTTTAACTTAAAACATGTTCAGTATTTCCAGAAAACATTCAGTTGCATTTAAATTCATATGTCACTAAGCTGTACTATTTTGGCTTTTTGAAAGTGTTTTCTTTCTATTTAAATATAAATCCTTGGTGTGATTATTTAGAATATACATTGATATTCTCTCTCCAGACTGTAGATCTCCAAAGCATTACATCCTTTCACAAAATTAATACAAAATTCACATTTCCTTAGCCCACTCTATGCAATATATTCCGTTTCTGAACAACACAATATTTTTAGTGTCATTGTTCTTCCTAGGAGAAAGAATAGGACAAAAACAAAACTAAACTAAACAGCTAATTAAAAACCAGGAAGCCTTAAGATGGCTTTACGTGGCTGATTAATCATTTCTTGGAAAACAGGAAAGTTTTAAACCTCAGAGTAATGCTCCCTAGTAAGATTCTTGAAGAGTGAATTGTCTCCTCTGTAATTAAGAAAGGGGCTTTCTGGAAAGAAAGGCAAGTCAAGCAACCTACATGATCCTAGGAGGGGTGTACATGGATTTGAAGATGTGAATATTTAGCCATTTCCTTTTTGCTTGTTAAGTGGACACCGGATTGAAATAATAATGGTAACATCTTTGTTTTGCAGCTGTTGTGAGTGCCATCCCTGTGCCAACCCTAGAAAGTGCCCAGTACCCAGGAATTCTTCCATCACCCACGTGTGGGTACCCCCACCCGCAGTTCACCCTTCGCCCAGTGCCATTCCCAACACTGTCCGTGGACCGAGGATTTGGAACAGGAAAAGGTCAGTGTATTGGATTTTCTTTTCTTTTTACTAAGAGCAAATGAATAATACCCAGAATGTCTTGTCAAATGCACTTAAATGTTCTTAACTTTTGGAAAGATGGCCTAGATACTAGAGTTTTCTTTTCTAGCATGGATCAGTGTGCATGCCCTCGGACCAATTTTCACAATCCACTGCACTAACAACATGGGGAGTTGTGGGGAAAGGAAAATTAAGTGGATCGGTAAGGCAGTGATGGGATGGATGCTTGAAATTAATATGTCTGTTAACTGGGACGTTAATAAGCAGGTGACTGTCTTCCAATATGTTCTTATTTGTCTGTTGGTTATAATTAAAGACATCTCATTGATTTTCCAGATGAACCAACATCTGGATGAAAGCTTTAGCTCTCTTTAGTTAAATCAGTTCAGCAATACCTTTTCATCTTTAAGAAATAGTTTTTGGATATAAAATATATCCAGAATACTATTTCATCCATTTTTATTTATTTATTTTTCTAGCATTAATGAAATATAATTGACATTTAACATTTTATAAATTTAAGGTGTACAATGTGCTAATTTGATACACTTACATACTGCAAATTGATTACCACCATAACCTTAGCCAACACCTCCATCAGATCACATAATAAGTATTTCTTTCTTTTTTGTAATAAAAACTTTTAAGAGATGCTCTCCTAGCAACTTTCAATTATATAACACAATGTTGCTAACTGTAATCATTATGCTACACCTTAGACCCCAGATCTTATTTATCTTCTAACTGGATGTTTGTTTTCTGGCCATCATCTCCCTTTTTCTCTCATCCTCCAGCCCCTGGTAAGCATCGTTCTCGTCTCTATTTCTATGAGTTGGGCTTTTTTAGATTCCACATAATCATATTCCACATATGATTTGACATAATCATATAGTATTCGCCTTTGTCTGACATTTCATTTAGCATAATTTCTCCATGTTGTTGCAAATGGCTGTGTGTCCTTCTCTTTCATGGCTGAGTAGTACTATGTGAATGTATATATATATATATATATATATATATATATATATATATATTTGGGTTCTCAATTTTGTTCTTTGTGTCTGTTTTTATGTCAATACTATGCTGTTTTGATTACTATGGCTTTACAGTATAGCTTGAAATAAGGAACGACGATGCCTCCAGCTTTGTTCTTCTAAAGATTGCTTTTGTGGAGTTTCCATCGTGGCTTAATGGAAAAGAATCTGACTAGCATCCATGAAGATGCAGGTTTAATCCCTGGCCTCGCTCAGTGGGTTAAGGATTGGTGTTGCAGTGAGCTGTGGTATAGGTCACAGACATGGTTCAGATCCCATGTTGCTGTGGCTGTGGTGTAGACCAGCGGCTACAGCCCCGATTGGATCCCTAGCTTGGGAACCTCCATACGCTGCAGGTGTGGCTGTAAAAAAGACTAAAAAAAAAAAAAAAAAAGATTGCTTTTGGCTAGAGTTCCATACAAATTTTTCTATTTCTGTAAAAATTACTTTGCAATTTCAGTAGTGATTGCATTTAATATATAAATGACTTTGGATAGTAATTTTAACAATATTAATTCTTCCAATCCATGAACAACAGGCTATCTTTCCATTTTGTGTTGCTTGTGCAATTTCTTTTAATCAAAGTCTGGTAGTTTTCAGTGTATATAGTTCTTTCACCTCCTTGGTTAAATTTCTTGCTAAGTATCTTGTTCTTTCTGATGCTATTGTAAATGTGATTGTTTTCTTAATCTCTGCTTCTGATAGTTTGTTGTTAGCATCTAGAAATGCAACTGATCTATGTATATTGATTTTGTCTCCTGAGAGAAGTATTTAATTTGTTTAAGAAAGGTAGGAATGAAGAGAGGCTCTTGAGCCGTTATACATACCATGATGATTTTCCCTATGCCATTTGACTTTTTTTTTTCCTTCAAGCACAGCGTTTTCAAATTGATTTTCTGGCATTCTTCTCTTAGTTAAAAACAGATGACTCAGCAGCTCCTGTGAGATAGGATATTTTGTAATAGATAAGATGGTAACAGCAATAAAATATATTTGTGGGGTAGCTATATTTTTTCCAACCCAAGAGGGACAGCTCTAAGAAGTCATAAATCGTCTAGATGTAGCAAGGTTAGAATTAAAAGGCATCAAAAACCTGCCAAGAGAGAATTAGATTTATTTTCCCTTTTCTCACCGCACATCATGTGTACAGAATAGAGTTGTATACAAAAACCTGAAGAGGAAAAAGTCCCCCAAACCATGTTGAAGGGAATTAAATGAGAAAGATATGAAAAGATAATCCACAATTTCACAATCCTAAGAAAACTAGGAACGTGATTCTAGTCAAAGAATTCATAACCCACAAGTCCCTTCTTTAACTTCCCTTTTTTTTTTTCTTTTTCTTTCGGTCACAACAGCAGTGTATGAAAGTTCCCAGGCCAGGGGCTGAATCAGAGCTGCAGCTGTAGCCTGGGCCAGAGCCACAGCAACTCGAGATCTGAGTCACATCTATGACCTGTGCCACAGCTAGTGGCATCACCAGATCCTTAACCTACTGAGCAAGGCCAGGGATCGAACCCACATCATCAGGAATACTATGTCATGTTCTCAACCCAGTAAGCCAAAACGTGAGCCTCCTCTTCTTTAATTTCTCAAACGAACTCTCCCTAATAGAAAAGAGAGGTTTATAGTTTTTGCTTCGTTTTATCCTCATTGGTTTACTGTTTACTACTTTCTTTTCGATTTCATTTATATCCTCTAGCTTTAAGAGGGAGTATAAGAATGGTCTTTACCTGTTCATTCCAGTATGACTGAGACAAGCCAAAGTTCACTGCTTTTTAAAAAGTAAATTAACTATTTTATTCTTAAGTGTTCTTGTCATTTCGTCTCCTTTTAAAAGGCATCATCTTCTACTTCTGAAAATCCAGTATCCCATTTACTCTTTACTTTCTTTATTTGGTACAGCATGCAAAACTGTCTCATTAAATCATGGGGACAATGATTCCAAAAGTGAAATTTCAGTGAAAAAGAAAACAATAAATAAGCTAGTACACGGTTTATTCTCATCTGGGGTTAAGGACCACAGATGTCTTTGTATCTGTTGTTAGTCTCATGTACCACTCTGGTGCAGGATTTTGATACTGGGGAAGATGTGTGTATGTGAGGGACAGGGTAAATCTCTGTGCCTTTCACCAATTTTGTTGTGAACCTAAAAACTACTCTAAAAAATAAGGTCTATTGAAGAAATGAAGGAAGGAGGGAGGGAGGGAGAAAATTTGGTCTCCTTAGTAGATTTTTTTTATCTTGTTCATTTATTTAAAAGTAATAATTATTAAATAAATTTAATTACATAACTATTATAGAATACATAATACAAATATAAAATAGATACTGTAACTATTATGTAAAGTTACCAAATAAATGATTCTTAACTGAAGGCTTAGTTTGATAATTCTTGAACCTCATCTGAAATCAGAAGGCATAATGCTACTTCTTTTGGTGTCAAGATTTCATAGATTGTTAAAATATATATTCAGTCATTCTTCAAGTATTTTTTGACCTAAGCTATGGGCAATGCAAAGGGAGAAGAACAAATATGTGTTTCCAAGTGATTGCTTAGAAAAGAAAAAATAAAATAAGCGCACTTATTTCTAGAAAACTAAATATTCTCTAAGTCGCTGTCAAAACAGTTAACTTCCAGCCATTCAATACTGGTTTCTAAATGCCTTGGAGAACACTAAACATCCCTGTTCTCTCTCAAGCAGAAAACATTTCATGTCTCTGGCTGGAGATGCCTTATTGGTCACCTTGAAAAACAGCGAAAGGCACACATAGGAAAAGAAACATTTGACTGTGTAAAGTGGGGTAACTCTCCTTCCTCCAAAGTTATCAGAAAGACCTTTGAGTTCACAAGAGATGAGTCGATAAAACACTGTTCCCAAAGACTACTACTGTCTGAAAGTCAGAAATACAGCTGAATTTCTCCCCGAGCCTAAGAAAAGGAACGACATAGAATATAGCACATTTGCATTACTCATGTTTGGTGATCCAGGGATAAAGATTTATGCAGTCTTGATGGACAAATCCTTTCTCTTCCTGATAATTCAGTTCTGCTCTTAGCCTCCACAGGCAATTGAACTGGGCTTTGGGGAACAAGGAGCAGTGCTGTATTCTGAAAAATTCACATAATCTTCTCCAGGTCTCATTTCTACAAATCACTATAAAATCGGTGCACCTATTTTCTCATCTTGGGAACAGGTACTAGAGAAGTGTAGATAGTTTCTTTCCACTCTTGCTCTCAGCATTGGTGTTGTCTTCATGGAAACGCTGCCCCAGCTCTCGCCTAAACTGGAAATCAGTTAACCAATGGGACTTGCCCTAAATAAAGACAGCACAATGGAGTTTGAAAATTTTTCTGTAGGGTCGTCTTAAAAAATCCAAGCTCTGAGGAATTGAGGTGATTCGAGAATATTGCCTGATGAGTTCTTCTGAGATTAATGAGTGAATTTGGTTCCTAGAAGTGTTTTGTGTCTTGAAGTGTCTTTGCTTAGAGTTATCGGTGTGCTATATTTCTTTCAAATATTGCAATTTCAGATAGAAGAAAAATCCTCATTTCCATTTTTGCAATATTTTTGCCAGTTATTCCATAGCAATTATTTATGTGTTGACGTTAATTATTATAAAGTGCCTTGAGATTTGTCTCTGCTGTGTAATTGCATGCTGTTGGTACAATGAATTCCTACTATCTCATCATTTGAAAATGAGTGCCTTGCCAGTCCATATTTGATTCTCACTTTAGTCTCTGAATTGCAGGGAGGCTGCACTCTGTGGGCGAGAGGAGTTTTTCTTTGCTTTCCGAGCTCTTAGCACAGCTAAATGTCATGTCACAGGGCCAATTTGTTTCACATAGGTGTCCTGAAGCAGTGCCTGAGCTGGCCTAATGGGCTCATCTGAAATGAGAGCTTTTCTCCATTGGAGCCATTGCTATTGTGTTAACTGCCTTAAATGTCAGCCAGTTCTAAAAAGCATTATTTTTTTTGTTCTATGTAAAATATAAGAATTATGAATTGTGGAAAACCTGTATTGTATCCATTGTACAGGGTATCAAGCAAAATCAACATTTTGAGCAAAACAGAAACAGTCCCGTGTGCATTATTGATACATACATTCAGTCTTTTAGCTGGGCCCTCCCGACCCCACCTAGCCCATCATATCACTTACTTTCCTTTTCATTATATGGTACTAAAGACTGATTTTGCTAAAGAGCTGGTCCATTGGTATCAAAGCCGTCATTACTTCCTTCAAAGTCAAGAAGCATATTGTGATATTCCCAATGGGAATCATGGTGGCCAGCTGAAAAGTTGGGGATGGAAGACGGGCTTGCACAGCATTTTAACTTTTTTCAAAGATGCTAAAGAGAGTAGTAATGGGAGTACCTCCCTGAAATTCACTGAAGTCATCAGAATTTATGTGAAGCCTGAAAGTAAGGTTCAGAGACAAAAAAAAAAAAAGCATGTTTTATTAAACCTATCATCACCATGTTCTTTTTGTCATAGATCTCTTTCACTTCCAAAATGTAGAACAAATAGAAAAAGTGAAAATGAAGGAAGGAATAAAGAAAAGAAAGTCATCCCCAAATATTTTTTTTCTAGAATAATGAAAGCAGTTTCCAAAATATGAAAGGGATTTACTGCAGTCTGTCTTCAATAGAGAGAATTACTTAAGGCAGATTTCTGAAGAACATTGTGGAATTTCTTTTCCTGGACAGAAATTTTTTAAGTGATGCTATGGACCCTTTAATAAAAAACAGCCCATTGGTAATAAAGAGGGACCTAAATGTAGGTTCCTACAGCTGCTTCTTTCTGATCTAGAGTCGAGAGATTCTGTATTTTTATTTGGACAGTTGGCCATTGGTCATTTGTTCCTTTTGACTAAATATGAGTCCACAGTAAAATCTGGGTAATTTTCTTTGTTTCTAAGACTATACTCTGAACCACTTAATTACATAACCTTGATTGACCACAAGTACACACATGTTCCTCTTTCCCTTTATGTTCCTACAAGCAGGTTAGCTCCTTATAACATCTACCTGAAGGCCCCATGCCCTTTTGCCTTTATCTGAGTACCGACATCGCCTAAGATTTGTTTTAATGTTTTTCTTGCAGCCACACACTTTAACCTTGAGACTGTGTATGGTGTGCTTTTCCCTTCCATCTTTTTTTTTTTATTCTTCTTATGGCCACACCTGCATCATATGGGTAGAACGAGAGCTGCAGGTGTGCCCTGCATTGCAACTTGTAGCAACTCCAGACCCTGGTATCAAACCTGCAACCCCACTGACACAAAGTCAGGTCCTTAACCTACTGAGCCACACAGGAACTCCTCCCTTCCATCTTTGATAGGACTTCTAACTTAGGGATATGGTACTTTACTTCAAGCTCCTCTTGTCTTTTCAGCTCTAACCAGTTTGCTCTCTTTCTTGGTTACATTTTCCTCATTTGAAGAGATCTTTTATCGAGTCTTTGCCTGTTTTCTGGCTCTGGTTTCTATGTGGCCATACCCTGTCCTCAGCCAACCCCATATTTTCCCCATCTCCATCTTTGAAGGGGGCAAGCCTGAAGCCTACTCAGTGACCCAAAGCACCTCTAACTTTCTGAACATAGAAAAATGAGTGTTATTATCAAATACCCTTTGCAGGCACATTTCACTTTTGCATATCTTTAATATTTTGTCTTGATCCTTTGTATCTTTAATCTCTGCTCCCTTCAGCAATATCAGATTTTCTTTCTATCTCCTCTGCCCTTTGCTGACTTCACTGACCCTCCAGAGAATTGCCTCAGAATAATCTCACAAACTAATTATCTTGAAATATTTCCTGGTTACAAATTCTCCTTCAAAAGTGAAATATTATCTTCTATCATTGCACTTTTTTTCTCAGTTTACCCAATAGCACTTTCTTTTTTTTCTTTTCTTTTTTCTTTTTGGCGCCACAGGTGAGGCATATGGAAGTTCCCAGACTAGAGGTTGGATCGGAGCCACAGCTGCTGGCCTGCACCACAGCCACACCAGATCTGAGCCACATCTGTGACCTACACCTCAGCTCACGTCAATGCCAGATCCTTAACCCACTGAGCGGGGCCAGAGATCAAACCCACATTCTCCTGGTTACTAGTTGGGTTCATTACTGCTGAGCCACAATGGGAACTCCCCCCAACAGCATTTTCATAAGAAACGAATCATCAGAAGTATTCTTATTTCATCAATGCTTATATCTACTATGCAGCTCTTTGTATTTGCAATTTAGTTTGGATCTGTTGAGTATGAATATGAATAAATAAAGTCAGGTGAGTGTCCTTAGCATGAGAAACTGACTGGCCAATATTTTAGTCCAACTCAACTGTGTTCTCTGGAGAAAAGGTGTGTTTCCACATCAAAACCTGTCCAAATAGCCAAAGTCTGTCACAAATAACTATGTGAAAACCTCTTCAACTATAGTAATCTGACTGAAAATTACAAGGTTTCCTGCCAAAATTGCAATTCTGCATTCAGGCAACCTGTTCCAACAGAGTCATCTCTCATATAACTTCTTAGATGTATGTGCTTCTGTTTTGTTATGGAAGATAATGATAATGGTTATTATTTGTATCATTTTATTAGCAATGCCTTGAGCACCTGCTAACTCTGATTTGTTTGACAGTTGACATGGCATGTTTAAATCCCAGAAAAATTGGCATATTGGCTGGTAGATAATAATGCAGCTGTAGATGGGTTTGATACATTAAATTTCACTGACATTGCTGCTTACAAAAGGAGAAATAACCCTTTTTTCTCACTTCATCACTATGATTACAGGGCCCAGACAGTTTAGGCAATATAGTCAGTGCTGTATGTATTTTTACTGCTCTTCCTGGAAGATAGATCCTTGTCCTACCGTGTCTGTTTCTACTGTTTAAAGGGGCAGCACTATCAAAGCCCATAAATATATGAGGGTAGAGGGATGGAGATGCTCTTAACGTGAAGCATAGATTGGCCAGATCCTGGCATAACTCTCTGAACTGATCCAGGGGTCCTTTGGGTGACTTAGGGAAAGCCAGCTTTGTTCCGGGATAATGAACGGCGTCTCTTGTCTCCGTTGTAGCGGTGAGCGAAGCACCCAGCACCCAGCAGCCGCCCGTGCTGCCTCCAGCGCAGCCTGAGCATCCCAGCAATGAGGAGGCCCCCAGCAGAACCATCCCCACGGCCTGTGTTCGACCCACCCATCCACTCCGCAGCTTCGCCAACCCTTTGCTACCTCCACCAATGAGTGCGATAGAACCGAAAGTCCCTTACACACCGCTTTTGTCTCAGCCAGGTGAGTGCCCATTGGTTCACACTAAAAGGCTTTGTTATCATCTGTGGTTCTGCTGTAAGGGCATGAGGGTTCCTGAGAAAGCCTGGCTGTAATGTGTCTTTCCGGCATTGGTTACATACATGCTCAGCGTGCTCATGTCTTTTATCGATGCTGGTGATGTGGCTCTTCAGTCTCTGCCTTGTAAGCAGCTGGCTGGTGGTAAGTGCCTTTCCTTCCTTTGGAGAGTTGTCTATTGTTCCTGAATATTGGTCCAGCACTTTTAACAGGTGCTATGGGGATAGCTACTCGAGAATACTGGAAAAGTTCTTCTGTTTGCCATATGGGTTCCAGGTTTTAAGGCTAGATCCCAAGACTAGAGTTAAAGGTACAGAAGACTGCAAAATCACTTTTTAGAGAAACGCAAATAATCTTCTGCTTTCTGTCTTTCAATCGTCATCTTCCAGGGCTTCTTATTTTGGAGTTCCAAGGCCAGAAAGGAGTGTCAGGCCAGTGTAAAGTTAACTCCCTGATTTTTGAAATGAAGAAACCAAAACTTAGATAGGAAGTATAGATAGATAGGAAAGATATCTATGCTTCCTCTCTAAGAAGAAAGAACCAGAGCAGAGAGGAGAATCAGTTCCCAATTCCCAACGTGGTGTTCATTTTATTACCTTAGCTGGTAAACCAGTGAGGCTGAACTAAAGCTGTTTTTTTTTTTTTAATTAATTTCTATTAGGAACTAGGGCAAAGGGAGCACAGAGAGGGAGAAAGGAAGAGAAATAAGAGGGAGGAGGAGGTGAAGGCGGGGAAGAGTATGAGCAGATACATAAAGAACATAGTGCTTAAAGTTATTGGGATATTGGCATCTTTTTTAACAACACCAGCATGTCAGGCCTAAGATAGTAAAGTTCAGCAGTTCCAAGTTAATAGAGATGCCCCACTAATAGACACAAGCAGTTGGATGGACCAATCAGCCATTGTGCAAATACATTTGAGTTAGTTTCTGTTTCTTACATCCATACCTACAATGACAATTTTAATCACTGCTTTAGTACATAAGCTTTCTGGTGACTGTACAAACTAGGAAAAATAAGACTGCAATTGTGAGTTTAAACGTTATATTAAGAGTAAATTGTGTTTCTGGTGTGTGTATCACCTCTGGGGCATTTTCATCATTCAGAGGTGTCTAGTATGGATGCTTGGCTACCAGACCCAGGGAGGTGGAGTAGAACACAGGAGGGAGGTGGGATTCCATTCTTTGAGATGAAGGCTGCATGTCGCACCTGGGCAGAATGGGGTCTTCTCTGACACATAGCCTCACTGTAGGTCATGACTTCACCTCACAGGAGACAGCTCTTCCAGCCCCAGAGAAGCCACACTAGCAAGTCTATATCATCCAAGCCTTCCTCCTATTCCCCACGTGTATATCCCATTTAACACATTAGGAGGAGGATCTGCTACTTTGTATTGTTTTCAAAGCTAGGAGGTCTTTGCTAATTGAGATGGGGGCAATTTCAAGCAAGAAAATTCATTTCATGAAATTTCTGTGTCAAGAGCATGCTGCCTGGTGATTTCTGGCTGCACTTAGTTTCCCACTGAAACACCAACCAAGAGAAATGATCTTGAAGGAGAAAAGTATTCAGGATAGAAGCCGGTTAATTGCAACTATTAATAATAACTAACCTTTGCTGAACATGTGCTGTATGAGTTGCATGCTTCTGAAGACTTGGAATGTTGCAGTTGATCCTCAAAACTTTATGAGGTTGCTACTTTCTTAACCCCATTTCATGGACAAAGAAATTGCGATATAGAGATTTAAGCAGCATGTTTAAAGTCTGTGGAGACATGGAGTGATGCATCTTTTCATTAACTGCAGAAAACATGAGATCTGAGCTTTTAGGAGCTCAGTTGTAACTCTTGGTTTAGGTCCAATTATTTAATAAGAAAAACAAAGATAAATTTGAAAGCCTATTATATTAAATCATTCTAAAACTGATGAAAAGAATAGGAAACATCTGAAATGATTCTGAGTTGAGGAATACTATTTCCTCACAAGCTTTCTGCTGTCACATTTTAATGAGGAAAAATGAGTTTTTTTATCAAAAGCTTTTTCTACGTCTGTTGAAATGATTATAAGGTTTTTATTCCTCGGTTTGTTAATTTGCCATATCACACTGATTGATTTGTGGATATTGAAAAACCTGTGCATCTTGGGATAAAACCCACTTGATCTTATTATGTGATTGAGGATTTTTGCATCTGTGTTCATCAATGGTATCATACTGTTATCCTTTTTTTTGTGGTATCTTTGTCTGGTTTTGGTTTCAGGGTGATGGTGAAAACTCATAGAGTGAGTTTTTTGTGATAGTTTCAATAGGATAGGGTGTTAACTCTTCTTTAAATGTTGGGTAGAATTCACCAGTGAAACCATCTGGTCCTGGACTTTCATCTGTTGAGAGTTTTTAAAATATAGATTCAGTTTCAATACTAGTAGTTGATCTGCTCATATTTTGTTTCTTCCTGGTTCAGTCTTGGGAGATTGTACCTTTCTAAGAATTTGTCCATTTCTTCTACAGATGTTTAACTCTTTTGTCCTGAATGGTACCAATTTTATAACATCAAAATCTAAAGTGCCATAGGACTTTACACTGATGACTGCTTTATTTGGAAGGAAAGTTGTTATTGTCACTGTTATTTTTAGTAACTGTGTTACATAGAGAAAAAATATAAATGATATTCTAAAGTCCATTTGAAATGAAAATTTTACTTTCCTGAGGCAGTTATGTTTGGACTGGAATACCAGGTTTGAAAATCAACCCATGCTCCAAGTGATCTATGCTAACAAAAAATGACCCCAAAGAATCCTACTTTTAGAAAGAACATCTGACAATAGGCAGAACAGAACAATTATCATTGTTATTTAAGTTACTCTTTTCTTCTAGTTACAGTAATACTAAAGCTGCCTTAAAATCTGACACCATTTAGCATCAGTGAGTGTACCGTGTCTTCAGAAAATGAGCAAGTTCATTCTTCTGTCTCGACACCTATTATCTCAATAATAAATATATCTGAAGAACTGTTCTCTCTATCTAATGTTATGTGGCCAAGATTTCAATTTCTTTTATTTTCATTGCACGTTTATAAATCTTCACTTGTTTTAATGTTGTTTTTGTTTTTAGTAGAACTATTTATTTCTTCCAAACTATCTCATCAATTTTCTAATATCTCTGGCTTGAGTTTTGGAGGTTGATTTTATATTTTTCATAGTCTCCCTTTAAATGCCAGCCCTCCTCCACTCACCTGAGGAACAAACACCCCGCCATCACTTGGGAATTATTAAATGCCTTTCCTTTTTTTATTCCTCTATTGTCTCTCTGTGATTCCTGTTCATTTCATAATGTCTTACCTCACGATTTTCAAATAAGTTCTCCCTGCATTGCTCCTGACAAATGGTAAATAGTAAGCTTTTAAGAAAAGGCTGATGTTTTCTTATTCTAAAAGAAAGAGAAAATTAGCAGACTGATGGATGTATTAGCTGTGACATTAACTACATGCTTCTTCATCTAAAAAGATGAAATACTTAGAGCTTTCAACAGATTTTAATTCTAAGAAAATCATTACTTTCATCAAACTGATTGATGAAGTAAAGTTATTCTCTTGTCGGCTTAAAAAAAATACCTCAAATAATTTATTTCTGGATTTCACAATAAAGGACTGAGTAATTACTAATGAATTTATCTTTACATACCACAAGTAATTACTCTAGAATATGTAATGTGAAGCATCACTGTAATTTTTAAAAATCACACCAAATGAGGAGCTCCTATTGTGTTGAAACCTTTTTTATTTTGTTGTTGTTGTTGTTGTTTTGTTTTTAGGGCTGCACATGCAGCTTATGGAAGTTCCCAGGCTAGTGGTCGAACTGGAACTATAGCTGCCGGCCACAGCCACAGCCACAGCAACACAGGATCTGAGCCACCTCTGCGACTGCATCACAGCTCACGGTAGTGCTGGTCCTTAAACCCACCGAGCAAGGCCAGGGATTGAAGGCACATTGTCATGATTCATTTCCGCTGTGCCACAATGGGAACTACCATGTTGAAGCCATTCAAGTTAGCACCAATGAAGAAGTTCTTTCCCTCCTTAAATTCCTGTGTGTGGTTTTGTTGGGCTGCATTATCAATCTGTACCTGGAAAGGCATATGAAGCTATGCTTATAGAAGTTTTATAAGAGCTATAGGGGAACATGTAATATGCAGTAATGATCTCCATGGAATTTCAGAAAATTCGGCAGTATTTCTATAGTAAATGGTAATTAGAAAGTCACCCTGTTGTCTAAATGACCGAAATGCTAACCTGTCTGAAAACACAGATTCATTCCTTCACTCAATTTTTTTTTTTCCTTCCACAGTTAGAAATTTAGTTTATTAGACTCTAGGCTGTCTTACGGTATTTCTTACAATTTCATCGTAACCTCGTGATAAAGTGGGTCTGTTTCTCAGTACTTCATCTACAGATGTGAATAGCTCTGTGGTCTTATGCATATCAGAGGCTGTAATCACTGCATTTTGCAAATAGCACATGTGGACATATAAGTGATTTGGCTTAGTCCCCTTTCAGATTAAACAGAAAATGTTTGATGAAGTGTCAAGCTTATGGCACTATACGTCTGACATAAATTCTACAAAGGGCCATGATAGGCTGTTTTTTTTTTTATTTTTTCCTTTCACTAGTGAAAATTCCTTTTAGCTGTGAAATGATCAGCTGCACTTTAAATGAACCTGGATTAGGAAACCATTTGTCTTCTGAGGCTGTAATTCTAAAGGGAAAAAAATGTGACCTCTTAAAGGGTGGCTTTTATATCCGTAGCACTGTTTTACATCAGCCCCCTGGAGTTCTTGCATCTTTGTCAAGCTGCACCCGTGTTATATTGTCCTCCATTTCCACATTGCCTTTCTACATGTTTTTATTTATAAAAGCGAAAAACCTAGGGCATCCTGATCTTTTCAATCTTCTAGGGATCAATATGTCAGTGGACATGACAAGACCAAAACTCACTTCATTGTACTGCAAAATTGAGTTTGATTTTCCCTCTGCAAATTGTGGCCTGTGCTTCAATTTGTCTGAGGAGGGAGGACAAGGAGTGGGTGGGGGTGGTCGACAGGGGACAGAAAAGGCATTTGATTTATATTTTATGGCTGCTTGGGAAATCCTGTGTTCCTGCTCTAACCTGATCTTTGTGGCCAGACTCAATTCAGTAAATATGCTATCACACAAAACTGCCAATGAATTACTATAATACATTAATGCAATTACCTTTCCTGAATCACGTGTAGGCCACCACTGTGGGTGTTCATCAAGGATTCCACATGAGTGCTCCATCCTGCTGAAATCAGTCATAGGCAGAGGTCACAGGGAGTCAGGCATCCTTTAGCAGGTAGAACAAGAGAGTCACCCTTCAGACCAGTCAGACCAAATAAATCATTGGCACAGTTAAGTAGAAGAGAAGTGTTGATTTGATGCTATTGGATGCAGTCCCACTAGTCAATTCTAGTGTGGAAAACTGCACTACCACCCATTACATTTCATCTCATATGTTAGTTCACGTCTCTGCGTGTTTTGGGGTTTTTATTTGTTTGTTTTGGAGGGTTTTGGTAGTAACTCCTTGAAACTGTCCTGTCCTCATTCCTAACAGATAGTTTTTTTAATAGATGAAATTTGATTTGATTTGGTCTAGAAACTACCCCTTGGTGAAATGTAATTAAGTCAAGTTATGTTATATAATCCAAATATTTGTGACTCCAGAACCTAGTTGGTGTTTTAATACTGTTTCCTTTAGTATGGTGTTCTGGTATTTAAAGAGGAAAAAGCTCTGCTAATTGCCTCAAAGAAAGGGGAACCATTTCTAAAGGAATACATAAGCCATGTGACAGGTACCTCATTTATAAATGACAAAGCCGAAACCTAAAAGGCTTATAGATTTAAGGTTATAAGTTCTGGTTACAGGTTAAACAGCTTGCCCAAGGTCAACAATTGAGCTAATGGCCAAGCTTAAAGAATTCAGAGAAGTATGGCATTAAAGAAAAATAAAGGATTTATTTAGCTTTTTGTGATATAAGTAGTTATTCTTAGATTGACTTTTTTTCCTCCATACAAGCAGACTTCCTAGGGTGATCATAGTTATAAAATATCCCACAGAAAGAATTGTTTTATAGCAGTAGGTTGAGTTCTTTAGCTTAATATTTAAGTAAATATTTCATTCCCTTCCAAAGGTTAGATGAAGGAACAGAGTTACTGCAAGAGTAGTGACTAGCCAGGGACTCTGGAGTAGCTCCTGTCAAACTCACCCATCCAACCTGCCAATATCCCTCTACAGGAGGACGAGAAGCCAGGGAGCTGGCATCTGTTGCTTTCAGCACCAGGTACCATGGATGGCCCAGGGCTTTGGAGTCCAGTAATAAAATCAAGATGAGCAGAAGGAAGTGTAAAACAAAGACAGACGTTAACGCACGTGAGAATATCACTTAGATTGTGAGGTAAACCACAGGAGGGTCAATGAGTATGAAAAAGGAAAGGCTGGTGCTTTTTAGAATTTCAAAAAGCTGGCATTCCCGCCATAGCTCAGTGGTTAACGCATCCGACTAGGAACCATGGGGTTGTGGGTTTGATCCCTGGCCTCGCTCAGTCGGTTAAGGATCCAGCATTCCTGTGAGCTGTGGTGTAGGTCGCAGACATGGCTCAGATCCCTGCATGGCTGTGGCTGTGGCAAAGGCTGGCAACTACAGCTCCGATTGGACCCCAGCCTGGTAACTTCCATGTGCTGTAAGTGTGGCCCTAGAAAAGGCAAAAAAGAAAAAAAAAAGAAAAAAAAAGCTGTTGGCAGGTGAATGAACACAATTGGGTCAAAATTTGAGTCCTTTTGATCAAAACTTTGCCCTATTTAAAAAATTAGAGAAAACTTTGCACCGTGAATTGTTTGATCATAAAATTCAGGGTAATTATCAACTTCATACAATTAAAATCATGTTAAAGCATTGCATAGTGATGCGGATAATCACAGAGAAATGAAAATATCTGCTTTCAGAACTTTGTTACATGGTATACCATGTAATTTGAAATATAATCTAAGAAGAATGTCCTTGGATTACATGGGGAGTGGTGGCCTTGTGAGTTGCAGAGAATGATGGAGAGAGCAAGGAACAGGTTGTTTTCAAAGCAGCAATTTTTCCTTTTATATTTCCTAAGAACTTGATAAGCCGTGTGGCTAACTGCTGCTATATAGATTTTGTTAAATATCTTGAGGATCAAAGTACCTTTTTAAAAAAATTAGCTTAGGAGCTCCCACTCTGGCTGTGCGGTAACAAACCCAACTAGCATCTGTAAGGACATGATTTCCATCCCTTGCTTTCCTCACTAGGTTTAACGGTCCAGTGTCGTCACGAGTGGTAGTATAGGTCACAGATGTGGCTCGGATCTGGCATTGCTATGGCTGTGGCGTAGGCCAGCAACTACAGCTCCAATTTGACCTGTAGCCTGGGAACTTCCATATGCTGTGAGGGCAACCCTAAAAAGACAAAAACAACAAAAATCAGCTTAAGTGAAATTAGTAGGGTTAATGTGCCAGATTTTGTCACAATTTATAGTGGTAGGTTGGTTTGTGTGGTTTACCTCACAATTTAAGTGATATTCTCATGTGCATTATCCTTTATAAAGGATATTTCCAAGGATATTTCATGCCTGCCTAAGAAGTAACTGTTATTACCACTATTAATGCAGAGAGGTTGAATAACTTATAGCTATTTCAGGATCGTGTGTCATTGTTCTTTGGGCCTTTATACAAACCCTTACATATAATGGATACTCCATAAATATGTGTAGAGTTGGTCAAAACAGAATAATTCTACTTCTATTCAGATATTCAAGTCTAATGATGATTATAGGTAAAGCAAAATAATTTGGGAGTTGGCAATAAGGATTAGATATGGATGATAAAGGCAGATAAGCTGAGACAATTTCAATTTTTTTCCAAATTCGTGACTCAATCATAAAATACTAAGTGTTCTGAAATATGAATAACCCCTTCTGCTAAAGTTGAATTTAATTACAGAGTGGAAAAAGCAATTCTAACCCACCACCCCTGGAAGTTCTATTCAGTACTTAACTTTATGAAAATAAATACACCTGCAGTGATAGCCATAGTAGACTGGAGAAGAATAGCACCCCTTTATTCCTAAAAAGAATGAGGCTAAGCCAACTGGAATCTTAAGAACTAGTCCTACTCTCTCCATTATGCCAATTAAGGAATTTTGGTCCCTTGAATCATACTAATTCTCAACTGTGAATTTAGATAGGCTTTCCTCTACAAAGAGGAATGAAACACTAAGTTCTAGCAATCTCAATTACTGAAGAAATTTGGGTAGACTTTCTCTATATTCTTTGCTTTATAAAAGTATGGGTAAGAGAAAGGTTTTCCTGTGAATAAAGATTCTGAGCCATACAGCGTCTTGGAAAGTCTTCTAAGGACTTGACAGAGTTCCTTATAGTTCATTTGGTGTCAGATTTCAGTTGCTTTCTTTGGGAGCCGAAGGAAATTTCAAAACAGACAAATAAAAGTGTTCACATAAACCTCTGTGTCAATGGACTATCTAAAATGTGTTGTGAAAAATCTAACACACTGAAAACAATCTCTGTGATTTAAAAAAAAGTGAGAATTTCACCATCAGCACACTATTTCTAAAGATGTGACCTGTAATATCTAAGAAAATGTGTAAAATTCATTTAAAGATCCTATTTCTTCTGAATGTTTATTACTTTCATCTTACTGGCAGGGTCTTAATAAGGAGTTTGAGTGCCATGTTAAACATCCTGCATGCTTCATAGTATAGACTTTCATCTTAGGCTGGCAGGAGAATTGATGTTCAAATTGCCAGAATTTCTGTTTATTGGAATGGCAAAGCTTTCAGAGGAGATGCCTTTGACTTTTGTGGGAAAGGAATTCCAACAAACTCTTTTTTTTTAATTTGGTGCAAAACAGTGGTCAGCAAGCCCAATCGATTTGTTGGTACTTATAATGACTGATCTTTTCACATTCACTCCAAACTGCCCTTCATAAATATTCTTTCACATTTCACAACCTTTTACCAGCTGTTTGTAT
Organism: Catagonus wagneri; assembly: GCA_004024745.2. Taxonomy (NCBI): domain Eukaryota; kingdom Metazoa; phylum Chordata; class Mammalia; order Artiodactyla; family Tayassuidae; genus Catagonus; species Catagonus wagneri. The sequence continues at coordinate 1,154,880 of PVHT020000283.1, read as the reverse complement.
CTTTCTACTCGTGTGGTCACCTGAGTCATGATTTTTAATAGAAACGTTGTATTTCAGACTACAATGGTGTGTTTACTTAATGTGCCTTTAATGTCTAAGATTGCCAGTTTACCCTTTAGATTAAGTAGATGTTGCATTTAGCTGTTTTTTTCTTGGCTCCTCTCAAGTGGTACCACAGTTAGTTAATGGAGACAGAGTGCTGTGTGCACACAAGTCTGAGTTGATGCCTGCCATTGTGCAGGACTAAAGGCAGGAAGCTGTCATGTGATGAGATTTCAGCCAGTCTCCCTGGTCTCTTTGGCAGGAGTAAAGTGTGACTAGGAGAGCACTTAGAGGAGGAAAATAAAACTCCACTAGGACCCAGCTCCCCTGCTGATTGGCTAGGTTAGCCTTAAGTAAGTCATTTGACCTTTGAGCTTCCATTTTCCACAACTATAAATACAAAGAATCAAATTTGGGCTGGAGAGAGTTTCATTTTCCTTTAGGAATCAAAGCATGTCAATGTGAATGATGCTAGTTAAAAAATGTTAGCGCTGGATCCAGGAGCTTTAGATCTGATACAATCTGGAGACCACATTGCCTTATAAATTGTACCCAGTGAAGTTTCCAGTGCCTTCTAATAGGAAGAATTGGGATCTTGTGGAAAGGGGTTTAAACGTACATTTTAATGGCTCAGTGGCTAGTGAAACAAGATCTAACTCCTGAAGGTTGTATTTCAGCACAAGTATATACAACAGAGAAGTGGCAGCCAATGATGAACCCTTGCTTGGAAGAAAGAAGAGTGAGCAGAGAATTTCAGAACAGCTGCTCAGAGCTGTCAAGTATCATTTCTTAAGTGTGGAGAGAAGCATGGTCTCTTCCAATAGATGAGGTCTTTCTCTTAAATCCATAAATCCATCCAACAGCCAGGCAGTTATTTCCCACCAGACCCTTAAAATGATCAAACTGTATTAAATAGCATCCCCACTCCAGTTTCTTAATCTGTCTCTCCCCCATTGCTGTGAATGTCCATTTCTCAAGCCCATTGAGGCTTTATGTCCAATAGGTGTACAGATTTGGTGGCAATGTACCTGACTTCCTCTCACTCATAAATACTGCATCTCCTGAATTGCTTCTCACAGTGAACCAATTTAATGTGAAATTCCTCTGGACTTTCCTAGATCCCAGCTCTCGCTTCCAACTTAGCTAGTCCCTGCCTCCTGTAAAGAAAATAGTAAGGCAAAGAAGAAAACGAAGTAAGGACCAGAAAGTGAGCTGTTGAAAGTGGGAAAAAGACTATTTCTCATCAAACACATGTAAAATATTTCTGATACCTTTGTCTTCACATTTACAAATAATATATGTGTTTAAGAATATTAGAGCATGACTCATTTCCCAATGTGTTTTGAGATATACATTTTTAATTCTCTCCATGAACATGGCTATGTAAGCAGAGCTTCTCAATACCTAGATGCCTATCAAATACCTGCAGATCTTACTAAAATGCAGGTTCTGATTCAGTAGATCCAAAGAGAGGCTGAGATTCTGCATTCCAAGACTGCAGATGATGCCAATTTTTGCCCTTCTGTGGATCACATTTTGAGTAGTGAGATGGTTGAACAGATCTTGTGTTCTTCATCTGGAGTTCATGGAAGAACTTATGAGCTTAGTAACTCATTTGAAATGAAATTCACACTTGTGTGCGTGCACGCGCACGTGCACACACGTGTGTGTGTGTGTGTGTGTGTGTATTTCTTCTATTGAGTGGGTCCATAGCTTTCATTAGAGTCTCAAATGGTTCATTATTTGCAAATAAGTTAGGGACCACTTAAGCTGCCTTTTTGTCATTCATGCTGCATTTTGGCTGAGATTTGGAACATAAACACCACAGTCTGTTTTTCTTGTGTCTTGGTTTTGTTTGTTTTGTTACAGCAATTTCAAAATTCTTTGCAGAGATAACTTTCCAGGATCTAAGGCCAAGAGTGGAATACTTTTGCCCTACTCACTGAAATTCTAAAAAAATTAAGTTTTTCATTTTCTTATAGAGACACCAGAAGCATTTGTGCATATTTTTCAATGCCTGAGGAGGGAAACAGATTAGTATTTATAAATGGCTTAAAAGAGGTCCTACTTATTTTTCACTTTAAGTATAGTTGATTTAAAATGTCGTACCAATTTCTCTTGCACAGCAGTTGACCCAGTCATACACACACACATACACACACACACACACACATTCTTTTTTAATATTCTTTTCCACCATAGTCCATCCCAGGAGACTGGATTTAGTTCCCTGTGCTAAATGTATGTATCCATTCTAAATGTAGTTTGCATCTGCTAACCCCCAAATTCCTAGTTCATTCCTCTTCCTCCCAACACCCTTGGGAGCCACAGTCTGTTCTCTGTAAGTCTGTTTCTATTTTGTAGATAGGTTCATTTATGCCATATTTTAGATTCCACACATAAGTGATATCATGTGGTAACTGTTTTTCTCTGACTTAGTATGATAATCTCTAGTCGCATCCATGTTGCTGCAAATGGCATCATTTCATTCTTTTTGTGACTGAGTAGTATTCATTGTATATATGCACCATACCTTCTTAATCCATTCATCTGTCAGTGAACATTTAGGTTGTTTACATGTCTTAGCTATCGTGAATAGTGTCGCAACGAACACAGGCTTACACATATCTTTTTCAAGGAAAGTTTTGAATAGATATATGCCCAAGAGTGGGATTGCCGGGTCCTATGGTAGTTCTATACTTAGTTTTCTGAGGTAACTCCATACTGTGTTTCGTAGTGGTTTACACCAACAGTGTAGGAGGGTACCTTTTACTCCACACCATCTTCAGCATCCCTTCCAGTTTATATACATTTATTTCTTTTCCTTATCTGATTGCTATTGCTTGGACTTCCAATACTTTGTTGAACAAAAGTGGTGAGAGTGAGCGTCCTTGTCTTTTTATAGATTTTAGCAGAAAGACTTTCAGCTTTTCTCTGTTGAGTATTATAATGGCTGTGGGTTTGTCTTAAACAGATTTTATTATGTTGAGATATGTTCCCTCTTTATCCATTTTCCTAAGAGTTTTTATCATGAATGGGTGTTGAATTTTGTCAAATGTTTTTTCTGCACCTATTGAGATGATCATGTAGTTTTTGACTTTTGTTAATGTGTTGTATGACATTGATTGGTTTGCATATATTGAACCATCCTTGTGAAGTTGAGATGAATTCCTCTTGGCTGTGAAGTATGACCTTTTTGATGTGTTGTTGAATTCAGTTTGCTAAAATTTTGTTGAGAACTTTTGCATCTATGTTCATCAAATATTGGCCCACAATTTTCTTTTTTGGTAGTTTTGGTTCTTTTTTGTCTAGTTTTGGTATTCGGGTGATGAATACCTTTGGGAGTGTTCCTGCTTCTTCAGTCTTTTGGAATAGTTAAGAAGGATAAGTTCTTATTTATATGTTTGGTAGAATAGGTCTGTGAAGCTATCTGGCCCTGGACTTTTGTTTTTACGTAGTTTTTAAAAATTATTATTACATATTCCATTTCACCCCTAGTGATTGCACTGTTCAAACTATCTATTTCTTCTTGATTTAATTTTGGAAATTTCACCATTTCTAGAAAGTTGACCATTTCTTCTTTCATTCTGTCAAATTTGCATATAATTGTTCACAGTACTCTCTTATGTTTGTTTTTTTTTATATTTCTGTAGTATCAGTTGATATTTCTCCTTTTGAATTTCTTATTTTATTTGGGTTCTCTCTCTTTTCTTCTTGGTGAGCCTGGGCAAAGGTCTGTCATTTTTTTTTTCTTTTTTTTACCCTTTCAAAGAACCAGCTATTGGCTTTATTGATATTTTTCTATTGCTTTTTAATCTTTATCTTCTAAAAAGAGTCCCACTTCTGAAACTCTTCTTTTTGTTGCCCAAATGAAAACTAATAGAGAAGATTCACAACTCTGTAGGATAAGTTTTTTTCCAAAAGATGAGCTCCCATGGGAAACTGAGATGTGTTGTATTTGAAGAGGGTCATCATAAGCTGTCCTAGACATCTCATGTTCTGGCACACAGTGGAGAACAATTCCGGTAGAGACTGAATGATTTTACACACACATTTCCCCAAACAATGACTCATCATTTGATGAAAATTTCAGATACAACCAGTGTCACACCAGGATGAACAGCATATGAAATCTATAAAACATATTTAAAATGTATTTTTTTTTTCTTGTGGTCACGAGGATAGGTGAACCTACAATTTGAATCACAGAAATGATTTTTAATGGGAAGTAATTGTTTATTTGAATAGTGAAGAAGTTAAGTTGTATTATATAATAACCTGAAAGATATCATGGTAAATCATTTATTGGGTATAAAATAATGCTAAGGAATAAATACAGTCTCTGAGAATGCCTGGTTGTGGTTAGGAGGGGAAGGAGAGAGAATGGTTTTTAAAGAAAAAGAACCTATTTCTCCAATAAATATTTGAACAATTAAAATCTCCACCCCCTTCCTTCATCCTGCTGCATCTATCTCTTTTCTTTTGTTCTTTATTTGTTTTCTGGACCAGAGCTTCTGAATTTAAATGGAAACAGGTACTACATAAGCCCCTATCAGTACACGAGTAGTTGAATTTGAGAAATTCCAGAGCAAAAACAGGAACAATGATAAAATATTAGAAAATAATTTGGAGAAAAGTGCTTTAAAGTGTATTTTCCTAGGTCTCGATGTTTTGAATGAGAATTTTCTGTGCAAAGGCCTCAATTTATCTCTTTCCTTGAGTTCCTGAATTAGACAGCTGACCTGGAGTCCACTCTGCCACCTGGAGGCCATTCCATCACTCAGATGTCACCCTCTCTCTTCTTCCAGCTTCACTGTACTTACTGTCTCCCGGATGCTACACGATCAGTACTTTATTTATTTCCAGGGTTAAAGTTCAGAAAAGCTCATAGAGGTCAAAAAGTTTTTCTCTGTATTTATTCTGTATGTAGTATGATTCTAATTAAATAATTCATACTTACATGACTTATCTTCTCAAACCTAATTTAATATCATGATAGATACTAATTTTCAATATTACATGTATATATTAGTACTGAAAGGATATATATATATATCCTTTGGTCCAGGAAACAAATAAAGAACAAAAGAAAAGAGATAGATGCAGCAGGATGCAGGAAGAGAGGGGAGGAGATTTTATATATATATATTCTTCCAATACTCTTTAATATATCAGTAAAGCTTAACATGTTCTGGGTCCTGTTAGCTCCTCGAGAAAAAGTGAGCTGATTCTAACCTTGACAATGATGTTTGCAAACTTCATTAGGTATAACTACCATTAGTAAACACTTAACTATCACTATACTGTCTCATATAATCTTGACAGAAACATCAAGAGTATTGTTTCTCCCAATTTACTCATAAGAAATGGTGGGATCAAAAAAGATAAAAAAAAAATCATTCAGTGTCATGTTGTATTTAAATGGCAGGATAAGGATTTAAACCCAGAAACTTCTGAAACCAAAACCCACTTTTCTGAACACTCTATTATAATGCATATGCATAAAGGGTCAATTATTATGTGAACAGTAATGTCACAAATAATAAACAGTCAATCTATATTTTAGCACCTCCCTTAACCTGTAAATTTATATACTGCAATTACTTTTTTCTAAAGGTATTGTTATTCTATGATATTCATACCCATGACACAGTATTCAAGTTTATGCTTTCATAGAGGAAAAGAAAATAATAGACTGTTTATTTCTGTGTTCTCTGTACATTTTATGCATTTTCATTGGTTTTTATTTTGTCACACTTTTCCAGTTTCCTTTCTAAATATGTATTGATTTTATTTTATTTGCTTTTTAGGGCCATACCTGCAGCATATGGAAGTTCCCAGTCTAGGGGTTGAATCAGAGCTGTAGCTGCCGGCCTACCATGGCCATAGCAACTCAGTATCTGAGCTGCATCTGTGACCTACACCACAGCTCAGGGCAATGCCAGATCCTTAACCTACTGGGCGAGGCCATGGATCCTAGTTGGAAGCAATAACCACTGTGCTGTGAAGGGAACTTCCTGATTTTATTTTTTCATACTTGAATTGTCCCAATACATTCAACTGGAAAATATTTTTTTCCCATTGGAAGACTAAAATTAATACCTATTTAGTTGTCAAAAGTCCAAAGATAATGTGGGCTTATTTCTAAGCCCAGTATGAGATGTTCTACAGCCTATTTTTCAGAACTAGCTTCCAGTCATTTCATAGATACAAAATATTCAGAAATTCTATGCTGTAAAATATGTTGAATATTGAATAGTTTATGAAACATTGCATGGAAACATATTTTGCCCATAAGTGGGCTTGAAGACAACTTCATTTTGGCCCAGCATGACAAGGACTAGTCAGAATTTTTCATTGACATTTTAGTTCCATTACAAATAAAGAAGAATAAAATCTCAATTAACTAGTATCTTTGGGGAATGGACTGTTCTCAGAGAAGTGCATTACTGAATAGCTCAGGGTAAAATAGAAATCGTTTTATAACATATAAATGTTTATCAGTTGCCAATTCTATGTTAGCTATAAACTTATGACTGAGGAGAATGGCATTTTGCACATGCACCATCTCTCTAAAGTAGGCCATGTCAATTTATATGGGATGGACCCAGAGTATAGAATAATTGAGCAACAGCTCCAAGGTCACAGTTATGAAAGAGCAGGGACAAGATAGAAGTCTATTTCTATGTGACTGTACTATTTATTCTTTCTCCAATTGCAAAAGTGTACCAGAAAGAAAGACCAGCATAAATAAAGGCTCCCCAATGGAAAGTACAAAAGGATTTCAGAGTCTATAGGTAAAGGAGTCTTGCTAGGGAGGATAATTCACAAAGAAGTTATGAGATAATAACCTGGAAAAGGGCAGAGTATGGTGAATGAAAAGAGAACAGTGTTTTGGGAACATCAAATAGAAAACTAAGATTGAGCTAAAAAGTGTGATGTAGATTGACAGCAGTGAGAATAGATGGAAGAGAGAGTTGCAAGAGTTATCTTCTCAATGAAGCAGGTGACAAAATGAATAACCGGAGATGAAGAATGAGGGAGAAGGTAAGGTTCAAGGTTATTCAGGTGTTGTAATTCTGTGTCTTTGGGAACATGGTTAGAAACAAACAGAGAGAAGTAAGCTGAGGGATTCCTTCTTGAAAGAATGGAAGAATAGGAAAGAATGAAGTTATAATGAGCAAACAGGGTCAGTGGGAGAACCAAATATTTCCATACCTGGTGGAATATGGTAAAGTGCCAAGGAGTCTAGAGGGAAGTCTTACTGAAGACTAGGATGGGGATCATTCTCTGAGAGGTAAGAATTTAGTGTATAGTAGGGAGAATTCAATAAAACTCCCAGAGAAAGAATTTGAAGGAAAAAAATTTAAAAGCTATACTTTAAATCTAAATTATATGAGGGAATAAGGAAGAGGTCCTAGAGAAAGGAAAACAATGATAGAATATTTTTTTCAGAATTCAGGAAGGGGTTGTATTTCAAAGAAAATGTAGTTTTTAAATATAATAGTTTTTTGATTCAAAGTGCCACAGTTACTTTTTCTTATGTTTTATTATAAAAATATCAAATGCTCAGGAAAACTGTAAACTCCCATCTAACCACCATTCAGTTTCTGCAATGAATTTTTTTCATATTTTCTTTACCACATATTTATTTCTTTATCCATCCACCTTAATTTGTATGGCATTTCAAGGGAAATTGCAGACATCAGTTCATTTTACCCCTAACCATTTCAGCAAGTATTATAAAGACACCGTTCACTATGGAGTATGCTCTTGACTTATTTTAAGGGAAAAAATAAAAACTATAATAATTGTACAAGAGTTCCAACTGTGGCTCAGTGGGGTTAAGAACATGACATAGTCTCTGCGAGAATGTGGGTTCGATCTGTAGCTTTGCTCAATAGGTTATGGATCCAGCATTGCCGAAAGGTACAGTATAGGTCACAGATGCAGCTCAGATCCAGTGTGGCTGTAGCGTAGGCTTACAGCTGCAGCTCCAATTCGACCTCTAGCCTGGGAACTTCCACATGCTGCAGGTGCAGCCATAAAAATTTTTAAAAAAGTAATAATTGTAGAAAAATCGCTTGGAAGAAGCATCCTGATTTCAGGGATGTTGCTGTGCATCTCAGAAGGAAATATAATACTAACAAACACCATGGGAAGATTTACAGGGTGTATACTCAACAGGCTAAAATATTATAAAGTATTTATGACCTTTATAGCTGTCATTTCTATAAACTGAGGAGAACAAAAAGCAGGTACCCGAGTGAGCCATGGGGAATAAACAAATAGATAATATGCAAGTGTAGTCCAACCCTAGAAGTATGGCATCAAAATGCAGGAAAGAAGTCAGTCAGTAGAGAAAGTGACAGTATTCACTTAAGTTGCTTTCCGTGATGGCAGACATGGTCTCTGGGATGGAAGGGGTGATGGTTTTGAACTCTTACACTTGAAAATATTTTTAAAGTGTGTCCATACACCATTGACAAAGTACTTTTTTTTTTTTTGCATTATAGCTGGTTTACAGATTTCTATCAAATTTTCCAACTGTACCATGTGGTGACCCGATTACATGTACGTATATGGATTTATCACATGTGATTAGACATAGTTCCCTGTACTGTACAGCTGGGTCTCCTTGCTTTTCCATCACTGAAGCACTAGATAACCCCCATTCCCTCCCACCCCCTCCACCAGCCCCTTGGCAACCACAAGTCTGTTTCCCACTTTCGTGATTTTCTTTTCTGTTGAGAGGTTCATTTGTGCAGTATATTAGACTCTAGTTATGAGAGATATCATATGGCATCTGTCTTTCTCCTTCTGACTTGCTTCACTCAGTATGAGGGTCTCTAATTCCATCCATGTTGCTGCAAATGACATTATTTTATCCTTTTTTATGGCTGAATAGTATTCCATCATGTATATATACCACATCTTCCTAATCCAATCATCTGTCGATGGACATTTGGGTTGTTTCCACATCTTGGCTATTGTGAATAGTGCTGCAGTGAACATGTGTGTGTGTAAGTGTCTTTTTCAAGGAAATTTTTGTCTGGATATATGCCCAAGAGTGGGACTTCTGGGTCATATGGTAGTTTTATGTAGAGTTTTCTAAGGTACCTCCATACTGTTTTCCATAGTGGTTGTACCATCTTACATTCCCACCAACAGTGAAGGAGGGTTCCCTTTTCTCCACACCCCCTCAAGTAATTGTTGTTTCTGGACTTGTTAATTATGATCATTCTGATTGGTTTGAGGTGGTATCTCATGGTAGTTTTGATTTGCATTTCTCTAATCATCAGTGATGTTGAGCATTTTTTCATGTGCTTGTTGGCCATCTGTATATCTTCTTTGGTGAAATGTCTATTCAGGTCCTTTGCCCATTTTTCAGTGGGGTTGTTGGCTCTTTTGCGGTTGAGCTGCATCAATTGTTTGTATATTTTAGAGATTAAGCCCTTGTCAGTTGCATCATTTGAAACAATTTTCTCCCATTCTGTAAGTTGTCTTTTAGGTTTTTTTGGTTTCCTTTGCTGTGCAAAAGCTTATCAGTTTGATTAGGTCCCATTGGTTTATCTTTGCTCTGATTTCTGTTGCTTTGGGAGACTGACCTGAGAAAACATTTGTAAGGTTGATGTCGCAGAATGTCTTGCCAATGTTTTCTTCCAGGAGTTTAATGGTGTCTTGTCTTATATTTGAAGTCTTGAAGCCATTTAGAGTTTATTTTTGTGCATGGTGTGAGAGTGTGTTCTAGTTTCATTGATTTGCATGCAGTTGTCCAAGTTTCCCAGCAATGCTTACTGAAAAGACTTTCTTTTTCCCATTTTAAGTTCTTGCCTCCTTTGTCAAAGATCAATTAGCTGTAAGTGTCTGGGCTTATTTCTGGGGTCTCTATTCTGTTCCATTGGTCCGTGTGTCTGTTTTGGTACCAGTACCATGCTGTCTTGATTACTGTGGCCCTGTAATATTGCCTGAAGTCTGGGAGAGATACGCCTCCTGCTTGGTTCCTCAGGATTGCTTTGGCAATTGTGGGTCTTTTGTAGTTCCATATAAATTTTTGGATAGTTTGTTCTAGTTCTGTGAAGAATGTCATTGGTAATTTGATAGGGATTGTATTGGATATGAAGATTTCTTTTGGTAGTATCACCATTTTTACAATATTAATTTTTCCGGCCCATGAGCATGGAATATCTTTCCATTTCTTTGTATCTTCTTTGATCTCCTTGATTAATGTTTTGTAGTTCTCTGCATATAAGTCTTTCACCTCCTTGGTCAGGTTTATTCCCAAGTATTTGATTTTTTGGGGTACTATTTTAAAAGGTAAAATATTTTGGTATTCTTTTTCTAATGTTTCATCGTTCGTATACAGAAATGTGATTGATTTCTGAAGGTTAACCTTATATCCTGCTGAATTTGTTGATCAGTTCAAGTAATTTTGGAGTTGAGTCTTTGGGGTTTTCTATATATAGTATCATGTCATCTGCATACAGTGACGGTTTTACCTCTTCTTATTTGGATATCTTTTATTTCTTCTGTTTGTCTGATTGTTGTAGCTAGGACTTCTAATACTATGTTGAATAATGGTGGAAAGAGTGGGCATCCTTGTCTTGACCCAGATTTTAGTGGGAAGTCTTTCAGCTTTTTTCCATTGAGTATTATATTTGCTGTGGGTTTTTCATATATGGCCTTTATTATGTTAAGGAATGTTCCCTGTATTCCCACTATGGTAAGAGTTTTGATCATGAATGGATGTTGGACTTTGTCAAATGCTTTTTCTCTGTCTATTGAGATTATCATGTTGTTTTTGACTTTTCTTTTGTTAATGTGGTGTATGACATTGATTGATTTGCATACATTGAATCATCCTTGTGCACCTGGGATAAATCCCACCTGGTCATGGTGTATGATCTTTTTGATAAGCTGTTGGATTTGGTTGGCTAAAATTTTGTCGAGAATTTTTGCATCTATATTCATCAAAGATATTGGCCTATAGTTCTCTTTTTTTTGTGGTGTCTTTGTCTGGTTTTGGAATTAAGGTGATGCTGCCATCATAGAATGTCTTTGGGAGTGTTCCTTCTTCTTCAAACATTTTGAAAAGCTTAAGGAGGGTGGGTGTGAGTTTCTCTTTCTATGTTTGGTAGAATTCACCTGTGAAGCCATCTGGTCCTGGGCTTTTATTTGTAGGGAGTGTTTTGATGACATACTCATTTTCATTTCTAGTGATTGTTCTGTTCAGTTGATTTACTTCTTCTTGATTCAGTTTTGGGAGGGTGTAAGTCTCTAAAAAGTTGTCCATTACTTCTAGATTATCAAATTTGTTGGCATACAATTATTCATAGTATTCTCTCATGGTTTTTTGTATTTCTGTAATATCCGTTGTGATTTCTCACTTTTCATTTCTTATTTTGTTTATTTGGGTTTTTTCTCTCCTCTTCTTGATGAGTCCAGCCAGAGGTTTGTCAATCTTGTTTACCTTTTCAAAGAACCAGCACTTGGATTTATTGATTTTTTCTGTTGTTTTTTGAATCTTTATTTTATTGATTTCCACTCTGATCTTAATGATTTCCTTCCTTCTGCTGACTTTAGGGTGTTTTTGTTCTTTTTCTAATTCAGTTGGGTGATGGGTTAGGTTGTCAATTTGAGATTTATCTTCTTTTTTGAGGAAGGCCTCTAATGCTATGAACTTCCCTCTGAGCACTGCTTTTGTGGCATCCCATAGATTTGGGGTTGTTTTGTCTTCATTCTCAATTGTCTCCAGGTATTTTTTTTTTAAATTTCTTTCTTGATTTCCTCATTGACCCATTGGTTTTTAGTGGCATATTGTTTAGTCTCCATGTAGTATGTTTCCTCTCATTTCCTTTCCTGTGGTTGATTTCTAGTTTTATGCCTTTGTGGTCAGAGAAGATACTTGAAATAATTTCTATACTCTTAAATTTGTTGAGGTTAGTTTTGTGCCCCAGTATGTTATCTATCCTTGAGAATGTTCCATGTGCACTTGAGAAGAATGTATATTCTCATTTTTTTGGATGTAATGTCCTGAAAATGTCAGTTAGGTCTAACTTTTCTATTGTGCCATTTTGGATTTCTGTTGCCTTACTGATTTTCTGCCTAGAGGATCTGTCCATTGAAGTGAGTGGAGTGTTAAAGTCTCCTACAATTATTGTATTGCCATCTATTTCTCCTTTTATGACTGATAGTACTTGTTGTAGGTACTTGGGTGCTCCTATATGAGGGGTATATATATTGACAATTGTAATATCCTTTTCTTGAATGGATCCTTTAACCATTAAGTAATGTCTTTCTTTGTGTTTCTTTATGGTTTTCACCTTAAAGTCTATTTTGTCTGATATGAGTATTGCCACTCCTGCTTTCCTTTCTTGTCTGTTGGCATGAGATGTCTTTCCCCATCCCCTCACTTTCAGTCTATCTGTGTTCTTTGCTTTAAGGTGAATCTCTTGTAGGCAGCAGATTGTAGGTTTTTGCTTATTTATCCATTTTGCCACTCTGTGTCTTTTGATTGGAGCATTCAGACCATTGACATTTAAGGTGATTATTGATAGATATGTATTTATTGCCATTTTAGATCTTGTTTTCCAGTTGATCCTATGTTTCTCTTTTCTTTTTTTGGGTGGATGGATTCCAATTATTTTATACTTAAGTTCTTTTCTTTTCAGTATTTGTGGATTAGATGTCCTATTTTGGTTTATGGTTGCCCTGTTTTTTAAGTATGTTAGCACCTTCTTATATCTGCTTGCTGTGGCCTGATAACCATATAGGTTTAAACACATCATTAAGAAAAGAAAATATAAAAAAGAATAAAGAAAAGTTAAAAAGTTAAAAAAGAAACAAAAAAAGAAGTTAAAAAAGTTAAAAAAAAACAGAAAAAAAGAAATAGTTTATGTTTTCCTACTTTCCTTCCCTACAATGTATAAGGTTATTATCTCCTTTTTTTGTAATTTTATTTATTTTAACTAATTTATTTATTTATTTATTTTAGCATCTTCATGTTTAGATCTGTATGCTGACTTATTTGAATGACTGCTTTCTAATTGTGGTTTCCTCCATTCTAATTCTTACTTTTTACTTTTCTTTCTTTTATTTATTTATTTATTTATTTATTTATTTATTTATTTATTTTGCATTATAGCTGGTTTACAGATTTCTGTCAGATTTTCCAACTGCACCATGTGGTGACCCGATTACATGTACATATATGGATTTGTCCCATGTAATTAGATATAGTTCCCCGTGCATTACAGTTGGAGCTCCTTGCTATTCCATCATTAAAGCAGTAGTTATCCCCATTCCCTCCCACCCCTCCCCCGCCCCCTTGGCAACCACAAGTCTGTTCCCCAAGTTTGTGATTTTCTTTTCTGTTGAGATGTTCATTAGTGTAGTGTTTTAGACTCCAGTTATAAGAGATTTCATATGACATCTGTCTTTCTCCTTCTGACTTGCTTCACTCAGTATGAGGGTCTCTAATTCCATCCATGTTGCTGCAAATGACATTATTTTATCCTTTTTTCTTTTTTTTTAAATAGGAACCTTTTCAGTATTTCTTTTAGAAAAGGTTTTGTATTGCTGTACTCTTATAGCTTTTGTTTGTTGGGGAAATTCTTTATGTCCCCTTCTATTTTAAATGATATTCTTGCTGGGTAGAGTATTCTAGGTTGCAGACCTTTTCCTTTCAGCACTTTAAATATATCCTGCCATTCCCTTCTAGCCTGTAATGTTTCTGTAGAGAAATTAGCTGACAGCCTTATGAGGGATCCCTTATAATTAACGCTTTGCTTTTCTCTTGCTGCCTTTAGGATCCTCTCATTATCTTTAATCCTTGCCATTTTTAATATAATATGCCTTGGTGTGGGTCTGTTTGGGTTCAGCTTGTTTGGGGCCCTCTGTGCATCCTGTATCTTGATGTCAGATTCCTTCAGATTTGGAAAGTTTTCAGACATAATTTCTTCAAATATTTTTTCAATGCCCTTTTTTCTACTCCTTCTGGAATTCCTGTTATGCGTAAATTGGCTGCTTTATATTATCACATAGATCTCTTATATTGCTTTCATGTTTCTTCATTTGATTTTCTGTCTGCTGTCCTCATTGTATGATTTCCATACAATGGAAATCATATGTTCTACATCACTAATTCTTTCCTCTGCATTATTCAAACTGCTCTTTATTGCCTTTAGCTCAGTCTGCATCTCTGAAAATGAGTTTTCTAGCTTTTCTTGGCTCCTCCTTATGTTTTCTAGTTCCTTTCTAAGGGAATCTGCATTGCTATTTGCATCTTCTCTTAATCCCTGGATATTCAGCCTTAATTCTTCAAGTATTTTCATTACCTCCCTTCTGAATTCCATTTCTGTCAGACTGCAAAGGTCTGTTTCATTGTTGGCTCCTTTAGGTGACTTGTCCTGTTCTTTTAACTGGGAATGGTTTCTGAGCTTTTTCATCTTGCTTGTGGTTTTCTTTTTCTTTGAGTTTGTGGAAGTCTTGTAAGGCTACTTCTAGGCAGGAGCTCCCTTTGTGCCTCCCCTCCCCCACAGCAAGCCTCCCCCCAAGCTGCGGCTCTCTGCAGTTTCCTCTGGCACAGGTCTGGCCCGGCTCCCCCGCCCGGGAGTCACTTCGGCAGCGGCGGCCCAGTCGCCATTACAGCCCAACAACTGACACGGAGGAGGAGCCGCGCCGGCGGCAGCGGCGGTGGCGGCGGCGCGAGGCAGGGCGGCGGTTTTTTTGGTGGGGTTACTATTTATTTTTGGTGTGGGAGTTTGAATATTTGGTGTATTTTTCTTCGGACTGAGCAGGCTGTTAACTAATGGTACTCTGAGTGTTCTCTGGGAGAATGAAGAAATGGCTAAGGTCAACAGTTGGTGCCTAGTCTCTGTGCTCTCAATTGCAGGAAGGTGGCGCTGTCTACTTCTAGTTGCCCGGCCCTGGGAAGTGGTCATGAGCTCTAGGCAGATCTACCAGGTGTCCAGAGCATTTGGCAGTAGCAGCAGCAGGAAGTATGATTTCCCAGGGGAGTGAGAGCCACGAAAGCTAGTGTTTGATTACAAAGTCCTCTTTGAGGTGATTGGAACCACAGGGGGTACCTGTCAGAGGCTGGTTCAGCAGGCTGGCATTGGCTCCACCCCTCTGCTGAAGCTTGCTTGTGGGTTGGCATGGGTTTCTGGCTCTGGCAGCTGGCTCAGTGCTCCACCCCACTGCAGAGGCGGTCTCTGTGGGGCTGGCTCTGGCTCCGCCCCCTGCCAATGCTAGCTCCGTGTGGTCGCATAAGGCTCCACCCACCAGAGATGCTAACTGTGTGGGATGGCACAGCCCCACGCCGATGCTGGTTGGCACAGACTCCTGGCCCCACGACCTGGCACAGCGCTCCACCTGACTGTCAATGCTGAACTCCATGGGCTTCAAGGCATGGGCTCCGCCCCCACCACTGCTGCCTCCACTGGCTCTGCCCCACTGCCACAGCTGTCTCTGTGGCATGGGCTCCGCTGTCCCGCCCTCCGCGCTACTTGGCAGTGCTTACTATGGCGTTCAGCCCCTCCCCCTCTCCTCCTCCTGACAATGGAGGCTTGCCTCCCCTGAGAGACCAGACTTCCCTGATTCCTTCTGTCCTGGCTTTACACTCCACAGTCCATAGAGTATCACTGTCCCTCCCATGCACTGTTCCCTAGCCTATCTTCACAACTGCCACCAACCTCAGCCCTCTCCAAGGGACTAACCTCAGGAGCCTATGTCTCAGCTCCCAGGCACTGCCTGGTGCCTCAGGCTGTGATGTCTATGCCAGTATTCAAGTCTTCTGTGTGAGTCTCTAACTCCGCTTTTCCATTCTCAATCCAGCTGCTGCGTCTTTCTCAGGCTTTGAGGTTCCCCTAGCTCCGCTGATCGTCAGGTGACTTCCGAGAGTGTGGGTTCCTTTTGTTTTTCACACCTCTCTCCCTGGGGTGCTGGGTGCTGTCCTGATTCCTTTTCTCTTTTTTTTCTGTTGTTCTACCCAGTTATTTCAAGAGTTTCTTGCAGTTTTTGGAGGTTAAAATTAATCAGCATTCAGATGATGTTTTCTCCAAGTTGTTTTATATTTAGATGTGTTTTTTGATGTATTTGTGGGAGAGGGTGAGCGCGACCACTTACTCCTCTGCCATCTTGCTGCCGTCTCTCTGACGAAGTACTTTTGCATTTTTAAAATGTTCTTGTGCCTTAAAAAAACTATTCATGTTGTGTTTTGGTCAGTCTGAGAGGAATACATGTCAAAGCTGGAAAATATTGGGTTAAATTAGTAGGGCTCTAACCCCAGAATGTAATCTGGATGTTATATTTCTGGCCATAATTATAACAGCCATTTGTGCATATGTGCATGTGAGTGTGTGTATGTGTGTGTGTGTGTAATTTGATGATTTCCATTAAAGATGAAGCCAGATAAAAAAATCAATTATTTCAGGATATTAAGTCTGGCTTGGAGTAACCAGGTTTTTATTATAAAAAGATAGTCCTCTGTGGCAATCAAATTATTTTCATAAAGGAAGATATTTTCAATATTTACAAAATAGACTTTTGAAAGGTGAAAATTACTATACTTACACATCGCATGAAATATTTACCATAAATGTAATCTGTTGCACACTAATGTGAATGAATTGGGGTTATGATGACATTCTGCACAGAGTACATAAGTACAAAACTTTAGAAGACTAATATCTGGATTTCTGCATTGGTTCTCCATTTTTCTGAAGTGAAATATTACAGAAACTTTACTCAGTGTCATTTGTTTCATGTTGTTTCAGTTTTCATGAACTATGGAAACTTTATGCAGTGTTATTTGTTTCCTTATGACTTGAGAATATAGTGTCTGAAGTTTGATCAGTAGGATACCATCAAAAATGAAATAATAAAGGTTTTTTTTATTTTTTTTTAATTTTTTCTATTCCCAAGCCAGGGCTTGAGCCACAGCCACTGTAGAAGCAATGTAGAGTAGTTCTGTTGTGAGCCACACGGGAGGTCCACAGAGGGATTTTTTTTTAGTCTGTTTTTCATGAATAGACAATTTTCTTACTAGGAGCACAGAACAGCTGTATTGTGGTAACTACAGAGAGCTCAAACTTGTTGCTTCCTGTGGTAAATAGGGTAGAAAAAGAGGGAAAATTAAAGAATAGATCTCGGCAGAAGATACAATTGTCTCTGTAACAAGTTGTGTAGAAATGATCTGGAATATTCATGAAATTAACTGAGAAGCCTCTTGACTTTGACATTATGTGCAAAAGGACACAGGAAGGCAAAGCAGATCTCTTAAAATGAGTAATGGAAGCAATGTGGGATCAACATCTTTACCTTGAATTACAGGAGCCCGCCAATAAGCAACACAGATGTTCCGTTTCGAGTTTATAAATTTTTTTAAATGATGTTTTGTTGTTTCATTAATTTGTGGTCTGGGAACCTCAGAGAAGCATTAAGAGAAAGTGAGGGAGGCAGCCTGTTCTGGTATATTCATTTCTAGTGATCATTGATGATATTCCTGAAATTTTTCTTATTCTATGGGGTTTCTAAATCAAGAAGAATCAAGGAACAAACAGAATCTCAAGTGCACCTTCTTTGTAGCCTCATCTGCTTGTTGTTGCTTTGGTCTCAGTCTTATTTTCAGACTGGAAATGAAAACTGGAATGAATTCCACAGGGTATGATGTCAGCTCTGTTCTGTTTGAATTAGGCACTAATGTAAGTTCTAAGGACAAAAAGACATCCTAGACAATGTTTTTGTCCCTGTGGGCCTCTTAGCCATCCTTTGCTTAGTCATTATTTCGCAACATAATCTTTATAGAACGACTCCTTATCAATTGCAGATCCTTTTAAATACTCTAGAAGGCTCTCCCTTATCCATTATAAAATGTAAAATAAATACTTCTCTTGTAAAATGGTTCTTTTATAGATTCAGAGCTATCTGGGCCAATATTTAACTCATTTTTCCAACACAGATGATCACTTTCTCCCTTCCAGGATTTTGAAAACTTTGCTATTGTCTTCAATTACTATTGGGTAGCTACTGATGTACCAAATGAATTCAGGACTTAGATTCCAATTAGCAAAGAGATGAAGGTGCAACAGACCACAAATAGGTAGACCTAAGAAAGAGCATGTCTTTATAATTGGAGTCAATAGATCTTTGTAATACCTCAAGGGAGGAACTGAATTACTTATTGGATTATTATTTAGTTGTTCAAGCCAGTATGGTGGATGCCTTGTAGCCTAGAGATAAAGTAGATGTAGAAAATATTAATATCAAGTTTAAGAGCTGTCCCTGGAAGAAAAAACATCTCCCTTACCCAGGTTCAATAGTGACAGAAGACTTACTGTTAAAAATGCATCCCTTATATGATTCTTCCTATTCTTTATCTTTAAAATGTAAACAGACCCAAGACAAGGGAAAGATGATAAGCTATTAGCAATTTGTCACGGATTAAAGTATTGGATCATTTACTATCTAGAAGAGGATTTAGGGCTGTATGGTGGGTCTTGGAATCTCATATTGGGTGTGACATAAATAAGAGTAAGGGGCACCATATGTAGGGGAGAGTTGTCCCCAAAGGAAGAAGTACAAAAGAGGAAAGATATTTGAAGGCTATTGTCACCCTTTGCATTATTCAAAGAAAGGCAAACTGTAAAACCACGTACTATATTTACTATTCTTTTCTAAGCCCTAAGACGTTTTCTCTTCTGTTGTGCCATGAGGTTTATATTATGTTGATTCACCACTTAGATGGGATCAAGATAGAGCAAGAACATGTCGATTTATTCTTTCTTCTACCTCTCTTCCAACACTCCCACCATCCGACACTGTCACTGTTTTCTCTCCTTTTCTCCCACTCTCACTGTCTCCTTTCCAGAGCTAAGAATGACTTGCCCTCTTTACTCTGCTTTCCAACAAAGTCTGCTTGGTAGAATTTTATTTTTATTTGCTTTTGTCTAAGAAGGAGCACTTTAACAAAGAAGAGTTGAACCCTACTTTCCAGCTCAGTGGGTTTGAACAAACCCCTTATCTTCTTTGAACTTGGATGTTTCCATCTTGAAGACTATGAGCAATAAGGTATGTTTTAAAAGATTTAGTTTCAAGGGTGTACAAGACAATGTAGGCAAAGGTATTTTATTGTAATCTAGTGCCTGGGGTGGGGGGAGGATACCTAAGTTGTAAAGTTGTATCCTTTTTCTCTTCATGGAAATAATAGAGAAAAAAATGCTTGATAACCACATTGGAATCAAAGATCCAGAAAAGCATGACTCTCTGGCGTAACTGGGTAGGAGGAACTGGGAGGCCTCCTCCTCCTTGATCACAGGACTGTTGGGTTCAGCAGCTGTGAGCCAGAATAGGGAGAGAGAGAGACCTACCTGCCTTGGAGGCAGACTGTGACTTGTTTGCTTAACAAAAGCAGCCTTTGGAAAATTCAAGGCCAGAATTTGGGGACCCCTGTGCCACAGCAAAGGCAGATTTAAGAACTTGAGTAGTGACCATTAGCTCATTAATTCTACCTTCCCACTTTTCACAGAAAGGTGGCCCAATGAAAGTCACCTTACTAGTCATTCACAGTAGCTCTCCTTTACTCCTTAATGAGGAGGAGGAGAGAGGGGTAGAGAGGTAGGCAGAAGCAGCTCATTAATGCATCCTCCTTGTTTTATTTATTTTAGAGGAGAAACAAAGTTTAGAAGTTTCTGTTCCCGGAAATGACATTTAAATACATCTATCATCCTTCATATATAATACACACAGTAGACTAAATGTTTTAAAATTGGTGTGAAAACTTGTATGTTTGAAATATCACTTACGCAAAGTGCCTGATACTATTTTATATAGGGAAATACAGCTACTCTCTTTTTTTTTTCAGTATTTTGTGAAGACAAAAGGTAGAGAGTATTATACACACACACACACACACATACACTTAAGGAAATACATACTTATTTCTTCTATAGCCTCAGAATCTCCTTGTATATGACACCTGTGTACCACTATATGACACTTCCATATTCCCCGAGACAACCTGGGCACAGAGTAGTTACTTATAAACTTAAATACATGTTAGAATAATATTATGGTTCACATGAATACTAGGTCAAGAGAGGCTACTTTTTTTTTGTCCAGCATCACAGAATGAGTCAGAGAAAATGTGGAGATGAGAACCCAGGGCTCTTCAAAATTACCCATTTTAATTTTATTCTTAAGGGTGAAGGAATGGAAAATGAGATGGGAAACAAAAGAGAATAGGCAAGGATATAAAATTTAATCTTGAAATCAAAATCATACTACACCTTGGCCTCTGGTTTGACCCAGGTGAGTCTGTTCACTTCATTCCTGCCACAGCGTAATCTAACATATCTCAGAAAGAACCATGTTACTAGGGAGGGCCCTCTGCAGGGGATGCTAGCGGGAGTCTGCACCTGGCAGTCATACGTTATGTACCTAATGAGCAAATGAAATGTTTAATAACTGTACTGTGAAAATAGAACTTAAAACAGTAAATTCCTGCTGAGGCGGCTCATCTATATCTGATGTGCACTGCTGGCCCATCTCAAAACTCCTGCATCATTTGTATTTTCCCCCCTTGGTGGGTCCTGCTGGGAAGAGTAACATTAAAACCAAAGCAGCACTCACTTAATTAGTTGCATATAGGTGTAAAGCCGTTTATTTAGCATATCAACATCCTCTTTTTCACCTATGGGTCACCTGAAACACTTCTCTAACATGCTCCCTGGGTAGGAAGAAATCTATAGTGGCTTCAGACGGAGCATTTGTAAATTCAATTTTTTTCAATTAATCATGGATCATTTAAACTCACAGTAATTTAATACTGCTTATTTTTAGTTGCACTGTCTGGTGTTAGTCTGAATACAAAAAATCAAAACAACCGTAATTGTTGTTATGGTTTTTCATTAATAATCTTGAGAAAAATGATAGAACTTTTTTAATAGAAAGAACCAATTTAAAATCCAATTATCATAATTTATGAGTTAAGGATTCACTTGCTGGAGATTTCTTTGGGTTCGTTTTTACCAATGGATTAACTATGCTTCCTAAATCTTAAGGAGTGCCAACAAACCCAGAAAAATGAAGTCTAGGTTGAATATTTACAATACTGGCAAAGTATAGGTAGAATAGCTGTCTTCTTTTTCCTTGTATAATTTTTATAGCTAATAACTTAAAGATAAAATTGGTTCACCTTTACAGATGTAAAAGAAACCAGACTAAGGAAATCAGGTTATGGGGCCAAAGCCAAAAAACTAAAGAGAGGATCTCCTAAGTCCCAGGCTAGGACTCTTCCACAATATTTGGATTTGTACTTGAGCCCTCTTTCTGTGCTTGGAATTCCTTATGTAGTTAACACACATTTTACTATCCTGAGGGGAGAAAGTAAATAACACAAGGAATAGGAAGCCTTTCATTCTGCTCTGGCCTTCAGCCTTGGCAATCCCTCAGCATGCAAGCCTGTCTAACAAAGAGAAGGGAAGTTTCCCAGTGTCTCAGAGTCCCAGTGTCAGCCCCTTCTCTTTGCGGCCAGCCTCAGCTCTGCTCACCTCCAGCTCTGAAATGAACATGTGATTTCTTGATTCCCATTCTCAATGTCATTCTTCCTATTCTGTTTGAGAGTGATCACAGAGGATCCTGATGGTCAGGCTAAGATAATATAAAATTAGCAGCCAGGAGCCGTGTAAAGAATTCTTTTAATTTCTTTCCTTTTTTTTTTAATAAAATTTGTGGAAGAATTTTATAGTGTTTAGTGATTACTTTCCATTTCCATTTATTACAGTATAATGGCGATATCCCTGTTATGTGATACATCCTTGAGCCTATGGTGATGGTACCTCCCACACCTCCACCTCTATTTCACCCCTCTCCCAATCAGTAACCACTAGTTTGTCCTCTATATCTGTGAATATGCTTTTATAGCTGTATTCACTAATTCGGTGTAATTATTATATTTCACATATAAGTGATATCAAACAGTACTTGTCTTTGTCTTATTCACTTAGCATAATGCCCTCCAAGTCCATATGTTTTGCTTCAAAAATTATTTTTTACAGCTAAGTAGTATTCATACACACACACACATCTTCTTTATCCGTTAATCTCTTAATGGACACTTAGGTTGCTTCCATACCTTGGCAATTATAAATAATGCTGCTGTGAACATTGGGGTGAATGTATCTTTGTGAATTAGTGTTTTTGTTTTTATTTTTACTTTTTCTGATATATAGCCAGGAATGGAATTCATGGCTGGATCATATGGTAGTTCTACTTTTAATTTTCTGAGGAATCTCCCATACTGTTTTCCACAGTGGCTGCATGACCTTACATTCCCACCAGCAATACACTAGAGTTACCTCTTGTCCACATCCTTGACAACATTTGTTATTTGTATTCTTTTTGATGATAAACATTCTGACAGGTGTGAGGTAATATATTATTGTAGTTTTCATTTTCATTTCCCTGATGATTATCGATGCTAGGTATGTTTTCATGTGACTGTTGGCCATCTGCATGTCATATTTAGAAAAATGTCTATTAAGTTATGTCCATTTTTTAATCGTGTTCATTTTTGTGATGTTGAATTGTATGAGCTGTTTATATATTTTGGATATCATTCATTTTCAGTCAAATTATTTTCGTCTTTATTTTTATTTATCTAGGGCTGCACCCGCGGCATATGGAGGTTCCCAGGCTAGGGATCTAACAGGAGCTATAGCTACCGGCCTTCGCCACAGCCACAGCAACGCGGGATCCGAGCTGCGTCTGCAGCCTACACCACAGCTCAGGGCAATGCCGGATCCTTAACCCACTGAGCGAGGCCAGGGATCAAACCCGCAACCCCATGGTTCTTAGTCAGATTCGTTAACCACTGAGCCACGATGGGAACTCCTTCAGTCAAATCATTTACAAATATTTTCTCCCTTTCAGAAGATGATATTTTGCTGATGATTGACTTTGCTGTGCAGAAACTTTTAAGATTAATTAGGTCCCATTTGTTTATTTTTGGTTTTATTTCACTTGCTTTAGGATACAGATCAAAAAAAGTAATGTTGCTCTGATTTATGTCAGAGTGTTCTGCCAAGTTTCTTCAGCCAGTTTTGTGGTACCAGTCTTACATTTAGGTTTTCAATCCATTTTATTTTTGTTTATATTCTTAGAGAATGTTCTAATTTCATTATTTCACATGTATCTCTCCTGTTTTCCCAGCAGCACTTATTAAAGAGATGACTTTTATCCACTGTGTATTACTTTTTTTTTTTTGACTTTTTGTCTTTTTAGGGCCACACCTGTGGCATATGGAGGTTCCCAGGCTAGGGGTCCAATCAGAGCTGTAGCCACCAGCCTACACCACAGCCACAGCAATGCCAGATCCAAGCCATGTCTGTGACCTACACCACAACTCATGGCAACATTGGATCCTTAACCCACTGAGGAAGGCCAAGGATTGAACATGCAACCTCATGGTTCCTAGTCAGATTCATGTCCACTGCACCATTACAGCTACTCCTCCATTGTGTATTCTCCTTGTCATAGTTTAATTTACCATAAGTGAGTGGGTTTATTTCTAGGCTCTCAGTACTGTTTCAGAGAACAGTGTGTCTGTTTTTTGTGCCGGTGCCATACTGTTTTGATGGTTATAGTTTTGTGATATAGTCTGAAATCAGGGAACATGATTCCATCAGCAATATTCTGCTTTCTCACGATTGTTTTGATTCAGTGTCTTTTGTGTTTCCATACAAAGTTTTAAATTATTCATTCCAGTTCTATGAAAAATACCATTGGTAATTTGATAGGGATTACATTGAAACTGTAAATTGCCTTGGGTAGTGTGGTTATTTTAACAACACTGATTCTTCTAATTCAAGATCATAGTATATCTTTCCATGTGATTATGTCATATTCAGCTTCTCTCAGCAATGTCTTATAGTTTTCAGAATACAAGTCTTTTGCATCCTCAGGTGGGTTTATTCCTAGGTTTTTATTCTTTTAGATGCAATGGCAAGTGGAATTGTTTCTTTGATTTTTCTTTATGATACTATTCTTAGTGTATAGAAATGAAACAGCTTTTTGAATACTAATTTTGTATCCTGCATGTTTACAGAATTCACTGATGAGATCTGTAGTTTTCTGGTATTATCTTTAGGATTTTCTATTTATGGTATCATGTTATCTGCAAATAGTGACAATTTTACATGTGCCTTTGCACTTTGGATTTCTTCTTTCTTTCTCGATTACTTTACCGGGACTTGAAAAACTATGAATAAAAGTAGCAAGAGTTGGCATCCTTGTTTGTTCTGATCTTAAAGGAAATCCTTTAAGCTTTTTACCATAGAATATGATGTTAAGAATAGGTTTTCCATATATGACCTTTATTATGCTGAGGTATGTTCCCTCTACACCCACTTTCTGGAGACTTTTTATCATAAATGGATGTTGAACTTTATCAAAAGCTTTTTATGCATCTATTGAGATGATCATGTGGTTTTTATTCTTCAGTTTGTTAACATGGTTTATTACATTGACCGATTGCAGATATTGAAAAAAATCCTTGTATCCCTGGAATAAATCCCACTTGATCATGATATACTATCCTTTTTATATATTGTTAGATTCAATTTGCTAACATTTGGTTGAGGATTTTTGCATCTATGTTCATCAGTAATTACTGGCCTATAATTTTTCTGTTATCTTCATCTTTTTTGTTTTTTTAATCAGGGTGATACTGGTCTCATAGAATGAGTTTGGTAGCATTGCTTCCTTTGCAATTAATGGTAATAGTTTGCGAAAGATAGGTGATAACTCTTCTCAAAGTGTTTGGTAGAATTCATCTGTGAAGCCATTTTGTCCTGGACTTTCATTTGTTGGTAGTTTTAAAATAAATGACTTAATTTCAGTATTGTTTATTGATCTGTTTGTATTTTCTATTTCTTCCTGGTTCAGTCCTGGGAATCTGTATCTCTGCAAGAATTTCTTCTTCTAGGCTGTCCATTTTACTGGTGTATACTTGTTTGTAGTACCTTCTTAAGATCCTTTGTATTTCTGTGGTGCTAGTTGTAACTTAACCTTTTTCATTTCTGATTTTATTGATTTGAGCCCTCTCCCTTTTTTCTTGTTGAGTATGGCTAAAGGTTTATCAATGGTGTTATAATTTTTTCAATGAACTAGGTTTTAGTTTTGTTGATCTTAATATTGTTTTGTTTCTGTTTTATTTCGGCTTTGATCTTTATGATTTCTTTTCTTCTACTAACTTGAGTTTTGTTTCATCTAAATTTTCTAGTTCCTTTAGGTATACTGTTAGATGGTTTGAGACTTCTTTTTTTCCCGAGGTATACTTGTATCAGTATAAACTTCCCTCTTAGAACTGATTTTGCTATGTCCCATAGGTTTTGGAATGTGTTTCATTTTCATTTGTCTCTAGATATTTATTTCATTTCCTCTTTGATTTCATCAGTGATCAATTCATGTTTAGTCACATATTATTTAGTTTATTTATTTAGTTTGCATGTGTTTGTGTTTTTTTGAAGTTTTTCCTTGTAGCTGATTGCTAGTCTCATAGCATTGTGGTTGGAAAAGCTGCTTGATATGATTTTTGTTTTCCTCAATTTACTGAGGCCTGGTTTTTGACCTAACGTGTGATCTACCCTGGAGAGTGTTCCATGTGCTGTTGAAAAAAATATGTACTCTGCTGCTTTTGGATGTAATGCTCTATATATGTGAATTAAGTCAATTTGGTCTAATGTGTTATTTGAGGATTGTGTTTCCTTAATGATTTTCTGACTGTATGATCTGTCCATTGATATAAGTGGAAAGATTATAGACTATTATTACTACTATTATTGTTACTATTGATTGATGCTTTTTCTTTACTTGGTTGTAAACATTACATTTTATTTTATTTTTTAAATCTTTTTAAATTACTTAATGAATTTTATTGCAATTATAGGTGCACAAAAATCATCACAACCAAATTTTATATCATTTCCATCCCAAACCCTCAGTGCATCCCCTTACCCACCAACTAGTCTCCTTTGGAAACCATAAGTTTTCCAAAGTCTGTGAGTCAGTATCTGTTCTGCAAAGTAGTTCATTGTGTCCTTTTTTTAGATTCCACATCAGTGGTAGCATTTGATGTTGGTGTCTCATTGTCTGATTGGTTTACTTAGTATGATAATTTCTAGGTCCATCCATGTTGCTATAAATGCTGTTATTTTGTTCCTTTTAATGGCTGAGTAATATTCCATTGTGTGTATGTACCACGTCTTCCCTATCCACTCCTCTGTCGATGGGCATTTAGGTTGGTTCCATGACTTGGCTATTGTATAGAGTGCTGCAATGAACACTGGAGTACAAGTGTCTTTTTGAGTCATGGATTTCTCTGGATAGATGCCCAGGAGTGGGATTGCTGGATCAAGTGGTAATTCACTTTTAGCTTTCAAAGGAATCTCCATACTGTTTTCCACAGTGGTTGCACCAACTGGCATTCCCAACAGTGGTGTAATAGGGTTCCTTTTTCTCCACACCCTCTCTAGCACTTATTGTTTGTAGATTTTTGATGATGGCCATTCTGTCTGTAAAGTGGTACCTCATAGTGGTTTTGATTTGCATTTCTCTAATAATGAGTGATGTTGAACATCTTTTCCTGTGTTGTTGTTTTTTTGGCATCTTTATGTCTTCTTTGGAGAATTGTCTGTTTAGATCTTCTGCCCATTTTCTGATGGAGTTGTTTGTTTTTCTTGGTATTGAGCTGTAGGAGGTGTTTGTAAATTTTAGAGATTAATCACTTGTCAGTTGATTCACTTGCAAGTATTTTTTGCAGTTCTGTGGGTTGCCTTTTCGTTTAGTTTATGGTTTCCTTTGTTGTGCAGAAACTTTTAAGCCTAATTAAGTACCATTTATTTATTTTTCTTTTTATTCTCAACTCTAACAGGTGGATCTGAGAAGATGTTGCTGTCATTTATGTTGGAGAGTGTTTGGCCTGTATTTTCCTCTAAGAATTTTATAGTATCTGGTCTAATATTTAGGTCTTTAATCCATTTTGAGTTTATTTGGGTGCATGGTGTTAGGAAGTGTTCTAATTTCATTTTCTTACATGTGGCTGTCCAGTTTTCCCAGCACCACTTATTGAACAGGGTGTCTTATCTCCATTGTACATTCTTGCCTCCTTTGTCATAGATTACTTGACTATAGGTTCGTGGGTTTAATTCAGGGCTTTCTTTCCTGTTCCACTGATCTATATTTCTGTCTTTGAGCCAGTATCATATAGTTTGGATGACTGTAGTTTTGTAGCAGAGTCTTAAGTCAGGGAGCCTGAATTCCTCCAGCTCTATTTTAATTTTTCAGGATGTCTTTGGCTATTCTGGGTATTTGTGCTTCCAAACAAACTTTAAAATGTTTTGTTCCAGTTCTGTGAAAAAGGTCCCTGGTAATTTGATAGGGATTGCATTGAATGTGTAGATTGCCTTGGGCAGGATAGTCATTTTGATAATATTGACTCTTCCAATCCAAGAGCATGGTATGTTTTCCATCTGTTCGTGTCATCCTTGCTTTCTTTCATCAGCATCTTGTAGTTTTCAGAGTACAGGTCTTTTGTCTCTTTAGGTTTATTCCTAAGTATTTGATTCTTTTTGATGCGATGGTAAACAGGATTGCTTCCCTAATTTCTCTTTCTGATATTCCATTGTTAGTATAGAGAAATGCAGTTGATTTCTGTGTATTGATTTTGTATCTTGCAATTTTGCCAAATTCATTGATGAGCTCTAACAGTTTTCTGGTGGAGTCTTAAGGATTCTCTAGGTATAGTATCATCTCATCTGCAAAGAGTGATAGTTTACTTCTTCCTTTCCAATTTGGATTCCTTTCATTTCTTTTGCTTCTCTGATTGCTGTGGCTAGGACGTTCAAAACTATGTGGAATAGTAGTGGCGAGAGTGGACATCCCTGCCTTGTTCCTGATCTCAGTGGGAATTGTTTCAGCTTTTCACCATTGAGAATGATGTGAGCTCTGGGTTTGTCATAGATGGCCTTGATTATGTAGAGGTAGGTTCCCCCTATGCCCACTTTCTCAAGGGTTTGTATCAGAAATGGTTGTTGGATTTTGTCAAAGGCTTTTTCTGCATCTATGGAGAGGATCATATGGTTTTTATTATTCAGTTTGTTAACGTAATGTACCACATTGATTGATTTTCAGGTACTGAAGAATCCTTGCATCCCTGGGATAAATCCCACTTGATAATCATGTACAATCCTTTTAATGTATTTTTGGATTCTGTTGGCTAGTATTTTGTTGAGAATTTTCGCATCTATGTTCCTCAGTGAGATTGGCCTGTAATTTTCTTTTTTTGTGGTATCTTGGTCTGGTTTTGTATCAGGGTGATGGTTGCCCCATAGAATGAGTTTGGGAGTGTCGCTTCCTCTGCAATTTTTTGGAAGAGTTTCAGAAGGATAGGTGTTAGCTCTTCTCTAAATGTTTGATAGTATTCACCTGTGAAGCCATCTGGTCCTGGACTTTTGTTTGTTGGAAGTTTTTTAATCACAGTTTCGATTTCAGTGCTTGTGATTGGTCTATTCATATTTTCTATTTCATCTTGGTTTAGTCTTGGGAGATTGTACTTTTCTAAGAATTTGCCCATTTCTTCTAGGTTTTACATTTTATTGCCATATGGTTGCATATAGTAGTCTTTTATGATCCTTTGTATTTCTGTGACGTCTGTTGTTTCTTCTCCTTTTTCATTTCTAATTTTATTGATTTGTGTCCTCTTTTTCTCTTGATAAGTCTGGCTAAGGGTTCATCAATTTTGTTGATCTTTTCAAAGAACCAGCTTTGAGTTTCATTGATCTTTTCTATGGTTTTCTTTGTTTCTATTTCATTGATTTCTGCTGTGATCTTTAGGATTTCTTTTCTTCTACTAACTTTAGGTCTTGCCCGTTCTTCCTTCCCTAGCTGCTTTAGATGTAAAGTTAGGTTGTTTATTTGAGCTTTTTCTTGTTTCCTGAGGTAGGCTTGTATTGATATAAACTTTCCTCTAGAATTGATTTTGCTGTATCTCAGAGGTTTTGGGGTGTCGTGTCTTTGTTGTCATTTGCTTCTAGGTATTTTTTAATTTCCTCTTTGATTTCTTCAGTGATCCATTTGTTGTTCAGTAGCATGTTGTTTAGTCTCCACGTGTTTGTGTTATTTCTGTTTTTTTCCTTGTTAATTTCCAGTCATATAGCATTGTGCTCAGAAAAGATGATTGATATGAGGCCAAAAAAAAAAAAAAGGAGTGCCTTTTGTGTCTCAGTGGTTAACGAATCCGACTAAGAACCATGAGGTTGGGGGTTTGATCCCTGGCCTTGCTCAGTGGGTTAAGGATCCGCCATTGCTGTTAGCTGTGGTGAACGTTGCAGACGCGGCTCAGATTTCACGTTGCTGTGGTTGTGGCGAAGGCCACCAGCTACATCTCCTGTTAGACCCCTAGCCTGGGAACCTCCACATGCCCTGGGTGCGGCTCTACATAGAGGCAAAAAGGCAAAAAAAAAGGAGAAGATGCTTGATATGATTTCAGTTTTTTTAAAGTTACCAAGGCTTGATTTGTAGCCCAGGATGTGATCAGTCTTAGAGAATGTTCCATGCGCACTTGAGAAGAATGTGTATTCTGTTGCTTTTGGATGGAATGTCCTATAAATATCTATTAAGTCCATCTGATCTAATGCTTCATTCAGGGCCTGTGTTTCCTTATTGATTTTCTGTCTGGATGACCTATCTATTGCTGTAGGTGGGGTGTTAAAGTCCCCTGCTATTATTATGTTATTGTCAATTTCTCCTTTTAAGGTTGTTAGTAGTTGTCTTATATATTGTGGTGATCCTATGTTGGGTGCATAGATATTTAAAATTGTGTATCTTCTCCTTGGACTGATCCTTTAATCATTATGTAGTGCCCTTCCTTGTCTCTTAAAATGTTCTTCATTGTAAAGTCTGTTTTGTCTGATATGAGGATTCATACTCCAGCTTTCTTTTGATTCCCGTTTGCATGGAGTATTTTCTTCTATCCTCTCACTTTCAATTTGTATGTGTCCCTTGAAGTGAAGTGGGTCTCTTGAAGACAGCATATACATGGGTCTTGTTTTTGTATCCATTCATCTATTCTATGTCTTTTGGTTGGGGCATTCAGTCCATTCACATTTAAGATAATTATTGATATGTATGTTCTTATTGCCATTTTATTAACTGTTTTGGATTTTTGTTGCTCTTTTTTCTTCCCTTATTCTCTTGCTGTCTCCCCTCACAAGATGACTATCTTTAATGTTGTATTTGAGTTGACTTTTCTTATTTCTTTGCATATCAACTATAGATTTTTAGTTTGCAGTTACCCTGAAGTTTTGATATAGGACTCTATATAAATGAGATTGTTGTAAGTTGTTGGTTTCTCAATTGTAGGTATGTCTCCAGTGTCCTGCCTTTGTGCTCTCTTCTCATGATCTGTGATTTTGGTAGCATAATTGTGCATGGATGATTTAGTATCTTTACTGTATGTATGCCTTTACTGGTGAGCCTTGTCCTTTGTGGGTTTTTGTTTCTGGTTGTGGCCTTTTCTTTTCTGCCTAGAGAAGTTCCTTTAGTATTTGTTGTAAAGCTGTTTTAGTGTTGCACAGTTCTCTTAGCTTCTGCTTACCTGTAAAGCTTTTAATTTCTCCTTCAAATCTGAATGAGAGCCTTACTAGGTAAAGTAATCTTGGTTGGAGGTTTTTTCCTTTCATCATTTTAGGTATATCATTCCCCTCTCTTCTGACCTATAGAGTTTCAGCTGAAAAATCTGCTGATAATTTTATCGTGGTTCCCTTGTATGTTATTTATTTCTTTTCCCTGTTTTCAACATTTTCTCTTTAATTTTGGTCATTTTGATTTATATGTGTCTTGGGGTGTTCCTCCTTGAGTTTCTTTTATATGGTACTTGTTGCACTTCCTGGATTGACTGACTGGTTCCTTGTCCATGTTAGGCAAGTTGTTGGCTATTATCTCTTCAAATATTTTTTCTGTTCACTGTTCTCTATCTTCTCTCTCTGGCACCCCTATAATACAGACATTGGTGCTTTTAACGTTTTCCCAGAGTTCTCTGTGACTCTGCTCGTTTCCTTTCAATTTTTTATCTCTTTTCTTTTCTGCATTAGTGATTTCCAGTAATCTGTCCTCCACCTCACTGATTCGTTCTTCTGCCTACTGTATTCTACTGTTGGTTGCTTCTACTGAATTTTTTATTTCAGTTATTGTATTTTGCATTAACTTCTTGCTTAATTTTTACATCTTGTATTTATTTGCTCTGTGTTTCCTGTAAATTATCAGTTTTTGACTCAAGTTTATTTCCAATGTATTGCGTCATCCTCAGCATCAACAGTCTAAAGGCTTTTTCCAGGATGCTGATAATGTCCTGATCACTGAGCTGTTTTTCTGTTTTTTTTTTCTTTCTCCCTTATCTGAGTTATAGTTCTCTTTTCATTTTTATAGGTTTTTGGTGTGGTGACCTTTTTGCAGACAATAGAGTTGTAGTCTCTCTTAGTTTTGGTGTTTGCCTCCCCTGTGGCTAAAGTTGGTATGGAGGTGGGGGGCTTGCTGTAGGTTTCCTGATGGGAGGCACTGGTGCCTGCCCACTGGTAGGTGGGGCTGATTCCTATCCCTCTAATGAATGGGGCTTTGTCTCTGGGTGAGATTAGAGGTGGCTGTGTACCTGAGGGGTTTTTAGGCAGCCTGTTTACTGATGGGTGGAGCTGTGGCCCCATCTGGATTATTGCTTGGCTTGGGACTTCTCAGCGCTAATGGGAGAGGCCAGATTTTCCCCAAAATGGCTACCTCCAGAGAAATGCAGGCTGATGTATGTTCCCAAGAGCTTCACCTCCAATGCCCTTCCCCCACAACAAGCCACAGTCACCCATGTTTTCCCAGGAGATCCTCCCAGAATTGCAGTCAGGTTCCACTGGGATTCCTATGGAGACTTTGCTTTGCCCTAGGACCCAGGGCATGTGAAAGTCTGTGTGTGCCTTTTAAGAATGAGGTCTCCATTTCCCCCAGTCCTGTGGAGCTCCTGCACACAAGCCCCACTGGCCTTCAATGCAGATGCTCTGGGGGCTCTTTCTCCCTGTGCCAGATCCTCAGGCATGGGGATTTGATGTGGGGTTCAGAACTCAGTCCTTTAGGTGAGTCTCTGTGATATACTTACTTTCCAGACTGTGGGGCTTCCTACCCCAGAGGTATGTATAAGGTTGCTTCTATCTTGTAATCGCTCCTCCTACCTCCTGACGTGGTCTCCTCTTTGTCTTCTGGTGTAGAATATTTTTCTGAAAGATTTCAGTCCTTTTGGTTGAAGGTTGCTCAGCATTTGGTTGCAATTTTGTTGTTTTTATGAGAGATGTTGAGCTCCAGTCCTTCTATTCTTCCATCTTAATCCAATCTCGATTGATCCTTTTATGTCTGTTTATATTTGCCTTATTATATTTAGGTGCTCCTTTGATGGATGTGTATATATTTATGATTGTTGCATCTTCTTCTTGAAGTGATCCCTTGAGTGTTATGCAGTGTATCACTGGTAACAGTCTTTATTTTAATGTCTATTTTATCTAGGTGTTGCTGCTCCACTTTTCTTTTGATTTTAATTTGTGAGGAATACTTTCTTCCATCACCTCACATTCAGCGTATATGTCTTTAGATCAGAAGTGAGTCTCTTATAGGCAATATATATACAGGTCTTATTTTTGTATCCATTCATCCAGTCTATGTATTTTGGTTGGAACATTTATTCCATTTATATTTAAATTATTGATATGTATATCCTTATTGCCATTTTGTTAACTGCTTTGGTTTTGGGTTTTTACATATTTTTGAATTCCCTTCTTTTGTTCTCTTGTGATTAAATGACTATCTTTAGCCTTATGTTTAGATTCCTTTTTCTTTTTGTGTATATATCTATTACAGATTTTTAGTTTGTGGTTACCATGAGTTTTTTTTTTATAGCAGTATATATTTAAGTTACAGATCTCTTAATTTCAAATTCATTTGAAGAACTATGTATTTGTATTCTCCTTCCCTCACAATTACTGTTTTTGATATATTTTACATTTGTTTTATGTATCCCTTGACTGCTTATCGTGGATATAGGTTTTACTACTGCTGTCTTTTAACCTCCCTAGTAGTTTGTGTGTGGATGAATTCATACCTTTATCATGTTTTCCTTCACTGTTGCAATTTTTCATTTTATAATTATAAAATGATTACTTTTATAATTATGTAATTTATTAGATATTTTATATCTAAGAAAATTATATCCTATGATATTATAAAATTATATATCCAATTGTAGTCTTTTCTTTCTTTACCTAGTGAAGTTGCTTTGTTTTTCATAAAACTGGCTTAGTAGTGCTGAACTCTTGGTTTTAGTTTTTCCCTTTTATCACTTTAAATATATTGTGTTTCACCCTTCTGGCCTGCAAAGTTCTGCTGAAAAATCATCTGATAGCTTTATGGGTCTTCCCTTGTATGCTATTTATTTGTTGCTTTTCCCTTGCTGCCTTTAATATTCTCTGTTTAATTAATTTTTGTCATTTTAAGTAGTATACCTTGGTGTGTTCCTTGTGGGGTTAATCCTATATGGGTCTCTCTGCACTCCTGGACTTTTATGACTGTTTGCTTTCACAAGTAGCAAAAAGTCTTCAGCAATATTGTCTTCAGATATTTTCTCAGACCATTCTTCCCCCTTTCTGCTTCCCCATTCCCTATAATGTGAATATAAGTGTGATTGATGTGCTAGAGGTTTCTTAAAAAATGAATGAAAGGAAAGGAAGACAGTTTACCTTTTTCTATTCAGTAGCAGTGACTTATATCATGTCTTCCAGATTATTTATTTGTTCCTCTGTATCCTTTAGTTTACTATTCATTGGTCATTTCAGTTGTATTCTTCACCTCTGTTTCTATTTTCTCTTTGTTAAAAACTTGTAACTTCTGGAGTTCCCATCGTGGCTCAGTGGAAATGAATCTCACTAGCATCCATGAGGATGCAGGTTCGATCCCTGGCTTTGCTCAGTGGGATAAGGATCTGGAGTTTCCATAACCTGTTGTGTAGATCACAGATGACTTGGATCTGGCATTGCTGTGACTGTGGTGTAGGCCAGGAGCTACAGGTACAATTCAGCCTCTAGCCTCAGAACCTCCATATGCTGCAGGTGCAGCCCTAAAAAGACAAAGGAAAAAAAAATAAAAAAACACTTTTAACTTCTATAACTTCTGATTCTGTGCACCCATTCTTCTCCTGAGTTCTTTCATCATTACTCTTATTATTCTGAATTCTTTCTCAGATAGATGGCCTATCTCTGCCTCACATAGTTCTTGTGAAGTTTTAACTTCTTCCATGCTTGGAATATGTTCTTCTGCTGCCTAATTTTTGTCAGAGTTGCTATTAGTATTTTTATGTGTGTAGTGGGCTATTTACATATCTTTATTTTCCCATTGCTTAATGAATTTTATTACAATTATAGGTGTACAAAAATCATCACAACTCAATTTGCTAGCATTTGCGTCCCACACCCTCAGTGCATCCCCCCACCCCCCAGATTGTCTTATTTGAAAAACCAAAGAATTTACAAAGTCTGTGAGTCATTCTCTGTTCTGCAAAGAAGTTCATTGTGTCTTTTAAGTTTCCACATGTAAACGGTAGCATTGGGTGTTGCTGTCTAATTGTCTGAATGGTTTCACTTTGCATGATAATTTCTAGGTCCATCCATGTTGCCATAAATGTTGTTATTTCATTCCTTTTAATGGCTGAGCAATATTCTATTGTGTGTATGTACCATATCTTCCCTATCCGCTCCTCTGTCGATGGGCATTTAGGTTGTTTCCATGACCTGGCTATTGCATAGAGTGCTGCAATGAACGCTGGAGTACATGTGTCTTTTCGAGTCATGGACTCCTCTGGATAGATGCCCAAGAGTGGGATTGCTGGATCAAATGGTAATTCTATTTTGAGTTTTCTGAAAATCTCCATACAGTTTTCCACAGTGGTTGCACCAATTTGCATTCCCACCAGCAGTGTAATAGGGATCCTTTTTCTCCACACCCTCTCTAGCACTTATTGTTTGTAGATTTTTGACGATGGCCATTCTGGCCAGTGTAAGGTGGTACCTCATAGTGGTTTTGATTTCCATTTCTCTAATAAGGAGAGATGTTGAACATCTTTTCATGTGTTTATTTGCCATCTGCATGTCTTCTTTGGAGAACTGTCTGCCTAGATCCTCTGCCCATTTTTTGATGAGATTGTTTGTTTCTCTGGTATTGAGCTGTAGGAGCTGTTTGTAAATTTTGGAGATTAATCCCTTGTCAGTTGAATCATTTGTAAATATTTCTCCCATTCTGTGGGTTGTCTTTTCGTTTTGCTTAGGCTTTCCTTTGGTGTGCAGAAACTTCGAAGTTTAATGAAGTCCCATTTGTTTATTTCTCTTTTTATTGTCTTTACTTTGACAGATGAATCTGAGAAGATGTTGCTTTCATTTATGTCAGAGAGTGTTTGGCCTATAGTTTTCCTCTAAGAGTTTTATAGTATCTGGGCTTATATCTAGATCTTTAATCCATTTTGAGTTTGTTTTTGTGCATGGAGTTAGGAAGTGTTCTAGTTTCATTTTTTAACATGTGGCTGTCCAGTTTTCCCAGCACCATTTATTGAAGAGGCTGTCTTTCTCCAGTGTATATTCTTGGCTCCTTTGTCATAGATTAGTTGACTGCAGATGCATGGATTTAATTCTGGCCTATCTATCCTGTTCCACTGATCTATATTTCTATTTTTGTGCCAGTATCATATAATTTTGATGACTATAGCTTTGTAGTAGAGTCTGAAGTCAGGGAGGCTGATTCCTCCAGCTCCATTTTTCTTTTTCAGGATGTCTTGGCTATTTTGGGTTTTTTGTGTTGCCAAACAAACTTTAAAATATTTTTTTCTAGTTCTGTGAAAAAGGTCCTTGGTAATTTGATAAGGATTGCATTGAATCTGTAGATTGCTTTGGGTGGGATAGTCATTTTGATAATATTGACTCTTCCAATCCAGGAGCATGATATGTTATCCCTGATTTCTTTCATCAGCGTCTTACAGTTTTCAGAGTACAGGTCTTTTGTCTCTTTAGGTGGGTTTATTCCTAAGTATTTGATTCTTTTTGATGCGATGGTAAACGGGATTGCTTCCTTAATTTCTCTTTCTGATCTTTCATTGTTAGTATAGAGAAATGCAGTTGATTTCTGTGTATTAATTCTGTATCCTGTGACTTTGCCAAATACATTGATGAGCTCTAACAGTTTTCTGGTGGAGTCTTTAGGATTCTCTAGGTATAGTATCATGTCATCTGCAAAAAGTGATAGTTTACTTCTTCCTTTCCAATTTGGATTCCTTTTTTTTCTTTTTCTTCTCTGATTGCTGTAGCCAGGACTTCCAGAACTGCGTTGTATAGTAGTGGCAAGAGTGGACATCCCTATCTTGTTCCTGATCTCAGCAGGAATTGTTTCAGCTTCTCAGCATTGAGAATGATGTGAGCTCTGGGTTTGTCATAGATGGCCTTGATTATGTTGAGGTAGGTTCCACCTATGCCTACTTTCTCAAGGGTTTTTATCAGAAATTGTTGTTGGATTTTGTCAAAGGCTTTTTCTGCATCTATTGTAAGGATCATATGGTTTTTATTCTTCAGTTTGTTAATGTGATGTATCACATAGATTGATTTTCAGATATTGAGGAATCTTGCATCCTTGGGATAAATCCTACTTGATTGTGATGTAGAATCCTTTTAATGTATTTTTAGATTCGGTTGGCTAGTATTTTGTTGAGGATTTTTGCATCTATGTTCCTCAGTAAGATTGGCCTGTAATTTTCTTTTTTTGTGGTATCTTGGTCTGGTTTTGTATCAGGGTGATAGTTGCCCCATAGAATGAGTTTGGGAGTGTCACTTCCTTTGCAATTTTTTGGAAGATTATCAGAAGGATAGGTGTTAGCCTTCTCTAAATGTTTGATAGAATTCACCTGTGAAACCATCTGGTCCTGACTTTTGTTTGTTGGAAGTTTTTTAATCACAGTTTCAATTTCAGAACTTGTGATTGGTCTATTCATATTTTCTATTTCATCTTGGTTTAGTCTTGGGAGATTGTACTTTTCTAAGAATTTGCCCATTTCTTCCAGGTTTTTCCATGTTATTGCCATATGGTTGCATATAGTAGTCTTTTATGATCCTTTGTATTTCTGTGATGTCTGTTGTTTCTCTCCTTTTTCATTTCTAATTTTATTGATTTGTGTCCTCTTTTTCTCTTGATAAGTCTGGCTAAGGGTCATCAATTTTGTTGATCTTTTCAAAGAACCAGCTTTGAGTTTCATTGATCTTTTCTATGGTTTTCTTTGTTTCTATTTCATTGATTTCTGCTGTGATCTTTAGGATTTCTTTTCTTCTACTAACTTTAGGTCTTGCCCGTTCTTCCTTCCCTAGCTGCTTTAGATGTAAAGTTAGGTTGTTTATTTGAGCTTTTTCTTGTTTCCTGAGGTAGGTTTGTATTGATATAAACTTTCTCTAGAATTGATTTTGCTGTATCTCAGAGGTTTTGGGGTGTCGTCTTTGTTGTTATTTGCTTCTAAGTATTTTTTAATTTCCTCTTTGATTTCTTCAGTGATCCATTGGTTGTTTAGTAGCATGTTGCTTAGTCTCCACGTGTTTGTATTTTTTGCCATTTTTTTGTTATTGATTTCCAGTCTTATTGATTTCCAGTCATATAGCATTGTGGTAGATAAGATGCTTGATATGATTTCAATTTTCTTAAAGTTACTGAGGCTTGATTTGTAGCCCAGGATGTGATCAATCTTAGAGAATGTTCCGTGCACATTTGAGAAGAATGTGTATTCTGCTGCTTTTGGATGGAATGTCCTATAAATATCAATTAAGTCCATCTGGTTTAATGCTTCATTCAGGGCCTGTGCTTCCTTATTGATTTCCTGTCTGGATGACCTGTCCATTTCTGTAAGTGGGGTGTTAAAGTCCCCCACTATGATGGTGTTATTGTTGATTTCTCCTTTTAAGGTTGTTAGCAGTTGCCTTATATATTGCGGTGATCCTATGTTGGGTGCATAGATATTTAAAATTTTTATATCTTCTTGGATGGACCCTGTGATTATGATTTAGTACCCTTCCTTGTCTCTTAAAATGTTCTTCATTTTAAAATCTATTTGGTCTGATATGAGGATTGCTACTCTGTCTTTCTTTTGATTCCCGTTTGCATGGAATATTTTCTTCCATCCTCTCACTTTCAATCTGTATGTGTTCCTAGAAGTGATGGGTCTCTTGAAGACAGCATATATATGGGTCTTGTTTTTGTATCCATTCAGCTAGTCTATGTCTTTGGTTGGGGCAGTTTATTAACATTTAATGTAATTATTGATATGTATGTTCTTATTGCCATTGTATTAAATGTTTGGGGGTTTTGTTGCTCTTTTTTCTTCCCTTACTTTCCTGTTGTCTCCTGCCACAAGATGACTATCTTTAATGTTCTATTTGAGTTGATTTTTCTTATTTGTTTGTTTATCAATTGTAGACTTTTGGTTTGCAGTTACCCTGAAGTTTTGATATAGGAGTCTATATATAAATGAGATGTTTTTAAGTTGTTAGTTTCTTAATTGCACGTGTGTCTCCAGTGACCTGTATTCGTGCTCTCTTCTCATGATTTGTGACTTTGGTAGCAAAATTGTGCATGAATAACTTTGTATCTTTACTGTATATATGACTTAGTGGTGAGCCTTGTCATTTGTGGTGTTTTTGTTTCTGGTTGTCGACTTTTCTTTTCTGCCTAGAGAAGTTCTGTTAGTATTTATTTGTTGTAAAGCTGGTTTAGTGTTGCAGAAATCTCTTAGCTTTTGCTTCTCTGTAAAGGTTTTGATCTCTCCTTCAAATCTGAATGAGAGCCTTGCTGGGTATAGTAATCTTGGTTGGAAGTATTTTCCTTTCATCACATTAAGTATATCATGCCACTCCCTTCTGGCCTGCAGAGTTTCTGATGAAAAATCTGCTGACAACCTTATTGGGGTTCCCTTGTATGTCATTTGTTTCTTTCCCCTAGCTACTTTCAATATTTTCTCTTTGTCTTTAATTTTGGTCATTTTGATGAATATGTGTCTCGGTGTGTTCCTGCTTGGGTGTATTTTATATGGTACTCATTGTGCTTCCTGGATCTGAGTGAGTGGTTCCTTTCCCATATAAGGGAAGTTTTCAGCTATTTTTTTCTGTCCCCTTCTCTCTCTTCTCACTCTGGCACCCCTATAATACAGATGTAGGTGCGTTTAACATTATCCCAGAGTTCGCTGAGACTCTGCTCATTTCCTTTCAATCTTTTATCTCTTTTCTCTTCTGCATTAGTGATTTCCACTAATCTGCCCTCCACCTTGCTGATTGGTTTTTCAGCCTCCTGTATTCTACTCTTGGCTGCTTCTGATGAATTTTTTATTTCAGTTATTGTATTTTGCATCTCTTTTATTTAATTTTTACATGTTGTATTTCTTTGCTCAGTGTTTCCTGTAAATTATCAGTCTTTGCCTCCAGTTTATTTCCAATGCCTTGCATCATCTTCAGCATCAACAGTCTAAAGTCTCTTTCTGGGATGCTGATAATTTCCTCATCACTGAACTGTTTTTCTGGGCTTTTCTCTTTCTCCCTTATCTGAGTTAGAGTTTTCTGTCTTTTCATTTTTATAGGTTTTTGGTGTGGTGACCTTTTTGCTGATAATAGAGTTGTAGCTTCTCTTAGTTCTGGTGTTTGCCTTCCCTGTGGCTAAAGTTCATATGGAGGGGGCTTGCTGTAGGCTTCCTGATGGAAAGGAGTGATGCCTGCCCACTGGTAGGTGGAGTTGATTCCTATCCCTCTGAAGGGTGGGGCTTTGTCTCTGGATGAGATTAGAGGCTGGTTGTGTGCCTGAGGGGTCTTTAGGCAGCCTGTTTACTGATGGGTGGGGCTGGGATCCCACCTGGATTATTGTTTGGCCTGGGGCTTCTCAGTGCTGATGGGAGGGACCAGATTTTCCCAGAAATGGCCACCTCCAGAGAAATGCAGGCTGCTGAATGTTCTCGAGAGCTTCACCTCCAATGCCCTTCCCCCAGAACAAGCCACAGTCACCCGTTTTCCCGGGATATCCTCCCAGAATTGCAGTCAGGTTCCACTGGGATTCCTATGGAGACTTTGCTTTGCTCTGGGACCCAGTGCACATGAAAGTCTGTGTGTGCCTTTCAAGAGTGGGGTCTCTGTTTCCCCCAGTCCTGTGGAGCTCCTGCACACAAGCCCCACTGGTCTTCAATGCCAGATGCTCTGGGGGCTCTTTCTCCCTGTGCCAGATCCTTATATTTTGTGCACGGGGATTTGACATGGGGCTCAGAACTCTTAGTCCTATAGTTGACTCTCTGTGATACAGTTACTTTCCAGTCTGTGGGGCTTCCCACCCAGGAGGTATGGGGTTGCTTCTATCTTGTAATCGCCCCTCCTACCTCTTGATGTGGTCTCCTCTTTGTATTTTGGAGTAGAATAACTTTTTTGGAAGTTTCCAGTCCATTTGGTTGAAGGTTGCTCAGCATTTGGTTGTAATTCTCTTGTATTTGGGAGAGAAGTTGAGCTCCAGTCCTTCTATCCACCATCTTAATCCAATCTATTAAAGACTGTCCTCATCATCATCAGAATCATTCCCAAACACTGAAGGTTTTTGCAAAACAGGGTCCAACTGCTGTGCTTTCTTTGGCAAAATAAGCCCATACTGCCTGCCCAGAATCTCCATCTTGCTTCTATCTCTGCTGAACGTGGCCGACGCTGACTGGTTATTTACATATCTTGACCCTTAAAAATCCTGTGCATCCCAGTTCTGCATTCACCTCTCATCATCCAAGCTGTTTGTCTGCTGTAGAGATTCCCTGTAAGAGGGGTGCATGGGTCTTTTTGCTATGACAGGCTGGCTGTGTGGTTTGTCTAATAAGCTTGGTTGACCACTGGCCAAGTTGGTTGCCAGGCCCTAACTTGTGCAGGTTTTGCTGACTCCTTAAGCAGCACCTGGTCATGAGGTGGCTGACTGCAGAACCCTAGGGGGCTCTAAAGGTAGTGTTGGCTCACTGATGGGCAGAGTCAGGGTCCTGAAGACTCTGGAGCTGTTGCCCACCCATGGCTAGTGATGCCAGTACTCTATTTAGTGCCATACTAGTAGGCTGAACTCAGTGATCCCGGAGATCATTTGAGATCATTGGTGGAGAGGGCGTTTTGCTTCCTGACACAGTTGGGTATGTTGTCTGAGATGTCCCAAACCTTGCATTGTCCTGCCAGTGGCCAGGACCTAACTGGTTCCAGGATAGGGTAATGGCCTGCTGTGTACATGCTGGATATGCTGGCTGCAGCATCAAAGTATGTCTGCCTCTTGATGGATAGGGCTAGACTAGAGGCCACAGCAGGCTTTGTGGAGGGAAGGGCCAGTGTCTGCCCCCTGGAAGGTGGAGGCAGAGCTGGGTATAGGCCCTCTTGTGGGCAGGGACATGTCTAGGGCTGTGTCTATAGGAAGACGTGGACTCAGGAAATTTTTAGGTAGCCTGTCTGCTGATGGGTGGAACTGTGTCCCCACCCAGCTATTTGGCCAGTGATGTACCAGGACTGGCATATCCAGGTTGTTGGGTAGAACTAGGTCTTGGGCCTGATGAGCCAAGATGCCAGAAGCAGTGTCGATATGGCAGAAGAAGCTCCTAAATATGGACATAGTCAGTGTCTGTATCCTCAGGTGAGCTGCAATTGCCCCTCACCTCCAAGTCCAGCAGGTTGATCTGGTCCAGGCTACTATCAAATTACTACTTTTTCCCTGGGTCCTAGTATGCATGAAATGTGTGTGCCTATTAAGACTGAAGTCTCCCTTTTCCCTGGTCCTGTAGGCTCCTAAAATGAAGTTCCACTGGCTTTTAATGCCAAATTCTATGGGGGCTTGTCTTTCTGGTGCGGGGCCTCTGGGATGGGGAACCCAATGAGGAGTTCAAAATTCTCACTCCTGTCAGAGAAATACTGCAATATAATTATTCTCCAGTTTGTGGGTCACCAACTCCAGGGGTATAAGATTTAATTATATCACAGGTCCATCCCACCTACCTGTCTTGCAACTCCTTCACTGTGTATGGCTTTAAATGTAGAAGGTCTTTTCTTGGAGGTTCCTATCTTTTTCATTGATGCTTGTTCTGCACATAATTGTGATTTTGGTATTCTCTTCAAAGGAGGTGCACTCTGAGTCTTTCTACTCCACCATATTGGATGCTCTCCCCTTTTCTTCTGCTTTGATATATAACTCTGGTAAAGCTCTTAGAAATTTCACTGAAATTAAGAGAAGTTTTGTTAAAGTTATTTATGTTAAACCAATTATCAGCATAAGTACAGTTCTGTAATGAAGTGAAGACTCCTCTAGGCCACTCAATCTATAAAAATAGGAAAAGCTGTCAAAATTCTATCATTTCTTGAGGTTGAAGAACAGGAGGTTAATACCCTAAGGTAAATAGTTTTTTATAATTGCTACTATTTTCATTGATTCTTCGGGAGTGTAGGATTACAGCTTTCTTTCAGTGTGTCAGAACATCAACAGGCAAGGCAGAGGCTATCATGCCTTAAAACAATGCACTATGAAGAAGGAGCAGAGAAGACTGGGGGACAGGCAGAACTGCAATAAGAAAGATGGTTATTAAACTAGCTTCTGAGGGCAGCGTAGAGAAAGTCAGAAAGCAGTGGAGCAAGTGTGACAAACCCATCTGCAGCTGAAATCCAGGAAGGTTTAAGTCACTATGCTGAATACCTGAAACTAATACAATATTGTAAATCAACTATACTTAAATTTTTTAAAAAATATAGGAGAAAATAAGGATGAATGGATGTAGGATAAATGGCCCACAACAGTAGCAATATATTAGCAGGTGAGGGGCAGCAAGACAGTATCCTCCTCAGATCAGACTGAGCTCTTACACATCACTTACTAATCCAGACACCAGGTGATTACACTCATTTCTCACTTGAACACAGTCTATGCCATGAGACTGGTTATTGCATATGAAGATGTTTGCTTGGTGTGAATGGTGTAGGACATAGAATGTAGCCTTGAGAAGAGCCACTGGCAAGGTTTTCAGTATGAGGTGGCAGATTAACAGCGTGTCTCATTCTTTAGAAGCAAAAAGATGCAGACCAGAAAATCAAGACAGGAACCAGTAATACATGTTGAAGGAAATTGAAGGGGAAAATAAAATACAGTTTGGTAAGGTTATAGGGACGTAAACACAAATGCTTACAGCGCAAGGACAGAGTTAATGCACGACCAAAAGCAAGTGCATCAGCTATCCAACAGCATGTGTTCATGAGAATCTTTGTTTTAAGACATCTGCCCTCCTTTACTAAAGGGCAGTTTGGAGACCGAAGTTGTTTTATTGGCTGTTAATGAACTTCTCCAGGAAAAATATTCCTTACACTCTTTTAATTCCTTATTCGGGAAAAGGGGGGAAAAATTAAGGCCCTATAGTACACCAGACAAACCCCGCTAATACTGTAAGAGACTAAATTCTTCTCCTGCAATGGAATTTTACTGAAATTAATTCTACCTTGATCTCTTGATCTTCAGGAACCTTAGTGTTCTCTTCAACAAAATAAAGGGAAGGTCACTAGACGAACTCCAATGCCAGGGTTCCAGCATTCTAAATTTCTTTGAATCTGTGAATATTACATGACAAAAGGCAGTCCCTTGAGGTTTAAACACTTTGTGTGATCTATGAGCTGAAGCAACGTCTTTAAATTCCTTTCCTAACATGCACAGAGTCTTGTATGTTATTCAACACTCAGTAGG
Organism: Catagonus wagneri; assembly: GCA_004024745.2. NCBI lineage: Eukaryota > Metazoa > Chordata > Mammalia > Artiodactyla > Tayassuidae > Catagonus > Catagonus wagneri. Next base: position 1,110,981 of record PVHT020000283.1, on the reverse strand, counting down.
TTCTAAATGTATAACTGTTTCCTGGACACCAGGCAATCAATTATTATAATGATCTTCTTTCTAATGGATTTGAGCCTTAGCCATATCTGCATCTTACTGTAATAATAAAAGTGTTTCAGATAAAGTGTAATACACTGTGGATCTCCCCTAGTGTTTAGAATCCCAGGCAGAAAAATATACCTTTAGGATATATTTTTCTAGTGAGAACTGTAGTTTCTCTATGTGCAGAACTGCAAAAAAAAAAAAAATTAGTTAAATATTAGGGCATTATCTAGAATGATCTGATAAATTATAAAAGAGGCTCTATTATCATATGTTTCCTGCTATCAGTAGGGGCAGGCCAGTTTTACTTTCCTGCATTATAGGCTATGCCCATACCATTTACTTTTTCTTGTGTTACTTTCTTTGTAGATACCTATGCTAAAGTAAATTGACTTGAAATATGTGTTATACACGTCTGTGTTTAGGTAATGGTTACAATGTAAATTTTTCAGAAACAGTATACTTAAAAATTTTAAAACCAACATTCAGGCAGGGATCAAGATAGGACAATAGAAGGATGCAGAGCTCACCTTTTCCTACAATATAAAAACTAAATGTGAAATAATTCTCAGAGTACTTACTGAATGCTGGCAGAAGATCTTATATGACCAAAGCTACAAGAAAAATCACCATGTAAGTATAGGACAAAAGAGGGGAAAAGGAGCTGCGATGTGACCTGCGTCTTTGGAAGGGAGATGTGAAACAGAAAAGGTTCCCACACACTGGGAATCTCCTTCTCTGGCTGGGAGGTCGCTGAGGCAGACAAGAAGGTTCAGAAGCTCAGAGGAAACTGCAGCAACCAGTTTACAGTATGCAGGACAGATAGAGACCAACAGAAAATATCCTTGCTGCCTTGCAGCACTTCCCACCCCATGATGTGTGCTTACTGGTGTGCCTACCAGCTGGGTTCTGAAACTGGGCTTGAGCAGACAGATCCAAAGAGAGGACTTGTACTGGTTGTATACAGTCAGTCTGAAAGGCCTAGGTTTTGGTACAGGCCACAACTAGGAGCAAGCACAGGACAAAGACTGGGGCCACCATAAGAGCCTCACAGTCAGCACATGCCCAAAGGGAGGGGTGGGGCCCCACAACAGCAGCCTCATTCTCAGTATGCTCACAGTAGGCAGCTCTAGCACTAGGTGCTCTGGGAACAGGCAAGCACAGGTGACTTGCCCCCATGTGGATGCCAGACTGAAATCTGAGCAAAATCCTGGTGCTCCCACAGTGGGTGCTGGTGTGTGATTCTGGTGGATTCACACCAGTGGCTTTGTGAGTGCCGAACCTAGGGAAAACCAGAGACAATTACTGATGCTCCTATAGCTGAACCATATCTGGCACTAGCAGCAACAGAGTTTGTGGGCATGCATGTGTGGAAGTAAGGCTAAAATATGAGCCAAATGCTAGCATTCCCCAGCAGAGGTGAGGCTAAAGGCATTGCCAACAACAGTTTACTTAGTGGAGGAGTTCTCGTTGTGTGGCTCAGTGGTTAACAAATCCAACTAGGAACGATGAGGTTGTGGGTTCGATCCCTGGCCTTGCTCGGCGGGTTAAGAATCCGGCGTTGCCATGAGCAGTGGTGTAGGTTGCAGACAAAGCTCGGATTCCCCGTTGCTGTGGCTGTGGCGAAGGCCGGCAGCTATAGCTCCTGTTAGACCCCTAGCCTGGGAACCTCCATATGCCAAGGGTGCAGCCCTAGATAAGGCAAAAAGACAAAAAGAAAAAAAAAACACCAGTTTACTTAGTGGATGCTTTCAACAGGTGGCAAGCAATGTCACAGAGTGCATTTCCTGGTGGACAGCTCCTGGGGAGGGATATGCAGCAACTCTTCCCTAGTGGGAGTGCCCCAGTCTCACCTACCTCATACCACAGCAAAGAACCAGGTCTGGTAATTCTATTTCTACAGCTGTGGAGCAGTCCCCATCCCTAAAAGGGCTGTAACAACCAGAAAGCAAAGAGGAGGCCTCACCCAACATCCAGTCAAAGTTCTGGTCACCACAACACCAAACACATCCCTTTTCAAGGGAATAAGGGACAAAGGGACATCCAGAGGAAAGATTTAGCATGTATCCATACCAAAAGCAACCGTCAAACCAAAATTATTAGACTCATACAGCTGCACTGGGATGTTCCCACATAGACAGCCCTTCAAAAATACAGTGGATAACTCTTTCCTCTAAATTCATGGAGTTGGAAAAATATATATAAAATGAAAAAGCAGGGGAAGAACTCTCAATTAAAAGAACAAGAGATATCTCCTAAAAGAACAATGAAATATACCTCTCCATCCTACCAAACCCTGAGTTCAAAAAGAAGGTAATAAAAATACTGAAGGAATTAAGACTATCAATAAAAATGCAGATCATTGTAACAAGGAACTATAAAGAGAAGCCAATCAAAATTAGACAACTCAATTACCAAGAAGGAAAGCAAGCTAAAGGCAAAAAATACCACACTAAATAATGGAGAACAAATAAATGACCTGAAAGTTAGAATAACAGAAATCACCTCATCAAAACAGCAGACAAATGAAAACTGATGACATTAACATACAAGATCTATGAGATAATATGAAGCATCCCAATCCATGCATAATAGGAATCCCATAAGGAGAAGAAATAGAAAAGGGGATCAAAAAGACATTTGAAGAAATTATGCCTGAAAATTTCCCAAACCTAAAGAAGGAAACAGACATCCAGGTATAGGAAGCACAGACGGTCCCAAACAAGATGAATCCAAACAGACCTACACTAAGACATATTATGATGAAAATGGCAAAAGGTAAGGATAAAGCAAGGATTCTAAATGAGGCAAGAGGGAAAAAAAGAGCCATTTACAAGGGAACACATAAGGCAATCATCTGACCTCTTCAAAGAAATTTTAAAGATCAGGAGTTAGTGGTAATAACAAGATATTCAAATCCCTGAAAAGGGAAAACCTGCAACCTAGGATACTGTACCCAGCAAGATTAACATTTAGAAAAGGAGAGAGTGAGAGAGAACTTCTCAGACAAGCAAAAAATAAAAGAACAAATACTAAACCTACTCTAAAATATTGAGGAGTTCCTGTTGTTCTTCTTTGGGTTAAGAACCCAACAAGTATCCATGAGGATGTGGGTTGGATCCCTGGCCTTACTCAGTGGGTTAAGGATCTGGCATTGCCACAAGGTGCAACATAGGTTGGGGATGTGGCTTGGATCTGGCATTGCTGTGGCTGTGGTGTAGTCTGGCAGCTGCAGCTCTGATTCAAGCCCTGGTCCAGGAACTTCCATATGCCACAGGTGCAACCCTAAAGACTAGGTGGGGAGGTAGAGAGAGAGAGAGAGATGAAATATTAAAAAGTCTTCTCTAAATAGAAAAGAATCAATCTATAGCAAAGAGAAAACCATCACAGGAAAAGCAAATATATACAGAGTGTAGGTCACTTAAATAAGCCAGTACATAGATTAAAAAAATATATTTTTAAAAATCTGATAGTGATTTTTAACCACAATGAACAAAAAAGGATAAACAATAAGATGTAAAAATGGGACATCAAAATCATAAAATGTGGAGGAGTAAGAAAATTGATTTTTTAGAATATGTCTGAATTTATATGATTACCAGTCTAAAGCAAGTAGATAGAATAATGGGTAAATGTACTTGAAATCCAAGGTAACCTTAAATCAAAAATATAAATTGAGTCAAATAACAAAAAAAGGGAAGAACTCAACCATAATACAAAAGAAAAGCATCAAAGTATAAAAGGAAAAACAAAAAGAAAGGAACAAAGAAGAAATGCAGGAATTCCCAGGTGGCACAGCAGGTTAAGTATTGTCATTGCTGCAGTGTGGGTTCACTCCCTGGCTGTGGAAATTTTGCATGCTGAAGGTGTGGCCAAAAAATTTAAAAAACACACGACAACAACAACAAAAAAAACAGAAAGAGAAAACATTGCTGCTTTAAAATTCCCTTGTGACACAGCATGATAAGAATCTGGCACCGTCACTGCAGTGACTCAGGTCACTGCTACGGCACAAGTTCAATTCATGGCCCAGAAAATTCCTTATGTTGCAGGTGCCACAAAACAAAAATAAAAAATTCAAAATCAACTGGAAAACAAGATTTAATATGGCAATAAGTATGTAACTATCAACAATTACCTTAAATATCAATGCACTAAATGTTCTAATCCAAGACACAGAGTGGCAGATTGGACAGTAAAACAACATCCTACCATATGCTGCCTAGAAGAGACCCTCTTTGGGGTGAAGGACACACCAAGATTGAAAGTGAGGAGATAGAAAAAAAATTTTCACGCAAATGTAAATGACAAGAAAGCAGAGGTAGCAAAATTTTCATGCAAATGTAAATGACAAGAAAGCAGAGGTAGCATCAGATAAAATAGATTTTAAAGCAAAAGCCATAAAGAAAAAGACAAATGCCATATTCTGTTAAAAGGGTCAATAGAAGAAGACAAAATTATACTCAGCATACATGGGCCCAATATAGAAGCACCTAATATTATAAAACAAATACGAACTAAACATAAAGAGAGAAATTGATGGGGATACAATACAAATCTGACATTAATGGATAGGTTCAAGACAGAAAATAAAAGCAACAGAGATCCTAAATGACAAAATAGTAATTGATATCCTAAAAACGTTAGATACAAAGAAAGACAATAAATATTTTTTCCCAGTGCACATGGAACATTCTCAAGGATAGACTGCAAAACAAGACTCAACAAATTTAAGAGCATATAAATTATTTATGTTATTATATTTTTGACTTTTTAGGGCTGCACATGTGGCATAGGTAAGTTTCTAGACTAGGGGTCAAACTGGAGCTACAGTTGTAGCCTTTGCCACAGGCACAGCAACACAATATCCGAGCTGTGTCTGCAACCTTCACCACAAATCACAGCAACACCAAATCCTTAACCCACTGAGTGAGGCCAGGGATCGAACCTGTGTCCTCATGGATACTAGTCTGACTTGTTTCCACGGAGCCACGATGGGAACTCACTAGAAATTATTTCAGGCATTTTTTTCTGACCACAATTGCATGAAATTAGAAATCAACCACAGAAAGAGAAATGAGAAAAAATAATTACATGGAGACTAAACTACATGTCACTGAGAACTCAGTGGCTCAATGATGAAATCAAAAAGTAAATTATAAAAAGGCTTGGAAGATTGGATTAAGATGGCAGAATAGAAGGACTGGAGCACAACTTCTCTCTCAAAAAACAACAAAACTAAAACCAAATGCCAAGCGACCTTCAACAAAATTGACTATAAACTTCCAAAAAAGATATTCTACTCCAGAAGACAAACAGGAGACCACTTGGAGGGGTGATTACACGATGGAAGCAACCCCATACCTCCTGAGTGGGAAGCCCCACAGACTGGAAAGTAACTGTATCACAGAGAGTCAGCTACAGGACTGAGAGTTCTGAGCCCCACGTCAAATTCCCATGCCTGAGGATCTGGCACAGGGAGAAAGAGCCCCCAGAGCATCTGGCATTGAAGGCCAGTGGGGCTTGTATGCAGGAGCTCCACAGGACTGGGGGAAACAGAGACCCCATTCTTGAAAGACTTTCATGTGCACTGGGTCCCAGGGCAATGCAGTCTCCATAGGAATCCCAGTGGAACCTGACTGCAATTCTGGGAGGATCTCCTGGGAAAACAAGGGTGACTGTGGCTTGTTGTGGGGGAAAGGCATTGGAGGTGAAGCTCTCGAGAACATTCAGCAGCCTGCATTTCTCTGGAGGTGGCCATTTCTGGGAAAATCTGGTCCCTCCCATCAGTGCTGAGAATCCCCAGGCCAAACAATAATCCAGGTAGGATCTCAGCCCCACCCATCAGAAAACAGGCTGCCTAAAGACCCCTCAGGCACACAGCCAGCCTCCAATCTTATCCAGAGACAAAGCCCCACCCATCAGAGGGATAGGAATCAACCCCACCTACCAGTGAGCAGGGATTAGTCTCTCCCATCTGGAAGCCTACAGCAAGCCCCCTCCATATGAACTTTAGCCACAGGGGAGGCAAACACCAGAACTAAGAAAGGACACAACTCTATTGTCTGCAAAAAGGTCACTGCACCAAAAACCTATAAAAATGAAAAGACAGAAAACTCTAACTCAGATAAGGGAGAAAGAGAAATGCCCAGAAAAATAGTTGCAGTGATGAGGAGATTATCAGCATCCCAGAAAGAGACTTTAGACTGTTGATGCTGAAGATGATGCAAGGCATTGGAAATAAACTGGAGGCAAAGACTGATCATTTACAGGAAACACTGAGCAAAGAAATATGACGTAAAAATTAAACAAGAAGAGATGCAAAATACAATAGCTGAAATAAAAAAATTCTTTAGAAGCAGCCAAGAGTAGAATACAGGAGGCAGAAGAACGAATCAGTGAGGTGGAGGACAGATTAATGGATATCACTAATGCAGAAGAGAAAAGAGATAAAAGATTGAAAGGAAGTGAGCAGAGTCTCAGAGAATTCTGGGATAATGTTAAACGCACCAACATCCGTATTATAGGGGTGCCAGAGGGAGAAGAGAGAGAGAAGGGGACAGAAAAAAATATTTGAAGAGATAATAGCCAAAAACTTCCCTAATATGAGAAAGGAACCACTCAGTCAAATTCAGGAAGCGCAAAAATACCATTTAAAATAAACCCAAGGAGGAACACCCCAAGACACATATTAATCAAAATGACCAAAATTAAAGACAAAGAGAAAATATTGAAAGCAGCTAGGGAAAAGAAACACATGACATACAAGGGAATCCCAATAAGGTTATCAGCAGTTTTTTTCAGCTGAAACTCTGCAGGCCAGAAGGGAGTGGCATGATATACTTAATGTGGTGAAAGGAAAAAACTTCCAACCAAGATTACTATACCCAGCAAGGCTCTCATTCAGATTTGAAGGAGAGATCAAAACCTTTCAGAGAAGCAAAAGCTAAGAGATTTCTGCAACCCTAAACCAGCTTTACAACAAATCCTAAAGGAACTTCTCTAGGCAGAAAAGAAAAGTCCACAACCAGAAACAAAAACACCACAAAGGACAAGGCTCACCAGTAAAGGCATACATACAGTAAAGATACCAAATCATCCATGCACAGTTATGCTACCAAAATCAGAAATCATGAGAAGAGAGCACAAATTCAGGTCACTGGAGATGCACATGCAATTAAGAAACCAACACCTTAAAACCATCTCATTTATATATAGACTCCTATATCAAAACTTCAGGGTAACTGCAAACCAAAAATCTACAATTGATACACAAACAAAGAAGAAAATCAACTCAAATACAACATTAAAGATAGCCATCTTGTGAGAAGAGACAACAAGAGAATAAGGAAGAAAAAAAGAGCAACAAAAACCCAAACAGTTAATACAATGGCAATAAGAATATATATATCAATATTACCTTAAATGTTAATAGACTGAATGCCCCACCCAAAAGACATAGCCTAGCCATATGAATACAAAAACAAGACCCATATATATGCTGTCTTCAAGAGACCCACTTCACTTCTAGAGACACATACAAATTGAAAGTGAGAGGATGGAAAAAAATATTCCATGCAAACGGGCATCAAAAGAAAGCCAGAGTAACAATACTCCTACCAGACAAAATAGACTTTAAGATGAAGAACATTTTAAGAGACAAGGAAGGGCACTAAATAATTGATCAAAGGATCAATCCAAGGAGAAGATATAACAATTTTAAATATCTATGCACCCAACATAGGATCACCACAATATATAAGGCAACTGCTAACAACCTTAAAAGGAGACATCAACAATAACACAATCATAGTGGGGGACTTTAACACCCCACTTACAGCAATGGACAGGTCATCCAGACAGGAAATCAATAAGGAAACACAGGCCTTGAGTGAAGCATTAGACCAGATGGACTTAATTGACATTTATAGGGCATCCATCCAAAAGCAACAGAATATAAATTCTTCTCAAGTGTGCACGGAACATTCTCTAAGATTGATCACATCCTGGGTTACAAATCAAGCCTCAGTAACTTTAATAAAATTGAAATTATTTCAAGCATCTTCTCTGAACACAATGCTATACAACTGGAAATCAACAAGAAAAAAATGGCCAAAAATACAAACACGTGGAGACTAAACCACATGCTACTGAACAACGAATGGATCACTGAAGAAATCAAAGAGGAAATTAAAAAATACTTAGAAGCAAATGACAACAAAGACAGAACACTCCAAAACTCTGGAATACAGCAAAAGCAGTTCTAAGAGGAAAGTTTATATCAATACAAGCCTACCTCAGGAAAAAAGAAAAAGCTCACATAAACAACCTAACTTTACATCTAAAGCAGCTAGAGAGGGAAGAACTGACAAGACCTAAAGTTAGTAGAAGAAAAGAAATCAAGATCAGAGCAGAAATCAATGAAATAGAAACAAAGAAAACCATAGAAAAAGATCAATTAAACTAAAAATTGGTTCTTTGAAAAGATCAACAAAATTGATTAACCCTTAGCCAGACTTATCAAGAAAAAAAGAGAGGACAAAAATCAATAAAATTAGAAATGAAAAAGGAGAAGTAACAACAGTCATCACAGAAATACAAAGGATCATAAGAGGCGACTATATGCAACTATATGGCAATAAAATGGAAAACCTGGAAGAAATGGGCAAATTCTTAGAAAAGTACAATCTCCCAAGACTAAACCAAGATGAAATAGAAAATATGAATAGACCAATCACAAGCACTGAAATTGAAACTGTGATTAAAAAACTTCCAACAAACAAAAGTCCAGGACCAGATGGCTTCACAGGTGAATTCTATCAAACATTTAGAGAAGAGCTAACACCTATCCTTCTGAAACACTTCCAAAAAATTGCAGAGGAAGGACACTCCCAAACTCATTCTATGAGGCAACCATCACCCTAATACCAAAATCAGACAGACATCACAAAAAAAGAAAATTTCAGGCCAATCTCACTGATGAACACAGATGCAAAAATTCTCAACAAAATACTAGCCAACCGAATCAAACAATACATTAAAAGGATTGTACACCATGATCAAGTGGGATTTATCCCAGGGATGCAAGGATTCTTCAATATCCGCAAATCAATCAGTGTGATATACCACGTTAACAAACTGAAGAATAAAAACCTTATGATCCTCTCCATAGATGCAGAAAACGCCTTTGACAAAAATCCAACACCCATTTCTGATAAAAACCCTTCAGAAAGTGGGCATAGGGGGAACCTACCTCAACATAATCAAGGCGATCTATGACAAACCCAGAGCTCACATCATTCTCAATGCTGAGAAGCTGAAAGAATTCCCACTGAGATCATGAACAAGACAGGGATGTCCACTCTCGGCACTACTATTCGACACAATTCTGGAAGTCTTAGCTACAGCAATCAGAGAAGCAAAAGAAATAAAAGGAATCCAAATTGGAAAGGAAGACGTAAAACTATCACTTTTGGCAGATGACATGATACTATACCTAGAGAATCCTAAAGACTCTACCAGAAAACTGTTAGAGCTCATCCATGAATATGGCAAAGTTCCAGGATACAAAATTAATACACAGAAATCAACTGAATTTCTACATATTAACAATGAAAGATCAGAAAGAGAAATTAGGGAAGCAATCCCATTTACCACTGCATCAAACAGAATCAAATACTTAGGAATAAACCTACCTAAACAGACAAAAGACCTGTACTCTGAAAACTGTAATATGCTGATGAAAGAAATCAGGGATGACATGAACAGGTAGAAAGATATACCATGCTCTTGGACTGGAAAAGTCAATATTATCAAAATGACTTTCCTGCCCAAAGGAATCTACTGATTCAATGCAATCCCTATCAAATTACAATGGACCTTTTTCACAGAACTAGAAAAAAATATTTTAAAGTTTGTTTGGAAACACAAAAAACCCAGAATAGCCAAAGACATCCTGAAAAAGAAAAATGGAGCTGTAGGAATCAGGCTCCCTGACTTCAGACTCTACTACAAAGCTACAGTCATCAAAACTGTATGGTACTGGCACAAAGATGGAAATAGAGATCAGTGGAACAGGACAGAAAGCCCAGAATTACAACCATGCATCTATAGTCAACTAATCTATGACAAAGGAGGCAAGCTATACATTGGACAAAAGACAGCCTCTTCAATAAGTGGTGCTGGGAAAACTGGACAGCTACATGGAAAAAAATGAAATTGGAACACTTCCTAACACCATGCACAAAAATAAACTCAAAATGGATTAAAGATCTAGATATAAACCAGATACTATAAAAGTCTTAGAGGAAAACATAGGACAAACACTCTCTGACATAAATGATAGCAACATCTTCTCAGACCCAGCTGTCAGAGTAAGGACAATAAAAAGAGAAATAAACAAATGGGACTTAATTAAACTTCAAAGTTTCTGCACAGCAAAGGAAACCTTAAACAAAACGAAAAGACAACCAACAGAATGGGAGATGATTGCAAATGAATCGACTGACAAGGGATTAATCTCCAAAATTTACAAACACCTCCTACAGCTCAATACCAAGAAACAAACAACCCCATCAAAAAATGGGCAGAGGATCTAGGCAGACAGTTCTCCAAAGAAGACATGCAGATGGCAAATAAACACATGAAAAGATGTTCAACATCATTCCTCATTAGAGAAATGCAAATCAAAACCACTATGAGGTACCACCTTACACCGGCCAGAATGGCCATCATCAAAAAGTCTACAAACAATAAGTGCTAGAGAGGGTGTGGAGAAAAAGGATCCCTATTACACTGCTGGTGGGAATGCAAATTGGTGCAACCACTGTGGAAAACAGTATGGAGATTCCTCAGAAAACTCAAAATAGAATTACCATTTGATCCAGCAATCCCACTCCTGGGCATCTATCCAGAGGAAAGCATGACTCAAAAAGACACATGTACTCCAGTGTTCATTGCAGCACTCTATCCAATAGCCAGGTCATGGAAACAACCCAAATGCCCATCGACAGAGGAGTGGATAGGGAAGATATGGTACATACACACAATGGAATATTACTCAGCCATTAAAAGGAACAAATTACCAACATTTATCGCAACATGGATGGACCTAGAAATTACCATGCGAAGTGAAACCATTCAGACAATTAGACAGCAACACCCAATGCTACTGCTTACATGTTGAAACTAAAAAGACACAGTGAACTTCTTTGTAGAACAGACAATGACTCACAGACTTTGGGAAACCTTGGTTTTTCAAATAAGACAATCTGGGGGGTGGGAGGATGCACTGTGGGTTTGGGATATAAAATCTATCAAATTGACTTGTGATGATTTTTGTACACCTATAATTGAAATAAAATTCATTAAGTTATAAAAAAAATAAAAATAAAAAATAAAAGGCTTGAGAGTTCCCACTGTGGCCTAGTGGGTTAAGAATCCGACTACAGCAGCTTGTATTGCTATGGAGGCATTGGCTCAATCCCCAACCCAGCGCAGCAGGTTAAAAGATCCAGTTGCTGCAGCTGAGACTAGAATTCAATCCCCGTCCAGAAAATGTACATATGTCCTGGGCCTAGCAATTAAAAAAAAAATTCCTTGAGACAAATGACAATGAAAACATAACTATACAAAACTATAGGATATAGCAAATGCAGTCTCAAGAGCAAAGTTTATAACAATACAGGCCTTTCTCAATAAAACAAGAAAAGTATCAAATAAACATCCTAAGCTACCACCTAAAAAATTAGAAAAAGAAGCAAAACTTAGTTTAGCAAAAGGAAGGTAATAAAAATCAGAGATGAAATAAATAAAAAATGAATTAAAAGTATAAAAAATTCAATGAAATCAAAATTCAGCCTTAGGATAAATAAATTCTCCAAACCTCTGGCCAGGTTCACCGAGAAGAAAAGACAGAAGACCCAAATAAAATTAGAAATGAAAGACAACCAATTCCATAGAAATAGAATAATTAGATAATACTGTAAACAATTATATGCCAACAAAATGGACAACCAGAAGAAACAGACAGGTTTCTAGAAGTATACAGTCAACTAAAACTGAATCAGGAAGAAACATAATTTGGACAGATCAGTAGAAGTGAAAAGGGACCTGTGACAAAATTAAAAAACAAAAAACCTCATGCAAACAAAAGTTCAGGACTTGATGGCTTCACTGGGGAATTATAACCAACATAAAATAAAGTATATCCATCTTTCTCAAACTCTTCCAAAAGAGGAGAGAATACTCCCAAAATCATTCTATGAAGCCACCATCACCCAGATACCAAAACTAAAGACATTACTAAAAAAGAAAATTACAGTCTAAAGTCTTGAAGAATACAGATGCAAAAGTCTTCAACAAAATATTAGCATTCCAAAGCCAGCAACACGTAAAAAGGATCATGCACCATGATCAAGCTGGATTCATCCCAGGGTCACAGAGATTATTTGATATATGCAAATCAATCAATATGATACACCACATCACCAAAAGAAAGGATACAAATGACATGATCATCTCAATAGATGCAGAAAAAGCATTTGATAAAATTCAGCATCCACTGATGATAAAACTGTCACCAAAGAGGGAATAGAGAGAACATATCTCAACATCATAAAAGCTATTTATGGCAAACCCACAGTCAACATAACACCCAATAGTGAAAAGTTGAAAGACTTCTCCCTAAAATTTGGATGAAGACAAGGATGCCCACTCTCACCACTTTTATTAACATAGTACTGGCAGTTATAGCCACAGAAACTGGACAATAAAAAGAAATAAAGATATCCAAATTGAAAGAGAAGAGGTAAAATTCCTTATATACAGATGGCATGATACTCTATATAGAAAAACCTTAAAAACACCACACAAAAACTATTAGAACTGATAAATGAATAAAGCAAAGTGGCAGGATACAAGATTAACATACATAAATCTGTGGCATTTCTGTACACTAACAGTGAGATATCAGAAAGAGAAAGTACAAAGCAATTACTTTTATATTGTGTTAAAAAAATAAAATACTAAGGAATAAACCTAACCAAGGAGGCCAAAGACTTAAACACTCAGAACTATAAAATGTTGAAAAGGAAATCAAAGATGATTCAAAGAAATGGAAAAAATGTCCCATGCTCTTGGATTAGAAAAATTTCTATTGTTAAAAGTCATACTAACTACACAAAATCAATCTATAGATTTAATACAATCCTTATCAAAATGTTCATAACATTTTCTACAGAACTAGAACAAATAATCATAAAATTTGTATGAAACCAGAAAAGACCCAGAATTGCCAAAACAATCCTGAGCAAAAAGAACAAAACTGGAGGCATAACCCTACCAGACTTTGGGCAATACTGCAAAGCAATGGCAATCAAAATAGTATGGTGTTGACACAAAAACAGACTTATGGATCAATGGAACAGAACAGATAGCCCAAAAGTAAACTCACATACTTACAGTCAATCTTCAACAAAGAAGGCAAGAGTATACAATGGAGAAAAGGCAGAATCTTCAGCAAGCAGTATTGGGGAAGTTGAGCAGCTGCATTTAAATTAATGTAGTTAGAACACTCTCATATCATACACAAAAATGAACTCAAAATGATTTAAAGACTTAAATATATGACATGACCTTATAAAATTCCTAGAAGAATTCATAGGTAAAACACTCTCTGACTTAAAACATAGCAATTCTTTCTTAGGCCAGTCTCTCAGGGAAATAGAAATTCAGCAAAAATAAACAAATGAGACCTAATCAAACTTATAACCTTTTACACAGCAAAGGAAATTATAAATAGAACAAAAATACGGACCTACAGAATGGGAGAAAATATTTTCAAATGAATGGACACACAAGGGTTTCGTTTCCGAAGTATACAAAATTTATACAGCTCAATTTCAAGCAAACAACTAACTCAATCCAAAAACTAGGCAGAAGACCTAAACAGACACTTCTCCAAAAAAAACCATACAGATGACCAATAGGTACGTGAAAAGATGCTCAAGATCACTAATTATTAGAGGAATAAAAATCAAACCTGCAATGATGTACCACCTCATACCAGTCAGAATTTCCATCATCAAAAAGACAACAAATAACAAATTCTGGAGAGAGTGTGAAGAAAAGGGAACCCTTATACACTGTTGGTGAGAATGTGAATTGATACAGTCACTAGGAATAACAGTACTGAGGTTCTTTTAAAAACTAAAAATAGAGTTACCATATGATCCTGAACATATATCCAGAAATTACTCTAATTCAAAAAGATACTTGCACACCAATATTCATTGCAGTAATATTTACAATAGTTAAGACATGGAAATAATCCAAACGTCTATCCACAGACACAATGGATAAAGAAGATGTGGTAGATATATATACAATGGAATTTTACTCCGCCATAAAAAAGAATGAAGTAATGCCATTTGTAGCAACATAGATGGACCTAGAAATTATCATACTAAGTGAAATAAGAGAGAAAGATAAAGACAAATATCATCTGATATCATTTATATGTGGAATCTAAAAAAAGATACAAATGAACCTATTTACGAAACAGAAACAGACTAATAGACATAGAAAACAAATTTATGGTTACCAAATGGGAAATGGGTGTGGGGGTAAACTGGGATTTGGGGATTAACAGGTACACAACTACTATACATAAAATAGATATACAACAAGGGACTTACTGTATAGCACAGGGAATCCTCTTCATATCTTATCATAACCTATAATGGAAAAGAATCTGAAAAAGAAAATATATATTACATATATAAATATGTAGTTATATATTTATAACTGTCTCGCTTTCTGCACACCACAAACACAACACTGTAAATCAATTATAATTTAAAAAAAACCTAAAATTTAAAATTCAAAAAATAAATAGAATTCACTGTTCACCATCATGGAAATCTAAGTCAAAATTGCAGCAAAAATAAAAACAGAAGTTGTGTATGAAAACTGTTAATTTTTAAATTGCAACTTTTTTATTTTGGGGAAAGAGAGGTACCTTATGGTATGTGCTCGGAGCAACAACCTTCCATGGTAGTAAAGCTGAGGCTTAATTAGAACACTGTGAATATTCTGGAGTTCCTGTCATGGCTCAGTGGTTAACGAATCCGACTAGGAACCATGAGGTTGTGGGTTCGATCCCTGGCCTCGCTCAGTGGGTTAAGGATCCGGCGTTGCCGTGATCTGTGGTGTAGGCTGTAGATGCGGCTCGGATCCCGCGTCACTGTGGCTGTGGCGAAGGCCGGTGGCTACAGCTCCTGTTAGAGCCCTAGCCTGGGAACCTCCATATGCAGCGAGTGTGACCCTAGAAAAAGCAAAAAGACAAAAAAAAAAAAAACACTGAATATTTTAAAAGGGATTACAAACATAATTCTGAAAATGAAACAAAGTAGGAGTTCAATAGATACATTCTTAAAGTTCACAAGTACCGTATGAAAATACCTTTTTAAATTTCATGCTCTCAGCTACATGATCATCTACAATATTGGTGTGAATTAAACACGTTGGAGCATCTGGAAGGCTATTTTATAGCATTGTTCTGCCAGTTTTTAGTGCTTGCCTTTGTACTTGGGTTTACAGCTAAATTGGCTCCAGGAACACTGTGTCTATGGTCATAAGCAGAAGAGAAAAGGATAGAAGGAGACTTCATATACAAATGACTTGGTTCACCTTTAACAAAGACCAGCTGGCATTACATTCTCTGGAAGAATGAAGATTTGCCTCTATTGTTCCACTAGAAAAAAAAAGCTGATAGTGAAAATTGATCATGTAAGACAAAGTCAAAATGACTTGTGACAGTAGTCAGTATCAAATTTATGTGGTTATTTTGTTTTAGCCCAACAGCCTCCTTCACCACATTAATGATGTTAATTTAGATTGTACTATTTGTATAGGACTTAGCTGTTTAATTTTTTAAGTGTTTTGGTTTTACAGTATAGTATAAGAACTACAAGTCTATAAAGCCTTTGCCAGGTTTTATGTTTCTATATATTTAAATAACATTGTAATAAAGGTAGTTTAAATTGGTGCTAAAGTTGGTTAGAGTTTTTTTTTTCTTTAAATTCAAACATAATTTACCTATGAGAAACTCTAATAGTTTCTACCCTCAAGTTACCTCTAGTCTTTAACTAGATTTCATACTTTTATATTACTTCTAGAAAAAGCTCATTTAACTTGGAATGGGCTAGATCAACTTGCCAATGATAAAACCTTAATTTGCTTAGTAGAGTTTAATAGATCTTGGTGCAAATTTTTACTCTGCCTGCTCTTTTGAAATGTATGAACTTAAGGCAAGTTACTTCATTTCTCTTCATTTCAGCATCTTCATGTGTGAACTGGAAATAGAATATTCAGCAGTCTTGTTCTGGCAATTAATTAATAATAACTAGCTCTCTGTACAATTTACAGAAAATCAGACACTTTAAATACATAATCTTATTAACCTCCACAAATTAATATCATTTCTAATTTATAGATGAGGAAACAGGCAGGAGAAATTAAGTTGATTACACACTAGTACATAGCTGGGCTTTCCAGATTCTGAATGCAGACTGCGTTGGGTCTCAAATTCTCTCCCATTATGTTATTTTGCCTTAGATGAACTAAAATGCTTATCGTTAGTCTGGAACTCCATAAATATTAGTATTCCTTTTCTTGAGAAGATGATTTGTGTTTCTCCTATCTATACATCACTTCTCATATGAAACAATTAAGATCACTCTCTAGTGACAGATGATTCCAACTGCAGCCTTTTGATCCTTGGTTGAAGAAAGGAGTAAAAGAATATAAATATAAAAGAATGACATGGAAGTCCATGGTATGAGAAAAGGTGCTTTCAATGGGATTTATTTAGTATTTAGTAAATTGCTAGCCTACTAAATTATTTGTGGGCTTTTTTTTTCTTTCTCATAAGCAAATACCCCGTTTTCCTGATAGTAGAATAAATTTTGGGTTTTATTGATTAGAATTAGGTTTTGCAAGTATGGTCAATATAATTTTTTCCCTAAAATATATAGTATGTTGTTGGCATTAGGATTTAAATGTCATCACTGGTAATAAAAGAGAACTGAGGCAAACTTTTTTGATGGCTTCAATACCGTCTATGCTGAGGTCTTGCTTATAATACTAAGAATGATAAAAGCCTCTAAGTATATGAGGTATACTGGCTGATTTAATATGCCTTTATAAACTTTTTATTTTATACTGTAGGGATAAAGTTATATTACTGCTATAAGCTCAGCATAATTTACAAAGCAAATTTTAGCTCCTCAAAGAAAAGGTAGCCATTGTTTATAACAGACACAAATGTCATTTAGGAAGTTCCCGTTGTGGCTCAGTGGGTTCAAAACCTGGCAGAGTGTCCGGGAGGATATGGGTTTGATCCCTTACCTGGCTCAGTGGGTTAAGAGTCTAGCATTGCCACAAGCTGCAGTGTATGTCCTAGATGTGGCTTGGACATTGCTGAGGCTGTAGGGTTGGCCAGCTGCTGCAACTCCAATTTGACCCCAGCCTGGGAATTCATATGCTGCAGGTGTGCCCTAAAAAGAAAAAAAAATGTCATGCAGTAAAAACTCAGCAGTTATTCAAATGATTTTCATAATCGTTAGAATGAATTTTATTGAGAGAAACTATACTTATAGGGCAGAATCATAATTTTTTTTTCCAAAAGAAAATAAGTAATGAAATTCTATAAGGTGAGTCATAAAGGACTCTTTTGAACTGTACCATATAATATTCATCTGCAGACTAGAGCAACCATCTCTTTTAACTGCACAAATAATCCCTGGTACTGTTAAACAATTTAGGGTTTATGGCCTAGATGTTTTAGCACAGGGCTTTCCAGTCTCCAAAGCTGAGACAGGCAACAAAAGAACTTGCCTGACACTTTGTAAGGTGTGATGAATAGTCTTGAGCTCCCAGGCAAACTTTCACAGCAAGATTTGAAATCCACTTGAAATTATGCACAACCAGTAAAGCTTCATCTGGAGAGACCTGATCAAAATTGGTCTTTGATTCAGTAGAAATAAAATGAACCCATTCATTGTGTCAGAATTCATCTCTATTCCACAGAATGAACAATGATCAATGCCAACTCCCTGGATTTGGCTTACACGCTTGAGAGATTGTTCCTCAGAATGTTTTATACAGTATTTTTTATCATTCTGTGTTTTCTATTTTAGGACCTACTCTTTCCAAGACTCATGTTAAAACAGCCTCTCTTGGGCTGGCTGGAAAGGCAAGATCTCCTTTGCTTCCTGTATCTGTGCCAACAGCTCCTGAAGTATCTGAGGAGAGCCACAAACCCACAGAGGATCCAGCCAACGTAAGGCCAGCCTTCAAATTTTTGCCCCATCAAATGGCTCACCGCTGTGCAGTTCAATCTGAACCCATCGGCACATCCCATTAACCCCACACCCTTGTTCTCACTGTTTGTTTTCTTGTGTTTTCCTGCACGTCACTATGAAGAGAAAAAACTTTAGGGAAAAAAATTATATCAGGGATTTATGTCTATTAAAAAAAAAAAAAATTGGAGTTCCCGTCGTGGCGCAGTGGTTAACGAATCCGACTAGGAACCATGAGGTTGCGGGTTCGATCCCTGCCCTTGCTCAGTGGGTTAACGATCCGGCGTTGCCGTGAGCTGTGGTGTAAGTTGCAGACGCGGCTCGGATCCTGCGTTGCTGTGGCTGCGGCGCAGGCCAGTGGCCACAGATCCGATTAGACCCCTAGCCTGGGAACCTCCACATGCCGCGGGTGCAGCCCTAAAATGACAAAAAGGCAAAAAAAAAAAAATAAAATAAAAAAATCACTGGGAGTTCTTGCTGTGGCACCGTGGGTTAAATATATAGGTAGAAGCTGCAGCTTGGATTCAATCCCTGGCCTTTGAACTTCCATATGCCAAGGGTGTGGCTGTAAAAGAAAAATTACTAGTAGTACATAAAATCAATCTTAGAAATATAAGAAGATAGCAACAAAAAAAAATCTCACTTTACATATATATATACACAGTGTATATTTATATGCATGTATATTATATACATATATGTAGGTATTTATGTATATATTTCCAGCAGTGGGATGAACCACTTTAGCATACTGGGAAATAAAGCTATATAATTATTCCTTAAAATAAAACAACTGTAAAAAGGCTGTACACCGAGGAGTTTCCTGAAGTTATCATACGTGTCACTTTTAAAATCATAAAATGACCTAGAAATATAGAATTAAGAAGAGGGAAATATAAAAGGAAGAAACAAAGCAAGGGATAGAAAAAGAAAAAAAGAGGGGGAACTAATATAAGCAAAAAATAAGGGGAAAGTTTAATGAGAGAAGAAGTTTACAACTAAAGAAGAAGCTAGAAAGTGATCAAATTACAACACTCAGAAGGAAAATCAATGGAGACCAAAAAAATTCAAATTTTGAGAGAACAAACATCTCCCCCCAAAATGCAACTTCAAAGAGATTTAAAAAGATTTTGCCTAAAGGCAGTAATTTAGAAAACTCTAGAGTGTTTCTGAATACAATTCAAGAGAAAACACTTAAAAGGCGTCTGAGGAACTAACACATAAGATGCCTTGAAAAATTAAAGGACTAGAAGGAGAAAAAGAGATGGAAAGAACAGATTAGAATCATCTCACTAGAATGAATAGTAAAATTTTCTTTATTTTCAATATTCCAAACAATAAAGTATTTTAACTACTTGGAAACCAAACAATCTGGATATGTGTATGTGTGTGAATGATTAGCAGAAATATGTTATATAATTAATGTACTATTTTGTATACAAAGGAAAGAAAGATTCAAATTTGTAAGAATCTAACCGACTGCTTTGTCAGGATATAGCTATTTACTGTGATAATTATTTGGTATGAGAACTGTTGGCCATATCTCAAATCAGCTCAAACTCCTAAATTCAGATATTATATCTCATCTAAGGAATCATGTCAGGAAGTTCCATTAAGGCTCATTGGGTTAAGAACCCAGCTAATATCCATGAGGACGTAGATTCAATCCCTGGCCTTGCTCAGTGGGTTAAGGATCTGGAGTTGCTCTGAGCTGTGGTGTAGGTCGCAGACAAAGCTTGGATCCTGTGTTGCTGTGGCTGTGGTGTAGGCCAGCATCTGTAGCTCTGATTTGATCCCTAGCCTGGAACTTCCATATGCCACAGATGCAGCTCTAAAAAGCAAAACAGAGTTCCTGTTATGGCTCAGTGGTTAAGGGATCCGACTAGGAACCATGAGGTTGCAGGTTTGATCCCTGGCCTTACTCAGTGGGTTAAGGATCTGGCGTTGCCATGAGCTGTGGTGTAGGTTGCAGACGCGGCTCAGATCCTGCATTGCTGTGGCTGTGGCATAGGCCGGTGGCTACAGATCCGATTAGACCCCTAGCCTGGGAACCTCCATATGCTATGAATGTGGCCCTAGAAAAGGCAAAAAGACAAAAAAAAAAAAAAAAAGGAACCACATGTATCATTTAAAATTGCATAGGAGCCATATTAAACAATGTAAAAATAAATAGGTGAGATTAATTTTAATAAACCTTTCTTCTAACCCAGTATTTCATTTCAACATGCAATAAATATAAAAATAGTCACTAAGATGTTTCACTTTTTTGTACTAGTGTTCAGAATATGAATCGTATTTTATACATACAACATCTCAATTCAAGCTATCCATGTTTCAAAAATCTAATAGCTACATGTGGCTTGAGGTTGCGGTACTGAACAGTAAGATCTAAATAATTCAAGGAAAACGACCCAGGTAACTAGGATATAATTTTGGGAAAGGAGGTACCAAAGTAATCACCTTACTTCAACCTCCCTCCTCATACATAGACCAGTCTCTAGAGCCAAATTGGCTACATCATTCAATCCCTGTTGCAATTTTCTGTACTATGATGATTACACAGTAAATGACCAGACCATTCATTAGCATGCTGAGATTACCATTTCCAACATATTTAATACCTCAAGTTGTTTCTCTAGTGGCTGGAATGGCTTTGTGCCTATCTCCCCATATCACCTCCTATAGTATTGGCATGGTGTCCAGGATTTTTATTTGGCAGGATTTAATATACACTCTGACCAGAGTATTGAGTAATGCTTCTTGGCCTATGAAGAGCTAGAAATCATGCCTCAGGCCTCAATTTGGTTCAGTAATTTCAATAACTTAATAAATGAGCTAACCAAGAATGATCTGGTATGGCTAGTCTGAGTCATGACAGAGGGTATGTTGAGAAAGGCAAAATAAGACACTCACGGGTGTTGAGTACCAACCACTGGCCAGCGCTGTCTTGGTGAATTCTCCCAGCTACACAGTGAGGCAAGCTTGCTCTTCCCATTTGACAAATAAGGAGATAAGACTCAAAAAGGCCAAGTCTATAGAAGAACTGGATTGAAATCAATACTACAGCCTTGTTTTCCTCATTAACTGACATCAAAATTATCAGGGAAGCTTTAAAAAAAGAAATTCTAACCTTTGCTTGACCCACTGAACCCAAATTCCTGGGGCTAGTGGCCAGAGGATCTGGGCTCACCAAGAATCCAGTATTGACACGGTTGTGTTGGCCCACAGTGAGGGAGACTTATAGAGACTATGTTCACCGATATTCTGCAGTCCAGCCTCTCCATTTTATCCACCCATCAGACTGTGTCATAAGGTCAGCTTTATAACCATACATGGAGCCATTTCTGGTTTGGGGTGAGAAATGTGTCTCCACACACAAAGTCATAATCCACTGACTTTGCACTAATCAAGGCAATGCTCATGGAGTTCCCACACACAAAGAAAAAGTGCCCATGTGGTATCACAAAGAAAGGAAAAAGAACTAACATACTGACTATATCCTGTGTACTGACCATTGACAGGTACTAAATTTGTCACAGGATGCTCAGAGCAGCCTATGCATTAGATATCTCCTCAACATTTTACAGCTGAGAACTACACATCAGAGAGGTTTACTAACTTGTCCAAGACCCCATAGCTAGTGATTGGTAGAAGTGACTTGAAATGAGATGTGGATTTTGTTGCAGTTTTTTTTTCTTTTTAAGGGCCTCATCTGTGGCATATGGAAGTTCCCAGGCCAGGGGTCGAATCAGAGCTGCAGCTGCTAGCCTATGCCACAGCCTCAGCAACGCCAGATCTGAACCATATCTGCGACCTACATCACAACTTGCAGCAAGGTCAGATCCTTAACCCACTGAGGGAGGACAAGGATTGAACCTGCACCTTGTTGATACTAGTCAGGTTCTTAACCCAGCGAGCCACAGTGTGAACTCCCCAAACAAGATATTTTTGACACTGAAGCCTTTTCCTCATCATAGGGATGAAGTTGGTGAAACAGCATACAATCCTCCTTCACTACCTATATTCAGCGATTATGTACTGAGTGCAGCCCCTGGCTATGGACCACCGCATCATGCCTAAGAATACACAGGGAACCAATTACAGGGCCCTGCCTTAGTAAAAGCAATGCAGTGATAATCATTTGTACTAATTCTTTGCTCTCACTCTCCCTGTAGGTGTATGAACAGGATGATTTGAGTGAACAAATGGCGAGTTTGGAAGGGCTAATGAAGCAACTTAATGCTATCACGGGATCAGCCTTTTAAGACGCATGGCTGAAACTGATGAGGTGAATTTTCCGGGACCTTGGCAGCATTACTAATGACCCATAAACAGCACACCTTTGTCCAAGAACTCTCACCCGTGTACAGGTCAACCATCAAGACCACTCGGTTCTGGAAGATCCTGAAGCAGTTCAGAAGGAATAAGCACCCCTTCTTTCAGAGGCATCAGGAATTTCAAAGTGATGACTCTGGGGTCTCACAACAAAAGCAAAGATACACCTTCACTGCAGTGTCAAGGCTGAAGCTGCTAGTCCTGGGTCTTTGCCACTGCAGTGACCACACTGTCACCGCAAATGCTTATGTTTTCCTTCATCGAGGCCTATCATTTTCTTGTATACATAGGTCTAGTCTTACGAAATGCAAGTGCATTCTTGAAGCCTGTACCATGCCATGGCGAACCAGTGCACGCTCACTATTTTGTTGTCAACCTTAAAGTACAAAGCACCCATGGGGAATTTCTCACCACAGAGCACCAAAGGATTGGATGTTTTCCTGACAGCACAAAAAAAGTAAACAAGTAAACAAACAAGAGGCAGTGAACGCTTATGTTTTGTAACTCCATGGTTCTCGCACAAGTGGTGGACATCAGCTGGTGGCTGTAAAATTCACCCATTTTAGCAACTATATGTAAATCCACCCTTGGTAACATTTATGTCTAGAGAACAGGAATATTTGAAAATCTGCAACTAAATTGGAATCCCGCCAGCAACCAATCCATTTCCTGAAAAGAGGATACAATATGCAATCTTCTAAGACACACGGTAATTATGTGCTTAAGCTTGTAATAGGACGCCTTTCAATTTGGGTGGCTTCTGTGCCATACCACACTGTGATGATATTTCAAAGCTTCACCAAGGCCATCTCCCTGATGAGTCAGGCTGGAAGGGTGACCCCCACCCTACCCCATCCCTCCCTGAGTTCTCCTTGGCAATCAGCCCCGATGAGGTGGCTGGGTCCACACATCCCATTGCCTCCTGACCCACATGATCCCCTGAGCACAGGTCCCATCCCAAGGACAGGAGGGAACAAAGAAGGCAGTTTCAAAGAGTACCTTCTCTTGAGCAATGCCACTTCCCCCAGGAGAGTGCTCCCTGACTCAGAGCAGGCAGTGCTGGTAAGTGGCAACCGCCAAGCCTTGACAAGAAAACTTTCTGCACCTTGCCTGCCCAGAGTCAGAGGGGAGCAGAGGAGAAGGCACCACTTGATGCTTCTGACACATCCTGACCTCAGTGGATGCTCTTCCAAACTGCATCTTCATTGTGAGCTAGACTCTTAAACTTCTATCGCCACGTTTATCTACAGCTTGCAACTAGGTGAAATGAAAAACGTTTTCTGTGCACCCTTTTAGTTTCTGAATTTTCAGCCGCATTTGGACTTAATCCATTTATGCAGCTGAATCGCCAAAAGGAAGCTAGTTTGCATATTTATCAGTTAGGCAACTTGAAAACCCAGTAAGAGGGTTTCGGCTGAATTATTCCTTTCAGCTCTGCCTTTGATTTCAAGCTTGAGTAGGTCATAATTTTAAAAGAGCATGGAAGGGATAGGATCTTTACAACCTAATAGCTCTTTTTATTAGGTGGGTAATTATATATGAATCCCTGAATGAAATATTTTGAGCAAAATGGCACTGTAACAGAAGTAATAATTCAGATTATTTTTTTACAGTTTTATGTCGGGAAGGAAATCTGATGTCAAAGAGAGGGCTTGTTCAAATGGTTCATTAGAAAGTCTGGTCCATTTGTGAAATTACTCCTTCAACAAGAGTGCTTGTTCAGTTTTCTTGAGGTCCTTCTGAAGAGTTATATGATGTTATCCTATGGGGCAGATAACTCTTGCTCAATATCTAAGCGCTTAGGTAAACAACCCTCCACTAACCTGGAATAAGGCATTTCATAACCTAATAGTGACTCCTACAGAAATGATCCATTACCTAAGAAAAGAAAATGTGCATTAGACTAGTCTTACCTCTTTGAGGTCCTAGAAGGACTTCCCCATTCCAATTTTCAGAAACAAGGAACATCCTCTGAAGGCATTTGCCTTTCAAGGAAGGTCACCCTTAAGTGTTCAGTTTTGGAATGAGCTTCAAATCTCTGATTGCTGAAGTTGAGTCACATCTGCAAGCTCTAGACTGTGTCTGGACCATCAGGAGAACTAGCATTTTCACAAAATTATTTTTAATAAATATGAAAATATACATCATTTGTTATCAGTGGATGCTCTTGAAACTTCCTTCATTAAACAAATAGTTTATTTTAGTAATTGGAAATGCTAATAAGTCTTAGCTCCGTGCAGTGAATATATGGTAGAATCACAAGAGACTCTTGGGAGATTTTACCTGATGGTTTTAATATGAAATGACTTTACTGTAACTGTGTACCACTCAGCTCCCCATCCTCTCAAATAGTTCACATGTGTGTACAACTGCCTGCCCAAGTTTACAGGTAACTTTTGATTTCCCAGGCTCTGGATCTCTTCACAAGAAGAAAACTGTAAATACTGCAAGATAGCCTTCATTTTTCTCCCATTCCAAATCTAGTCTATGACATACCAGGCTCTTTAAGCTCATAAATCTCTCTGACTGCCATAGGGCGATGCTTGACAGCCAACCAGCAGCTCTGTCAGTGGAAGTCATTTCTCCCCGAAAAAGGAGAAAATAAAACTTGGCAGGGCATGCTCAGGCCTCTCCTGCACTCTGCTGAACTGTCAAGGCAAGAAGTCTCCTCTTGAAAAAGTTCAGAATTTTTCTTTTATATTTCATACTTATAAGAAAACTACTTTCTTTCCTCTAGAAATTTCTGCATTTGTTAAACTCCCCAAAAAGCAGATAGCTCAAAATGCATAAGGCATACTTGGAGGATGCTCTAGTCAAAAGGTCAGTATTTCTTTGTGACTCACATTCAGTAAGAAACCAGTCATAGCTCCCTCTTTGTAAAGCAGAGCTATAAGCTTCTAGAATATTTAAATAATGGAACTTTACATTTGGGTATTATAAAATGCACACACAATTGAACCATCTGGGAAAAAAGTATCAAACCAAGTATATAAGGGGAGAATATATTAAGGCTTCCTAGGATGAACTGGGTATAACATCATTTTTTTTCAAAATAAGGGTAATTCAAAATGACACATACGTCTTAGTCCTCTGCATAGGCCAGAGCTACAAAATAAGAGCTCATTCCAGACAACATTTGGAAACCATAAAGTTTAACACTCACTGGCTTTTGCAGTGAAGCATCTAAGTACAGATCTTTCTGGAAGCCTTCAGAGTCTGTGCTTGAAGATGGTTGCTCATTCTTAGTTGCCCTTTTGATACGCTTGTCTATTGACTTTGTTGAAAAGACGATCTTAAGATGATTATCTCCAAATGTAATAAAATCTCCTATGTGGCTGCTGGACTGTAATTCTAACCCCAAAACATCATCTCTAAAGAGAGCAGCTTACCTTTGAGATAAAACTGTGTCCCAGACTCGGACTTCTTATAGTCTTAGAAGGTCCATTTCCAGTTCATGTGAAAGAAGGAAAAAAAAATGGAAAAAATTCCTTAGTTTTAGAGTGTTTCTAAAAAAAAATCGTTGAAATTTTAAAATCAATGTGGAACAGAGTTGCTCTCCTTTTCCTCAACCAGTTTACTTCCTCCGAATGCAGAGTATCCCTAAGACTAGAGGTTGGTTTCCTAGCCTGTTTATAACCCATATTCTCAATACTGAGCCCACACATTTCCAGAGCTGCAGGGCAGTCGTGCACTCAAATCTAAAATCTCTTTTGTAAAATTACTTTCAAAGCAACATTTTACTCATAATTGTTATTTGGTAACTTTCAGAAATCACTTTAATAGTGTACAGAACACTTTTCACTCGATTCCAGTGTTTCAGATTGAATCAGACTTGGGAAAAATCATAGATGTTTTGCATGATATTCCATTGCATTGGAAAATCTGCACTCCCATGCCTCAGAGTAACCTGCCATACAAACACCTGCTTCCAAAAGGTACTGATTCTGAAAAGAAATGCCTGAGTCTGTCCTGGTCAGTGAGGTTGTACCAGAATGCAAACACCACGCCCACATGTGGTCTCTCTGTTGCCACCATTGGATAACATTCACTTGGTGGGCTTCGAGTTGCACTCTCGGAAGGATTTCTTCTCCTGCTCTCGGTAGAGAGCCTCTGTACATTGTCATCCTATGATTTTTTGTTGGTTGGAGAGCAACAACAAAATTCTACGTGATGTCGTGAACATGGATGCATGGGCCAAGGGATCCCACTGTGTGCTGAAAGTGTGTTCTCAGATGCAAGAAAGGAATGTTAGGGAGGAGGAGAAATGCTGTTTTTTATTCTCGTAGGGTAAACCTGGCAATTCTGAACTTGGTGAATTGTCAGCTTGTTTGGGGGCTGGGTGGGTGGGTATGGGGTGTACTTTTTATAAGTAATATTTAATTTATTATTTAGAGTGGCTTCTTTTTGGATAATTTATGATACAAAGGGAGGTCTTGTTGGGAATCTAGATATGGCTGTTAAAGCTGCAGTGTTCCATATCTCAGAGGGACCACTTTGGAAATGAATTGTCCACTGCTGAGTATGAGGAGACATCCAGGCAAAGCCTCCACTGAATCACCATCCTCACCGCCTTTTTCTCCCTTTTCAGGATTATTCAAACAAGATCATACCAAACCTACCATATTCTGATAGCATTCTACAGATCAATGCTACTCCTTCTCTCAAAGGGCTTTGCAATGCAAACAAATTGTTAGTAGGCTAGGGGTAGGTTTATTTGGTAGAAATGGGTATACTACAGCTTTAACTAGCCTTAGTGGAAAAAGAAATTTTTTGTTGCTACAAAATGCCTTTAAAAAAAAAAAGCATTTTGAGTGTACAAAGAGTTTCTTAAAATTGTCAGACTCTAGCATTGTTAACCAAATTAGACTAGTGATTGCAATATTTAAGTGTAAATCTTGTTCTATGAGAAACGGAACTTGCTTACAGTTTGAAACAATGACTGTTTCTACACACGATCTTGTATACTACTACACGAGGAAAAAGGGGTTTTGTAATCACCGTAGAACAGTCTCATATTCATTTTTTATAGAAATGTTATTCCAATGGTGCATTTTTTGTTTAATAAATAAAGTTTTGATACAAAGTTCTTTCTTCATGTTATTTGTATGAAATGGCTACTGTGAAATGCACACGGCCCCAAGCCCTGCCTGTCTATTCCCATCCTCAGGATATCTGCTGCCTTTTTTGACATCTGTATCAGAGACCACCAGTCCTCCCAAATCTCTCTGCATCCTTCCATCATTATCATGCCCATGTCCAGTGTGGTTTCTACCCCCCACCAGTCAAGACCCATGTCTGTCAGAGGGCTGCCTTGGGGCTGCCAGAACTTGTTTTGCCTACATTCACAGGAGAGTTGGAAATTCCAGATCAGATCTTACCAATAACTGGTAAATACTCCACCCCCTGACTGAGCAAACTCTGCAGTGTAAGCCAACTTATTTCCAGAGTTCCTCTGCAGGACGCAGCCAAAGCGACTCTCCCTTGGGAAATGCTGCTCCTCAATATTGCACCCTAGATATAGCACCCATGTTTGGCTTCCCTTCTTTCCCTTTCCCTCTCCCACCATTTCCCTAGTGATTTCTCCTAGAAGCACTTCATAACAAATCACTTTACACCTATTTTCACATCAGGATCTGTTTTTAGGGATTTAACCCAAGGCTAAGACTCTACTATTTTTGTTCCCATTTTGACACACCAACGACACCAAGTAAATATAAAACTCTCTCCATCCTTCAGATATTTCATGGTTAGAGTGTCAACAGCAGAACATGGGTACGCATAGGCATTGAACGACATATTACTATGAGCACTGAAAGGTTAAGCTAGCATATAACCTATTCTTTAAGAGAAAACTGTGTATTAATAGAGGTTTTACTAATTCTCGGGCAGAGAACTACTCCGTGAGTTTGCTTGAAGCCAATGCATCATTGGCAACAGGACTGGTGGGGCTTTAAAGTCCACCTAACTCTTCCCATCTCCTTCAGTGCATAATCATACCATCTAGAGCGAGAAGAAAAGTGGGTTAAGTACACCAAGAACCTGCAGAAACTGGAACTCTTGTGCATTGCTAAGGGGGCTGTAAACTAGTGTAGCCACTGTGGAAAGCAGTAGGGTGGTTCCTCAAAACATAGATTACCATATGATCCAGCAATTCGCTTCTGGGCAGATATCCGAAAGAATTAAAAGCAGGAACCTGAGGAGATATTTAGACACCCATTGGTTATAGCAGCATTATTCACTATAGCCAGAAGGTGAAAGCAACCCAAGTACTCATCAACGAATGAATAGCCAAAGACAGTATATACATACAACAAATGAATAGCCAAAGACGGTATTATTCAGACTTAGAAAGGAAGGCTCCTCTGATATAGACTACAACAGAATGAAGCTCGAGGACATTATGCAAAGTGAAATAAGCTCATCACAAAATAATAAATAGTGCATGACTCCATTTATATGAGGCACCCAGAATCGTCACATTCATAAGAGACAAAAAGTAGAATGATGGTTGCCACAGGCTGGCAGGATAGGGGAATGAGGAGTAATTGCTTAATAAATAGGTACAGAATTTCAGTTTTAGAAGATGAAACAAGTTCTGGAGATGGAAGGTATTTATGGTAGCATAATAACATGAACATAATGCTACTGAGCTATACAGTACATTTAAGAATACTAAAATGCTCAATTTGACGTGAGGTATATTCTACTACACTTTTTTAAAAATTCCAAATATATTCCAGAGCCATTTTATACAAATGCTGATATTTATTCTGTGACTGTGACTCATGAAATGTAAATAACACCAACACCTAAACTGATAGGCAAGAACTAGAAGTAACATGTTTATAACAGTCTAGTTTATCTCACATACTCAATTTATGTAATCTTAAAAAGATTGTGCTTTCACAGAAGCTATTCGAAACAGTATCTCCATGGAAAACTGGTTATTTGAAGAAAAATAAAATGGATCACTGGGGTCTGACCAAGACAGAAGAGGGCTAAGGAATAAACACACTATTCTCTTAATTGCAAATATTTTTAAGACAAGGATTTGGGAGTACAGAAGGAAATACTATCTAAAATACCCTAAAATGCTACAGTGAAGGTAGATTGCAAATTGCATTGATATGCATGTAGGAGAATTTAACAGATCTGAAAGAAAGTAGAAGGCCATAGAGGTTTACCCAGAGCTGAATCTGGAAAGGCTGACATTGCCTCTCTTTAATGGAAATTGTCTTCACTTTTTGTTTCCATTTTTTTAAATCTGTTTTAAAGTTGTGTCTGTAACTCTTAAAACTGCTTCCTGATTTCCAGCCTATCATCAAACTTCTCATTATTTTTCCTGTACTACTCTTCTCTCTAAAGATTCTTTGTAACCTCTTAGGTTTGCCATTCATATTGCTGCGTCTATTTTTATAAAGTTAATTCTTTTACAGCCTCCAAAAATGGTTTAAATTGTGCACTTCCATTTTTATTTTGTTGTAATTCTTCCCTTTTTGGACCCACTGGCCTCTTCATTTCATCATGTTGTCTTTTTATTCCAACTTGTTGTTTCTTCATTATCTTACAGTTCTCTTTCAGAGAGCTGATATTTCCTTATAAATTTGAAAATACTAGCGTTTTGTGAAAGAACCTCCTGCTGGTTTGGTAAGACAATTCTCCTACAATCTTATTATGTCTCCTTAGCCTATTCTTAGCTTTATTTTAGATTTAAGTATTTTTAATCTATTTACTCTGAAATGAAGGAAGATCTATTCAGATCAATGTGTGTCAACCCTCGATTTATTTGAATTGCTCATGGTCACATTGCAGGACCCCAATTACTCTTCTAACCACCAAGTAGAGTAAATAAAAAAGAGCAATGTAGGGGAATGCAGTGGAGAGAGAGATTAGAGGTAGCAATAAATAAATGCTGGGTGCCTGATACTTTTTGAACAGCCAGAGGGATACCTGCCTGGATTTTTGGTTGGTACAAACTTTTTCTTGTGATCTGAAGGTCATTTTGTATGATCACTAGCAATACGATAAGGATGGCCCATAAACTGTGCTTCCTTGAAGTTTTAGTGACCTTGTAGTTTGTGAAAAAAATAAAAGCAAAAAACATTCTGATTCTGTGGCGAGGTCCGGTTTTTCAGTAATAGTATCTTCTCCCATTCGTCCTCCTATTGTATCTTTTCTGAGTCCACAGATAAAATCATGGGAAACTGGGGTTCACTGTCAGGGGCAACTCTACAAATGTCATTGTAATTGTTCAATATTAGGTATTTTTTTAAACACCTAGGTTTTGTCCTACTTTCTATTTAACTAAGTATAATCTTAACCTATTTTTTTATTTACCAATTTCTTATTTCCATATTATTACGTTCTTTCTTTGATTTGTGACTAATGTATCTCCCTCACCTCAAGAAACTCATAATTTGATACAATAGCTACTAAGGCAATTATTCCTGAGATAACCCAATGTTCTCATTAGCAGTTCAAAAGATTTTTTGAAATAAATAACAGAAGTAATTTTTTCCCAGATTCCTTTCAGGTTTTAATTAACATTCTTCTTTATAAATTAATGACAGTCCTTTAATTTCCTTGTCTTTGCTAATGTCTATTCTGACTCTTTATATAAGTTTGACAAAATACCTCTTAGTAGAACAATTTTTCACCTTCTTAATATTTCTTAAGGATTTAATTCTTATGCTATTCTTTGACTCTGTGGTGTATTTCCCTCAGCTACTTTTTATTCAAGTGAAAACTGTTCTTTGGTGTGGAACTCTGAAAAATGGCAGCATTTTAATTTTGTAGATGTGGCTCCTTATTTGTCATTAATTGTTCCTACTGCTTCCTAAAATAGGATGTTCCAAGAAATCGACTGTAACATCTACTCTAGAGGTATACTGTGGGTTTAAATTTATTTATTATCTATTTATTTATTCATCTTTTCAGGGCTGTACCTGTGGCATAGAGGGGTTCCCAGGCTAGGGATCGAATCAGAGCTATAGCCTCTGTCCTATGCCACAGCCACAGCAATGCCAGATCCAAGCCGGGTCTGTGACCTACACCACAGCTCCATGCAATGCCGGATCCTTGACCCACTGAGTGGAGCCAGGGATAGAACCTGTGTCATGGATACTAGTCAGATTTGTTTTCCCTGAGCCACAGCATCAACTCCTGTGGTCTCAAATTTAAATTAGACAATATATGTGTAGTCCTTACTACAACTTCCAGTACTTGATAAAAGGCTAACGAGTGCTACTTCTGAAAGTCTCTGCACTCAATCTTTCCCTTTGACATTTGTGAATCTTTTCATACATTTGAAAATAAATAAATAAATAGGAATTTAACAAATTTGTCATTTGGGTGTGGTTCTAATGTTATAGGTATAATCTGTAATATGCAGGTGCTATAGAAAAAATTTTTTCAAAGAGATGGTGTTATAATGCTTTTCCTTTTCTTGGTATATACAACCATATTTAGTGCCTTTCATAAAAATGGAAGGCATGGGGCTAAGAGTACCAACAAGCCAAAGGATAAATCTATCTTATACATTTATACACTAACAGAAAAAAATGCATCTATCTATATATATGTATACATGTGACTGTAGTTCAAATGAGACAGTCAAATACCTTTCGATAAAGACAAAATTCCAATACAATACAGAGTATTAAGCTAAGATTCACAGAAGCCTAATGAGGAAGATGGTATGTGGGAAGGGCTTTAAATAATAAGACCAAAATCTTTAGAGATGGAAAAGGGCTATTCAGATAAAATAAGTTGTTATATGAGCAAAAAGATACAAAGTTTAGAATTATATAGGACAAAAACTGGGACTAGTAAATATTTCAGTTTTGAGTTTTTTTTGGGGGGAGTATATGGTTTGTGGAGAAAAAAAGTAGAAAGTACATTTACAAAGTCAATGGAAGCTATGCAACAGTGATTTAAGATACTTGATTTAATTATTACTAACAAGGAACCACTGTATATAAAGTTTTATTTTTTCATTTACAAATGTCTGTTGAATATTAACTATGTACCAAAAGACTGAACTGGTACTGGAAAAACAACAATGATCAATATGAATATGATCTCTGTCTCGATGGCGTATATAAATTTGCTTTTGGAGACAACAGACTGTCACAATAATTATAATTGTAATGAGTGCTATAAACTAAGACTGTGATTCAGACATATTATCTAGAGATTATTCACAATTAGTGATGGAGGATGGAGACAATTTAGATAGCAAAAGGCTTCTTCAAGGAGGTAACATTTAGACTGAAACCATAGGATACAAAGGGATAATCCAAGTGTATACTTGGAATACAGACTATTCCAGATGGAAGGAAAAACTGGACAAGGCCCAGGCTGGGAGACAGCCATGTTCAGAGAGAGGATAAGTGCAGCTGCTTTTCACTGAGCAAGAGGGAAGAGCAGAATACAGGTTAGGGAGTTGGAGTTGGGCTAGATCATGCTGCCTCTTGCAACGCATGCTATTGAGTTTAGGTTCCAAAATAAATAGGACCCACTAGGGGACTCAAATTTTGGTGTACCAAAGTTTTTAAAAAACTGTACACACAGTCTCACCTGTGCAAATTCACATAGCACTCTTTGCTGTCTACGATCGCTCTTATCTTTATCACAATCCCAGTTCTCAATGAGTAAGGAGACAGATCTCAATCTTGCCAATGAGAGGAGTCTCTCATTTCTTTTTCATTTAAAGCAGTCTCTTTAGCTAAGTTTTTTTTAGTTAGTTTTTTGATAAAGTCATGAAATTCAGAGTTTTCTAACTGCCTGTCTACGTTTCTCTTCAAAAAGCCAGAGTTTTGCTAATTCTTTTCAACATGGCTTCTGGGGAAGCATGTATGTTTTCCTGGTGTGCTTGCCCAAATGTGGATTTTCACTGCATCCAAGTTACACTTACTCCCTCTCATTACTGGAAACTCTGCTGGCCATTATTGACAAAGTCTGCACCTGAAGACACTGAGAATTTTTTCTCCGAACACATTGGGATCCAATGATTCCCCTCACTGAATTGGCCCAATCGAAACTCTGTCACCATTTCATCACTGAGTTTCAGCCTTGTCTTCCCCCTGGACCCCAAGTAGGCTGTCTACTGCACATCCTCCATTTGGGAGATACCCGGAACTTGGCCATGATAATCGTAGAGCAGACTCAATGACTCTCTACTCAGACATCTCCCAAATGCCCCACTGACAGCATGCTGGAATAATGGACCTCTTACTTAATAGTCAGTTTTCACCACCAGTATTCTCTCTGCCTGGCATATCAAGCCACCATCTTCCTCCATAGCAATATATAGCCTTTTGAGATGTTCCACTGCAAGAATTCTATAAGCCACAGTGGACAAGAGTCTAAGAGTTCTCTGGTTTTGGCTTCTCTCCCTCCCTGCCTAGAGTTTCTATCTCTTGCCTCCTTGTCCTAGGGTTTTACCCTGTAGAGGGGTGTCAAGACACTTATATATGACCTCAATATTTTCATTTCTCCTTGCATAGCCCTGTCCACTGCTGTATCATGTCTTGTCCAATAGAAACTTACGCTTCCTTTTCAGTTTTTGTGTGCGTGTGTGTGTGTGTGTGTGTGTGCTTTTTAGCACCACACCTGTGGTATATGGAGGTTCCCAGGCTAACTTCAAATCAGAGCTGCAGCGGCCAGCCTGCACCACAGTCACAGAGACGCCGGATCCGAGGCACATCTGTGAGCTGCACTTCAGCTCACGGCAACGCTGGACGCTTAACCCCTTAAGTGAGGTCTGGGACTGAGCCTGCATCCTCGTGTACACGAGTCGGGTTCATAACTCTCTGAGCCACAAGAGGAACTCACATTTTCAGTTCTGGTGAAAAGCTTCCTTTTGTCATATCTTGGAAATCTTCACTATGTGCATATTTATAAGTTACTTCATTTCCCTTTAGGCACAGAAACCACTGAGTCACTTCTTATGAAGCACAGGGCATAAGGAAACAGAGTGAATCAAAATTTTATTAATTTAATATTTATAAAAATAGCATATCAGTTATGTGTATGTGATGTGTACTGAAATATAAAACTGGCTATTATGTAGAGAATGAATTCCAAGTAGCCAAAGTGAGAAAAAGCTTCAGGAAATGTGATTCCATGCTTTTAAAGAAGGTAATAAAGTGGATATACTTGAAATGTGCTTTTGAAGTAAAACAAATATAACTGAAGGTGGATTGAACGGGGGGAGTTTCTGGCTTGAACAGCCTTTATATTTGTAGTAATACATTCTATGATATAGCAGAATAAGAGATGAATAGTGTTGAATATAGATATATATAGGGAAGAAAAAGAGTATAATTTTTAAAAAGACTGTGTGATATCCTAGAGGAGATTTCGACATGTAGTTGACTGTTTGAATCTGGAACAGCTAAGAAAGGTCTGGTCTGGAGACATAAATTTAGAAATTGCCAATATAAGGATAATACCTAAAGTCACAGGTGACCTGGTGGAAAGACAGAGGTGGGGCTAAACTGAGCCTCAAGAGAGTCCAGAATAGAGATATTGGGTAGAGGACAAACCAGATGAGCAGACATAGAAAGGGTGACCAATAATGGGAAAAAGCAGGAGTTTCCTTTTAGAGGAAAGTAACAGATAAAAGAAATCAGTATGGCAAAAAAAAAAGAAAGAAAAAAAAACATTGGAAAAGGAGGAAAAATTAGCTGTGTTAAAAAGTTGGTAATATGTTGGTGAGACAAAGATAAAATAGTGAATATTAATTTGTCAACGTGCTCATTGATAGGATAACCAAGCCCCTCTAGTACTCACAGGAACAATCCCATCTTGCCCTCATGTGGTTAGTATGTACAGCAGTAGTTAGCATAGTGTAGTATCTACTTTCCCTTTACTTTTTAAAGATTTATTTCTGGTAAAGCGGATTGTATTTCTTTTCCATTTTAAAACAATCTCAAACTCACAGAGAAGTTCCAAGAATAATACAAATAATTTTTCAGAACTATTTCACAGTAAACTAACATATGCCCCATCAAACTTTATTACTTTACTAAGTACTTCCTGCAGGTACAATATTCTCTTCTATTAATCACAGTAAAGTAATCAAAATCAAGAAATGGACATTGATACATTGTTACCATTTAATTCTCAAATATCATTAAGTTTTAACAGTTGTCCCAGTATACTTAAACTTTTAAAACAACCTCCTTTGGATGATAGTCTATATGGTCATACTAGTTATTAGTAACCAAAGCAGGATCAGTTTCAGTGAAAGAGTGGGGCTGAAAGCCAGATTACTAGAGATGTAAGACAGAACAGGTAGTTATGAAATAAATACAGCACTTATGTGATAAATCCTTGAGGATGTTATGCTATGAAAAAGAGTAGAATAGGCAAGTAATCGGCAAGTTAAATGGATCTTACGTGTTCTAAAAGCAAACTCTAAAATCACTCACAGGAGTTCCCGTTGTGGCTCAGTGGAAACGAATCTGACTAGGAACCATGAGGTTGTGGGTTCGATCCCTGGCCTTGCTCAGTGGGTTAAGGATCAGGCACTGCCGTGAGCTGTGGTGTAGGTCGCAGACACAGCTCAGATCCTGCGCTGCTGTGGCTCTGGCGAAGGCTGGCAGCTGTAGCTCCAATTAGACTCCTAGGCTGGGAACCTCCACATGCTGCAAGTGTGGCCCTAAAAAATGAGAAAAGGCAAAAAAATAAAATAAAATAAAATCACTCACAATGATTCTTCTAAGAAACCTAGGTGATTACCAATTCAAATTCACCTACATCATAAGTTTTCAGAGTAGATAGCTGTGAGGTTTCAGGAAAAGACCTGAAGACTAGGAACGATAATAAAACACTCCCAAGGGAGGTTGCATGAGAATGAGGCTTGCCCTGGTTTGGAGCAGGAGATGGAACTCTCCAGAACCAAAAGCAGGAGGACATGCAATGTCTTCATTAAAGAGGACAGAGTATAATAGACTGAATAACAGCCCAAAGATGTCAGGTCCTAACCTGGAACACACAGGTTTTACCTTATATGGAATGGCAAAATGGTCTCTGCAGATAAAGGGTCCTGAACTTGATGTTAAGGATTCTGAGACTGAAAGATTATCTTGGAATTATTTGCATAGGCTCTAAATGCAACCACAGGTGTCCTTACAAAATGATTTGATTTGACACAGACACAGAAGAGGAGGAGGAAGTGTGACAAGAGAGGTGAGATGAGCGATGTGGCCACAAACGAAGGAATATTGGCAGTCACCAGAGGCTGAAAGAGGCAAAGGAAAGATTCTCCCCTAGAGACTCTGGCAGCCCTGCCGACTGTCTTGATTTCAACTCAGATTTTGAACTCTAGCTTGCAGAAGTGTGGGAGGATAAATTTCTGTTGCTTGAAGCCACTAAATTTGTGGTAATCTGTTATAACAGCCACAGGAAACCAATATGCCAACACTGAGTAAAACACAACCAAGATCATGAAGTCTAAAATGCAATGAAAAAAGAGACAAATACTAAATCTAAAGAGATTAGAGGCGATGCCTTAGAGGAGGTAAGGAGATGAAGTCAAAAGTTACAATGTTACTGCACAGACAAGTTGGGTTCAAGTGTATAAGATATGCCTGGTAGATGAGAGTTCTTGGTTATTGTCTAGATGATCAGATTACAGTTGTGCTTTTTTTTTTTTTATGGACCCTCCAGGTTTGGCAATTGGGAGGATGAACCTGGTGTGATCCATCTCTCAGTCAAAATAATTAGTCTTTAAATTGAAAGGAGGCCCTTAAAAACATATTTATATACCCATGTAATATACCCACTACTCACAACAGTTAAAAGTGTGGAAGCAACTTACATGCCCATCGACAGATGAATGGATAAGAAAAATCTAGTATATGCATACAATGGAATACTTCTCAGCCTTTAAAAGGAAGAAAATTTTGACATACCCTACACCATGGATGAACCTTGAAGATATTACACTAAATGAAAGAAGTCTTATCACCAAAAGGCAAACACTGTATGATTTCAGCTATATGAGGTATTTAGAGTAGGCAACTTCATAAAGACAGAAAGGGGCTGGGGGAGAGGAGTAAGGGGAGTTATTGCTTAATGGTTATAGTTCAGTTTTACAAGATGAAAGGAATTGTGGGGACAGATGGTAGTGATGGCAGCACAGTGATGTGGAAGTATTCAATACCACTGAAATGCACCCTTAAAAGTGATTACGATGGGGGTCCTGCTGTGGCATAGTGGGCTAAAAATCCAGCTTCAGTGGCTCAGGCCACTGTGAAGGTTCAGGTTTGATCCCTGGCCTGGCACAGTGGGTTAAAGGATTGGGTGTTGCTGTAGCTATGGTGCAGGTTGCAGTTGCAACTGAGATTCAGTCCCTAGCCTGGGAACTTCCATGCACCATGGCTGCAGCCATAAAATTAAAAAAAAAAAAAAAAAAAGTTAAGGTTGTAAAGTTTATGTTACATGGATTTCATTTGACACAATGAAAAAGAATCAGTATTTAGAGTTGCCAAGTTATCAGCCACTGTGCCTTGAACAGATGCCTGGTTTTCTGAGCTTGAGTTTATTTTGTTTTGCTTTATTTTCATCTATAATACAAGGGAATAATATCTAATTCCTCTCTCACAGATTTCTTATGTGGACTGAAACAAACACCAGAAATAAATACACTTCATAACTTATAAAGTGCTACTTTATAGCTTACAAAGCTATAGCAATATTCATTATCAGGTTTTGTGCCCAGAAAGCTGTGACCTATCCATCCTTTAAGATTTGAAATACGAGCAAACAGAGGAGTGTGTAGGGGATTTTACTGAAAATTCCACACATGATTAGGATCCAAGGCTCTTCTGAAGATTTCTGTGAATTTCTAGATGGATGCAGTCATAAATATAGACCCAAGTTCTTGTTCATGGGTGATCAGATTCCACTGGGTATCATGTTGACTCAACCACTGTCTCATTAAAAATAAACTAAAAAAGGGAGTTCCCTTCGTGGCTCAGTTGTTAATGAATCCAACTAAGAACCATGAGGTTGTGGGTTTGATCCCTGGCCTTGCTCAGTGGGTTAAGGATCCGTTGTTACCGTGAGCTGTGGTGTAGGTCGCAGACGCGGCTCGGATCCCGCATTGCTGTGGCGAAGGCCAGCGGCTACAGCTCCTGTTAGACCCCTAGCCTGGGAACCTCCATATGCCGCGGGTGCGGCTCTAAATAAAAGGCAAAAAGACAAAAAATAATAATAATAATAAAATAAACCAAAAAGTATAACTGGAAGTTCCTGCCATGGCACAGAGGGTTAAGAGTCTGATTGCAGTAGCCTGTGTTGCTGCAGAGGTGCGGGTTTAAACTCTGGCCCAGCACAGTGAGTTAAAGGATCTAGCATTGCTGCAGCTGCTGTGCAGGCCACAGCTGTGGCTCAGATGTGATCCCTGGCCCAGGAACTTCAATACACCACAGAGCCATAAAATAAAATTAAAAAAATATATGTATATAAGTGGTAGACTTCACTTGAGATCAACTTGAGGACAGGAAGGAGAGAGAAGGCCTGAAAGGATTTTACATTCACTTTTAGCCATGTGAAAATGCCAATTTAAAAATGCTGCTGTATAGCACAGGGAACTATATCTAATCACTGGATGGAACATGATGGAGGATAATGTGAAAAGAAGAGCGTATATATGTATGTGTGTGTGTGTGTGTGTGTGTGTGTGTGTGTATGAAACTGGGTCACTTTGCTATACGGTAGAAATTGACAGAACATTGTAAATCAACTGTAATATTTTCTTTAAAAGGTTTCTGTAGCCCTATTATCTGAAGGAAAGACCCACTGACTCTGAAACCAGATCCTTGCATTATCTCTCAGACTCCCCTCTATTTCCCTTCCCCTCCTGGTCTGATATACTTTTACTAACTTTCAGGTACAAAAATATAAATTACTCTCACCTTCTCCCTCAGGGAAGTATCACAAACCCTTCAGTTGTCCAGCTTAGTGCTGACGGAGCTCTAGGCTCTTACCTCCTAACCCAGACAGTTAATTACATCGCTTTCTCCCTGAAGACCATTTCCTCTATAGAAGGAAGTGTGTGCCCACCTGTTACAATACCCTGCTCACCCTGCTATATGGTGACGGTAAATGGAACTTTATCCTGGGATTCTTTTCTCACACTATTCATCTAAATGAGAGGGAAGATTTTCTAAGCCAGACTTTACAGCAAGTAACAAGATCTTGTCTTCCTCTGGATTCTCTCAGATTAAACTGGACCCAGAGCTCTGAAAGGTGACTCTTTTCAGACTACATTTTTGGCCTTTTATAAACCAATGGCCTTTCAATCTGATCTTGCACATGGAGGTCAAACTGATTGACTAAGCAAATGAATGAATGCATTGATTGAATAAATGAATAAATTTAGTTAAATTGTATACGGCATCAACTCTGAAAAATAAAGTACCGCATGAAGTCAAGAGGCAAATATTTGTTAGAAATTAATATATTTTAAAAATTATTTAAAATAAAAATTTAATATATTTTATATCAATGTTAGGTATAGCCCATTGTTTAATTCTCCCTGATTCACTTTCAGCAGTGAAGGTGGGACTCAAGTTTTCTAAGTTGGAGCTGTTCTCCCAATGTTTTGCAAGAATTTGCCTTACTCTATAATAAATTCAATAATATAATAAACTCCAATGAAATGAAGTGCACATGATGTTCAACATGCTGTGTTAAGAGCTTTAGGTACATTTTCTCATATGCTACTTAAAACAACACACTAATATGTGAAATGCTATTGTTGCTAGTTTATTGATAAGGAAATTGAAACTAGGGTAATGACGTACTTACCTAGTTACGTACTTGCCACACGTCACCTAGTTAGCGCATAGCTGGACCTCCAACCCACTCTGTCAGCTCTAAAATATGTACTTTTTATCACCAAATAACATTCAACTACTAGTCCTAAGGAATTCCTTAAGAGTGCTTCTCAAACTTTAGTTATTATAAAATCCACCCTGAATTCTTGATACACTATCATACACAAGACTCCAATTCTAGAGATATTGATTCTGTTAGTCTGAGGTAGAGTCTGAGAATCTATCATTTGAACATGCTTCCCAGTTGATTTCTATTCTCATAATATAACTGAGCGGGATCCTATGGGGCCTTCGGGGACAGACTCCAATCCCATGCCATGTCCTTTGCCTGCTTCTTTGTAAAACACACACACACACACACACACACACACTTTAGCCTCTTAGAGTCTCTCTGAGTTCCAAAGGATAAATTTAATCTGAGAAATGAGAAAATGCTAAAGCAAAGGAAAACAGCCAAGCAAGACAAAATAATAATAGTTTAGCCACTAAACAAAGTCAAGAACTTTTAGTTCTACCTCAAAAGCTGAGCCAAGCCCTTTGAGCTGTTTTGGAGATGATGAAACCTTCACCAGGTAGGAGGAGTTAACTGTACGCTGCTCACAAGCATGTAGATCCGAGACTAGTTGGAACCAAAAGGTTGATGATGTTGCCTCCCAGTTACCTCACTACCAACCAGTCAGAAGAATGTCTACTACCTGATCACACACCCCATATCAACCCCACTCACCTGTCTTTAAAAACCTTTCCTGTGGAGTTCCTTTTGTGGCTCCAGGGTAACAAACCCAACTAGTAACCATGAACATGTGGGTTTGATCCCTGGCCTTGCTCAGTGGGTTAAGGATCTGGCATTGCCATGACTGTGGGGTAGGCTGGCAGCTGCAGCTGCAAGATGACCCCTAGCCTGGGAACTTCCATATGCTACAAATGCAGCCCTAAAATGCAAGGAAAAAAAAAAAAAAAACCTTTCCTGAAAGCCTTGATGAGTTTGTGTTTTTTAAGTACTAGCTGCCGGGACTCTGTGCTTGTTGCCCTGTAGTAAACTGCACTTTTCTTCACCACAACCCAGTCCCAGTAGGTTAGCTTTACTGCACATGGGTGAGTGGACCCATGTTTGGTTCCGTAGCAGTAGCATGTATCAATAAGAACTCTGTCTGTTGTACTCAAGAGAAAATCCAATTCAAACTTCTAATTTAAAATTTTAAATTTAAAAAGAAACTATAATGCCTCAAGCACCTGAACAACCTAGGGTAGAAAAACTTTCATGCACATTTTTATTTTCAGGTTGCATCTGGAGGATACAGTGAAAGAAAACTGCTTCTTGGGTACCACAAACAGTAGTTCCAGAACTGCCTTTCCTTGGTCCTGGTTGTCCAGATGTGGATCATGGGTCCATCCCTGAACCAATCACTGTAATCAAGTGTTGGGAATTTGCTATTTTCTTAGTCTTGTTCATTCACTCCTCCCTGGAAGCCCAGGGGTAAAGTCAATTATCCTGAAGCATATGGGATGGGAATAAGGGAGAGGAGGGCACTACAGGTCATTATTAGAAGGAAGTAGAAATGGATACAGGGTGGCAAAAATAACTAGACATCTGTAGGTAAAATGAAAAGTTCATAAGAATAAACCATGTCAGCTACTTTATGAAACTATCAAAATTATATGAGTGGGGAGTCCCCCTTCTCATGGCAAAGATATTTTGAATGCTAAGTTACTGCCCTGCAAAGCTATACATTCAGACAGACTATTACACAAAGCCATCAATATTATTCATAGTATCTGTATGTCTCAAGATGACAAGTTTTCTTATATTCTTAGACACATACTCTTATGCAGTGCAGGGGGAGAAATGAAACTAAATGAGTCTTCTCATTTTGCACAGTTCTCTTTTGCTTTAGATTTTTTTAAAATAATCATATTTTTTGTAAAGTTTAGTCACATTCATGTTAAATTATAAAGTGGGGTTTTGGAAATTTATATCTCAGAGTTTTTTGCTTCAGTTTCAAGAAGGAAAAGGTTTACTAAATTAAGATGAAATAGCTTTACTGCTTTTTTGCAACTCATTTAAAATTGGATATGCTTTATCACTGAGTATTTCTTAAAATAAAACTTTTATAACCATCTGGATTTAGTGCTTCCTGGCTGATATTTCTTGGAGATAAATGGTTTCTTAATGACTCTTTCAATCCCAAAGGATATAATAGACTCCAAAATTATGTGTTTAGATAACAACCCAAAAAGAGCCAATCGATTTCTGGATCTTCTTTACTTAAAATTGCATTTCAAAATTTTAGGTATATCAGAATATTTTTCTAAGAAGTTCTGAGTCCTGAGTCAGATATTATTGTTCTTTATAATTATAATTGTAAATGTAACGATATATTTTTCTATTCTTCTTTAAATTTTTTGCAATTTTCTTGTACTTAACTATCTTCTGCCCCTTTGGAGGTACATCAAACATAGAGGGAATATTAATTTTCACATGGTGAGTAAATCTAATTATCAATTAATGTTTTTCTTCAAGTCATAATGAAATCAGGTCTAGAATAAAAACAGAAGGTCTGGAAATCACCTGAAGATTACTCATATAGGAGAACATTCTACAGATGTCTGTTTATATAAATATTTAATTAAATGTGGATAAATGTTAAAGAATTGTAGCTAAGACTCTGCTGCAAATATGAACCGTAAACACATGTATCTATGGATATGCAGAATGCCCCAGTTACATAATTTTCCTCCCTCTCTAGCTGATATTTTAATATTAATACCAAATAAGAAAGTGAATTAGAGAGATTATTTCAGGTAATCACTTTGAACACAGACGAAATTCAGCATTCAAACCACTAAAAATAGAGCCCCTGAACATCAGCTTCTTGATGTACAAAAAGTCAGAAAATGACATCTATTTGCCAACTGCATTTGAACTCTGGATCTTTGAAAGTACTCAGGGCACGGACCATTCATTCCGCACTTTTTAATACATCTTTCAGATTTGTTCCTTCTGCTAATTGACAACTTCTGTGGAATAACACAAAATAATGTTATGACCCACAATTTGAAGGTGAGAAAATAGAAAGGTAAATCCTAATCCTCAAAATATGAGATTTAAGAGTTATAAAAATGGAATAAATTGGACATGACCTTAAACTCTTCTAGGCTAACTTTCAGGAATGTCCAAAGAGATCTGGTTTGAACTCTCAGTCTTCTGACAGTCTAATGGAGACTAGTTGCTAGGGATCAAAATCAAACTTGAGCACAATAATGGGAAATGTATTGGTTCACATAGTCAAACACTAAGAACATAAGAAAGCAAATATGCAAATCAGGACTCTGGTACAAAAAGTACTCCCTCAGATTAGTTGTTCCAACAAGACTGGAAAATGGAAGATGCCTACAGCTGGTGCCGGACTGGATCCGCATAGATTTGCCTCAGCTCTAGTTAATAAAATTCCTGGGAAGACCCCCTTTGACATACTCTGAGAAATGTGCCCTTACTTGAACCAAACACCACAGGCAGGTGAATAGAATGAAATGATTGGTCAGTCTGGGCCAAGTGATCATACCTGTGCCTAGACAGACACAGGTGCTTGACAGCTGCAACCAAAACAGCATAACTGGGGCAGGTGGGGGTATAAGGAAGGGAAAGAGGACTGTGGATGATGAGAGAAGTATGCTACAAGAAGCTCTTTCTAGGGAAAAAAAAAAAACTGCTCTTTTTAAAAGAAAGCACTCTGGAGTAAAAAAAAATCATCTCGGCCTACTTCAACTTTCTGTGCATCAATGTCTAATTTATATCATAAAAATACCAAAACAGATTGTGAAAATAAATGAGAAGAAAATTGTAGAATCATATATGTATTTCAATGTGAGGAACCACACAGGTAATATAAAAGCTATGTGTGAAATGTTCCTATTTAGAATATTTTTTTTTTCTGCATCATCAGTGTGACTGAAGAGACTTACACATCTAGAGAAATTCGTGCTGAAGATTCGTGCTTGTTTTTCTAGGAACTTTCCCTATTTTAGGCATCAATTATCCCCCAGCGTGCTAATAACCTCCAAATTTCATTCAAAATTAGCATCGCCTATCATTAAAAATATAAAAATGTATTCATGTTTTGTGTTTATGAATTCTTCTTCAATATTTG
The DNA here is from genome assembly GCA_004024745.2 of Catagonus wagneri. NCBI lineage: Eukaryota > Metazoa > Chordata > Mammalia > Artiodactyla > Tayassuidae > Catagonus > Catagonus wagneri. Next base: position 1,066,242 of record PVHT020000283.1, on the reverse strand, counting down.
AATGGTAAGTGCAAGGAGAGGAACAGTTTCATTTCAGAACTTGCTCAACACAGCCAGTAAGCTCCTGCCAAAAGTGCTATATTCACTATTCTAATGCCAGGAGCAGTTTCACATAGTAGCATCCTTTGGGGAATCTGTTGTTATTCACTGTGTGCTCTGGAGATGCTTGATCACCTGAGACAGACATATTCCTGAATGCATGGACCTTCTATTTGTTGAGTTTGGGCCCTCAATTTACAAAGAGGGAATTTTAGGAGTTCCCTTCGTGGTGCAGCAGAAACGAATCCGACTAGGAACCATGGGGTTGCTGGTTGGATCCCTGGCCTTGCTCAGTGGGTTAAAGATCTGGTGTTGCTATGAGCTGTGCTGTAGCTCTTAGACACGGCTCGGATCTGGTGTTGCTGTGGTTGTGGCGTAGGCCGGTGCTATCGCTCTGATTAGACCCCTAGCCTGGGAACCTCCATATGCAGTAGGTATGGCCCTAGAAAAAGCCAAAAAAAAAAAAAAAAAAAAAAAAACCAAAGAGGGCTTTTCAATGAGTGTTACATATAAGATGAGAACTACGAGTTCTATAATAACATTGCTTTCTCTCACACAGGAGAGGAAAGAAACACTGGCCCATGTCAATGTTGGCCAATTTGGCACATTTTAAGGTGTGTTTAGATTTGGCTTAGAACAGAGTGAAAACATATATGGGGCAGCTTTGTTTATATACTCAATCTTTTAAATGTGTGGTTTTATTTTAAGATGAATACTTGAGAAATGTCTCTTTATTTCATTTAACAAGCTTTTGCTAAACTTCTACCATGAGCCTCATCTATATGACACTAATGAATAAAGCTTGGTTTAGTTCATCATTGTTTTCTGTATCAGAATGTGGCTTTGTTAAAGATGAAGAAAATAAAATATTTGAACATTGCTGATGATCCATTTATTCACTTGAACATTTATTGAACAGCCCCTCTGTGTGAGGCACCGTATCAGGCAGTAGTAATATCATCCTAGTCTTAGTAATAATAGTTATAGTAGCAATAAGCATTGCAGAAACACTACAATTGAAACCCAGATGTTTCATTCACTAGCTGGGCAAGTCATTTCACTTCCCTTCTCCATTAAATGTGGCCAATAAGCCCTGTTCCTCTCTGGGTTTATGCAAAAATCTCTTTAAAAAATAAAAAAAAAATTTAAGCTATAAAATGCTATATATATATATAATCGATACATTCTTATTATCAGTATAGCACTGTACACTTATTTTTATACTTACATTTTATTCTCCTTTTCATTCTTGAATATTGCGCTTGTTCACAGAAGTTCAATCTTCTCTTAGTTAAGCAAAAGGAAGTCATTAAAGCTACTTCAACCATTCTCCTCACAGTAGCTGACTCATTCTAATCTGCCAGTTTTATGGGCCCCCTCCTAGCCTTTCACACAAGTAACCTGCATTGTGGGATTTGAATGACTATGCTCTGGCCTCTAGCCATCTGTTCAGTGGACATGTGCCAAAGAGCTCAGGCAGAACTTCTCTATGGAGTCACATATAAGGTGTGGAGAGGGAGAAGGCTCAGCCAGCACCAGGAAGCAGAGCAAGAAAGCATAGTGCTCTATTAAATTCCCAGTTAACTTAGCTGATAGAGCTCTATTTGACCTTTCCTTGGCTCTGTCTCCCTGCCACCCCCTCCCCCAAGGCAAAGGCTGCTAGGTCTCCCAGTGACTCTGACCACATTTGCACTCCGGGTCGGGATGTGATCAGGAGGTCTGCTGGGTACTAATCTGAGCGGTCATTCATGAGCACTAACAAGGTACATTTGAACCCAAAGAACTGCTGTGCTTTCAGCAACAACCCTGTGGCTATTATTAAATATGTTAAAAATATTATTAAATTTGTTAAAAATGGAATTCAAGTTATCATTCTGAACTGGGCAGTGTAATTTGCAATTCAAGAACTCTAATATAATTTTCCTGTGAGAACTGACAACTATACCTTAAGGGAAGAAATGCCTTCTTGATGGAAGCTGGTGTGTGTACATGGTGGTATCTAAATTTCTAGAGATATACTTTGAAAACATGTATTGATTTTTTCCAGAAGTACAAAAAAAAAGGAAGAGAATAAGGTATCTTTTTTCTTCCTATTTATTTTTAATCAACTTTGATGAGGTATATGGCTGTACTAGGTTGAATAGCATACCAAATAGACTGTCCCCCCAAATTTATGTTCCCAGACCCATAGCGCATGACCTTATCTGGAAAGAGGGTCTTTGAAGGCATAATCAAGTTAAATAAGGTAGACCCTAATCTAATGGCTGCTGTCCTTTTAAGAGGAGAGAATGTGGATACGGAGTGGAAAGACCAGGTCAAGACAGACACAGACTGGAGTTATTTGCCACAAGCCTTGCCACAAGCAAGGATTGCTTGCTAACACCAGAAGCTGGAAGAGCCAAGGAAGGATTGATCCCTAGGCCCTTTAGAGAGAGCAGAGTCCGGCCAACATCTTGATTTGGGACATCCAGCTCCAGAACAGTGACATACATTTCTGTTGTTTCAAGGTGCACAGTTCCAGGTACACTGTTAACAGTAGTGCTAGAAAACTCATCCAATTGCATAAGATGAAACGCAGCAATTTGAAGTGTACAATCCAATGAGTTTTGACAAATACACATACCATGTAACCAACACCACAATCAAGATATAGGATATTTCTAGGAGCCTAAAGAGTTCCCTCTTGCCCCTTCCTAGTCTATCCCCTCCCCCACACACATATACCCAATCTCAGAAAACTTCTGACTGATTTCTGTCACTAGGTCTATTCTAGAGTATCACAGTCATGCAATCACATAATATGCACTTTTCAATATCAAGTGCCTTTCATTCAGCACAATGATATTGAGGTCCATCTATGTTGTTTTATGTCCAGTTTGTTCCTTTTTATTTCTGAGTATTCCATCTAACTGAAATAATATAATTTGCTTACCTATTTATTCTGTTAATGAACATCTGGGTTCTTTCTAGTCCAGGCTATTATGAATTAAAGATGCTTTAAACATTTGAATACAAGTTTTTGGGTGGACATATGTTTTCATTTCTCAGAGGAATTACCGAAGAACATAACATCATATGGGTTATGTGGTTCTTACATGTTTCACTTTATAACAAACTGCTAAAATGTTTTCCAAAATGGCTGTACTATTTTGTATTTCCACTATCAATGTATGAGAGTTCGCATTGTTTCACATCCTCACCAATACTTTATATTTTCAGTCTCTTTAATTTTAGCCTTTCCATCAAGTGTGTAATGGTACTTCACTGTAGTCTTGGTTTTAGCTCTCATTCTTTGACAGTTAAGTATGTGTTATGTGTCATTTGTATCACCTTCTGTGAAATTTCTGTTTAATCCTTTACTCATATATTTAATTGAACTGTTTATCTTCCTTTTATTGAGTTGTAAAAGTCCTTTATAAATTTTGGATACAAATACTTTCTCAGATATATGTCTTGGGAAAACTTTTCCCAGTCTGGCGCTTTCCTTTCTTGTTTCTTAATTGTGTATTTTAAAAAAGGAATGGCTTTTGATTTTGATAAGGCTGGTGAATCAATTGCCTTTCATTCATTGTTTATATATTTTATGTCTTGAGAAATAATAGAAAAAAATAAATGTTGTTCTCTGCCCTCAGTTCCTGGCACAGAGCTCCAGAAACTCTTGGAATTTCCTAAGTAATAAAAGCACTAGGGTCATCTTTTATTTCTATTTGGTCTTTGACACCAGTTTCTGACACAGGGGTCCAAAAGCCTTATAATTTCTTGGGTGATAGGAAGATCCATTGTCTTAATGAGGCAACTCTGGGACTATGAGGGATAGACTCCTGAAAGATCAAGTTGTAATGAAAAGTGTGCAATTTTCAGCCCTGCTCTCCATTTTCTTGAGAAGGGAGAGTGACTGAAAGTGGAATTAATGATTGATCATGCCTATGTCAGGATGCCTGCATAAAATCTCCAAAGGATGGGAGTTCAGAGAGATTCTGGGTTGGTGAATACATGGAGGTGCTAGGAGAGTGGCAGCCTAAAGAGGTATGAATATTTCTCACCTCTTCCCACATACCTTACCCTGAGCATCTTTTCCATTTAGATGTTCACCTGTATCCTTTATCATATCTTTTCATACTAAAACAGTGACTGTAACTAAGCAGTTTTCCTGAGTTCTGTGAGCTGCTCTAGCTAATTAATTGAAATCAAGGAGAGGGTCATTAGTACCCATCTCCCATCAAGAGCCAGTCAGTCAGAAGCACAGGTGACAACCTGGACTTGCAATTCACGTCTGAAGTGGGCAGTTTTGTGGGACTGAGCCCTTTAACTTGTGGAATCTGATACTGTCTCCTGATAGGTAGTGTCAGAATTGAGTTAAATTGTAGGACATTCAGCTAGCATCATGGAGAATTGCTTAGTACAGGTAAAAACACATTGGTGACCAGAAGTGTCAAAAGTGAAGTATTCTGTTTAATAGTAAAGGAGAGATACTATGAGGAAAGAACTGAAGGCTCTTCCCCGCCCCCCCCAATACAGAAAGGAAAAACTAAGTAGTGTTTCCAATTCATGTCCTAAGAAATGTTTTCTACTTCAAGGCTGCAACTTTATCCATCTATTTTCTTCTAGAAATTTTATAGGGTTAGCTTCTGTGTTTGGTCCTATGATCCACTTACATGTAACTTTCATTTGTACATGTGCTACAGTCACTGTTCACTTTTTTCCTATATGGATATCCAATTCTTATAGCAACATTTATGAAACAGATGTACTTTCTTCATCAAATAACCTCGTACTTTTGTTAAAAAACAATCAACTACATATGTGCGCATATTTCTGGACACTATTGTTTCAGAGAATGGAGTATCTTTTTAAAAAGCACACATGACTGGTCTTGACAAAGACATGTAAACATGACTATGTTATTTTATGCAAATCAATTCTACAAATACTTAAGAACCAATCTAGGTTCAAGGCATTATACCAGACTCTGTGAGGAACACAAAACTGATTAAGATGAGATCACAGGTCTCGAAAATGGTATACTTTTAACACAGGGTACGGAGTCCATGGATTGAGATGATTTCATCGATATAGAGTGGGTGGGTTTATCAGCCCCTGGGATTTTATTCAAAATATATTATATATGTGTCATTGTGCTTTTTTTTTTAATTCTCAGGAGAGTTGGGGGACTGCATTCAAAAGAACAACTGCTTCTATTAACGCATCTAACTGCAAAGGAAAGAAGAAACTGTTGCTGTCACTTCAAGATGCATTGTAGCCAAATTAGGAATTGAGGAATTATAAATGGTGGATAACCAGTTAATTGATATAATTTTGTCTATAAAAAGTCAGTACAGTAAGATTTTTTTTGCTATTTTACGGACTTTAAAGAAAACGGTTTTCACTTATAGAAGTTAATCTGACTTCATTTCTTTTAGACAATTCTATAGATGAGAAGTTTCTAGTCAAAAACACACTCATCTGACTTCTCTATGGCTCATGACAGGTATTTTCACTCAGCTAATCTTCCCTTGACACATTTCTGAAACATAAAAGGAAACTAACCTTAACTCTCACCTCAAAAACAAGTTCACAAAATGGATACTTAATAGATGCTGAGAGAAAATTAGCTATAACAAGTTCAGTATTATTTACTTACGAAATGAAATTGAGATACTCAATGACAATAGCAGTTATCAAGAAGCATAGAAGCCACAGAGCAAGATAGCAATTTCTCCTCTATCTCTTTTGGAGTGCACTTCAAAGCAGGGTATTATTATAACTAAACATCTTACAGAACACTCTTGAATATAATGAACACATAGGTACTTCTGGAAATATCTACATAAAAATACTAGTTTGGGAGGGAATAGAGAGTTTAATAGAGAAAAATAAATTAGAATTATGAAGAATTACATAGAATTATCATTGTACATAATTAGAATCATGAACCTATTCTGATCTCTGTGCCTACGTGGCACTAAATATCCTCTGGTTAAAATGTCTCTCTCCATGTTCTTCTGACGAGGTACTTCAGCTCCCTGACAATTCATATTATGCAGTGTTATAAACCTTGTGTTTTCCTACCCATTAACCTGGGATACTGTCCTGCCCTAATGTCTTTAAATGATTTTCGTCTTTCTACAAGTTAATATATAGAATCTAGATATTTTTTAAGTATATCTGGGCATGAGAAAGGTCTCGAATCATGCCCTTGTGAGGCAGGAGATAGATGGGTCCCAGGCGAGCAACTGTAATCTCTTCCCTACGGACAGATAACTTCGAGATAAAAGCTGTATCAGGTTTGGATAAAAGATAGAGACCACCTATTTCTCATTCTTGAGGTCACTGAGACCTCTAGAACTACACACTCGCAGAAAGGTTCCTCATGAGTCAAAGAAAGGAGGGGCACCAGAGCACAGTGTATCCTGTCAACTTCCCAGAACGCCATGTGCAAGAATCCATCCTGGCTAAAAGATGCATGTGCACAGGGCAGGGGCCTGAACCAGGCCAAAGCGAGAAGAAAAAGATGATTGGCCACAGGAAGCCTGAAAGTACTGCCCCCATGCAAATAATTTAAACGGCCTCCAAAGCAGATGTCCTCTTCCTCCTCTCTCACTCTCTCTGTCTTCTCTGTCTCTCCATCTCTATCCCTGTCTTCTCCACCCTCAAGCCTGCCTGTGCTTTCTCCACACCTATCTCCACAACTATTCTCTCTTCTCTTTTAATAAATACTTATTTGCCTCACTATCCTCAGTCTCTTTGCAGAATTCTTTCTCCAGAGGGACAATTCTGGGGACCTACTTCAATTGGTTAGTGTTCAGTGTTTTCACCCCACAGACACCCAAGAACACTGGTAACTTAAATATTGTTCCTTGACTATAGAGGGATTCTCAGAGATTATAAAGAGAACAAAATGTGTCTTCTAGGACCAAATATTACCTAATTTATGGGGATGTTTTCTTACCATCCTGCTCTATTCTAATAACAGTTCTCTTTCTGTCTGTACCCTTTCTGATACCATGGAATAACAAGACAGAATTTGAAAACGGATTATAAAAAATTGAGCTTAAAGTAAGAGGGTTCCCATGTAGCAATTAACGTGTTTCTTTTTAATGTTAATCCAGACTTTCGAAATGGTTAATGTTAATCCAGACTTATGAAATGAAACTGTCACACTGTGACTTTCCCAAATGGCTCAAGGTTTTTGATTTCATGAGGGTAATACTGACAATAGCCCAAAATAATAATCATGGATTGAATTATAATTTCTTTAAGCAGGCCTGTGGCTCCAGGGACAATTAAAACCATAAATCCTTAGGTCACCAAGTGAGATTAATCAAAATATCTTTTCACTGGTCATTTCTGAATGCAGTACAATACTTCAGTTCCACCTAGATATCTAATAAGAATTTTTGAGGGGAAAAAAACAACCATTGTGCTGCATACAACCTAAGCATATTCTATATCTAAAAATAACTTCACTGATTAGAACCACTTGAAGGAAACAATCATGATAAGTATGAAACCAGCGCAGTCATATAATATTTTCAAAAAGCACAGTTTAATGACTTTTAAGTAAATATAGTAACTTGAATAAGGTTAACAAATTGTTGTCAAGCAGAATTCTTTGATGATCGGTTTAATGAATGGATAATAAGTAGACCACTTCCAAAGGAGCACAGCAATTACTTGTATGTTAATGGTACTTCTAAAGTGCTCAAAATCAGCAAGTCCTACAAAATAGGCTAAACATTTGCCCTACAATTTTAATTGCACAATTAATTTCTTAGGTGTCATTTGATTTTAAGGGCATTCATAGTATAAAAGTGAATTGTATGTAATTTAAATGAAATCCCCTCTACAGATACCCAGCAGTTCCAAATTTCAAAATATAGAGTAAGAAGTAAAGAGGTTCATGGTAATTCTGACTGCTCTTGATATTTTATAAGCTGTATAAAGACCATTTCTAGAGGTATTGTCTATTTGGAAAAGACGACTTAAAGTTTCCTACTTGCGGACTCACAATTCCCTTGGACTACACATTTTAAATACTGTCAAATAACAAATTAAATTGACAGATGAGATGGTAGAGAAGAATTTAGATTTGGAAACAGGCAGACACCAACTAAAATGTCAACCCCAGTGGCCAGGAAGTTTTGTGATCTGAACCCAGGTGTTTAGCTTTCCTAAACCTAGTTTCTTCATCTCTAAAGTGGAAATCACTACACAGAAATGTTTGTAAAGGATGAGAAGAGATGATTATAGAGCTCCTAGCATGATGAGTGGCAAATAACAGGTATTAAATAAATGGTGGCTAATACTCTTTTCAAATTGTTGGTTTTGACCGCAACCAAATGTTATGGAATAAGAAGAATCTTGAGAAGAAAACCAAAACAAAGAAAGGAAATCTGATGCCCTTTTCAGACATGCATAGGCACTGAACATTTCTAACATACAATTCTAATATTTAAACTAGGAAAGAAATTATGTGGCATGTACAAGTTTGTCAAGCCAACTACATAAATAAAAGTGAAAGTTTTAGGCTTTCCAGTCATTAGGAAAATAGTACATGAAGTGGCTGAGAAACTAGACTCTAACGAACTCCAATATGACAGTCAGTCAGATTTCGGAGAATAGCAACAAGGACTAGGTTGTTGTCATCTTTATCTGCTGGCTTGATTTACTCAAAAAATTCACATCACTTGGCTACATGAATGTCTGAAATGAATAAAATTTATTACTACCAGAGAGAAAAGCCATTTTTTGTATATATTATATACTATCCCCTCTGGGCTAATAAAACACTAACCCATGATAAATTTATTAGAAAACCACCATTTTAAATTCAGACTAAAGTCTTAGCACATGCTATTAATCATGAGTAAGTTTACTCTCCCATCGTAACTCTCTGTGTTTAAATGTGATATAATAGAAAATACTTTCATTAATCCCCTCTGACATACTCCAATAAAAATTGCAAGATCTCTAAAACACAGAGAATAGAGGTAGCTGGAACACATTCTTGGGTGCATCCTCAGATTATCATTTAAAGATAATGTCAATGAGTGAGACCATTTGTGCAGGATAATGGTCACTTACTGTTAGATTAAGGCTGAGATAAAAAAATAATTTTCTTCAAATCAAAAAAGACAAAACAGGGAATTCTGAAGTGATGATCAAGTTTCTCTGAAAAGGTTCTACCACCTACACTTCATTTCTTTACAAATTTCATGGAGAGCCGAACGATATATGCCTCTCTTTCAACTTAATCTCCTGGAATTCCAAGTGCTTGATTTATAAAGGAGGTAATCAAACTTGATATATCACTGAGGGACATAAAATTACACCTGAGATTTACCTAATGGATTGGGTAGGGCCAAGATGGCAGCATGGAAAGACCTTGAGCTCACCATAGCTACCTGAAGAACAACCATCTATGAAAAAGACTGAAACCTACCAGGAAAGATCTTCAACAACTAAAGATATCAAGAAGGAACCATAAGGGGATGAGTAGAAGGGGCAGATTCTCAGTGTAATCAGGTCCCATACCCCCAGGTGGGTGACACACAAACTGGAAAATAGTTACAGTCTAGAAGTTCTCCCACAGGAATTCTAAGCTCCATATCAGGCTCCCCAGCCTGAGAGTCCTGCACCAAGAAGATGAGCTCCCAAAATACTCAGCTTCGAAGGCCAGTTGGGCCTTAGTTTCAGGAGCCCCACAGGATGGGGGAGGGGTTTGGGGGGTGGGATAGAGACTTCACTCTCAAAAGGCACACATAGACTCTCATGCAAACTGAGATAAATGGGTAAAAGCAATAATTGAATAGGAGCATGGGCCAGACCTACCTGTTGGTCTTGGAGTCTCCCAGAGAGGCAGGAGGCAGCTTCAGCTCAACCTGGGGACATAGACACTGGCTTCTTGTCCACATGAAACTAGTGCTGGTGCAGCCATTAGCTCATTAGCACCAAGGGTTCCACCCAATAACCTTCAGGTACCATTGCTGGGATGCCTCAGGCCAAACAACTAATCGGGTGGGGCACAGCCCTACCCAGCAGTAGGCAGGCTGACTAAAGATTTCTTGAGACCACAACTGCCTCTAGACCAGTCTCACTAACCATGGGGCAGAAACCAAATACAAGAAAACCACAATCCTGCAGCGTACAGCAGGCCAGACCCCGCCCTGGGACTATCTGGGCCCTGGCCCCATCCACCAGCAGGTCAATAAAAGCTTTGGGACACCCTGAGTATCATACTCAACTGTGTGGGGAAGCCCTCTCCACCCTTCAGTGATCTGACAACAGCTCTATGATCTCTGGGCACTGCAAGCCAGACTTCAGGACCCGGTTCTGCCTACTGAAACTGAGCAGGACTCTGTGGGACTCCACAGAGAAGACTTTCTGTGTCCCCTATTCCTTATTTACAGGGAACAGGCTTCAGCCTCCACATCCTTTCTTGAGTTCCAAAGCATAGGTTCGAACAGTTGCTAATCAGAAAGGAGAGAGGATGCAGAGACAAGGGAGGAGCAATCAAGACACAATACTGCATTGCAAATGCAACTCGGATCCGGATCCCGCGTTGCTGTGGCTGTGGCGAAGGCCGGCAGCTACAGCTCCTGTTAGACCCCTAGCCTGGGAACCTCCATATGCCACGGTGCGGCCCTAGATAAGGCAAGAAGAAAAAAAAAAAAAAAAAAGGACACAATACTGCAGCCTTGGGGAAGAGTCATAACAATATCTTTGAGCTCTTCTACAGAACTAAAACCCCCAAGCAAACGGAAGATGTTAACTACTTAGTGAAGCATTCTTCAGTCCAGAGAGAATACCACAGTTTGATAACCTCAAGAACCACAGAAGCCCATCAGGAGACCACTTGAGTCCAGATTAAAGGAATGCAGGCCCTGCAGACACCCTGATCCTTTCCTTATCAGCAATCCCACCCTTGAACCACTCCTATAAAATCCTCACCCAAACCCCTATATTGAGACATGCAGTATTTGAAGGAAAGAGACCACCCTGTCCCCCTTTGCCTAGCAAAGCAATAAAGTGATTCTTTTCTCCTTGACCTGAAACTGCGTCCGAGAGCAATTTGGCATCGGAGCACAGTGGCTGAGTTTCAGCAACACTGCCTCCTGGCATTAACCCCAGGGTGGGGCTTCACCTACCAATGTGGGGGAGGGCAACAGCCCAGAGTCTTCTTCTGGACATGACTCTGCCACGAGTGAGCCAGCACAAGCCCTAGAGCCCCATGGAATTCTGCAGTCAGTCGCCTTGTGACCATACCTGCTAAACAGCATCCATACAAGGCAGGGCCTGGACCAAGTGGACCAGGAGCCAACCAAGCCTACCAGACCACACACGCATTTAGCCCACCACAACAGGCCCTCTTAGGGGAAATCCCTAGAGCATACAGCATGGGTGAAAAGACTGGAGTGCCCTGTAGACTTCAACAGAAGGCCACTTTTCCAAGGCGGGAAAATGGAACTAATCTACCACATACACAAAAATACAAATAGCAACTTAGACCAAATGAGGTGGCAGAAGAACGTGTTTCAGGGAAAGGAACAAGATAAAACCCCAGAAGAACTAAGTGACATGGAGACAGGAAATCTATCCAAGAAAGAGTTCAGAGTAATGATTATAAAGATAACGAAAGAATTCAGGAGAAGAGTGGATGCACAGAGCAAGATGTTTTGAACAACAACAACAACAAAAAAAATCAGACTTCCCATCATGGCTCAGCAGTTAACAAACCCGACTAGAATCCATGAGGATGTAGGTTTGATCCCTGGCGTCGCTCAGTGGATTAGGGAGCCGGTGTTGCCCTCATCTGTGGTGTAGGTCACAGATGCGGCTCAGATCTGACCATTAAGGCAGGATCAGGTCCAATATTTACAAATCATTCTAATTTCCTTAATGATTAGGTGGATGCCAGAAAGTAGCTATACTGATTAAACAATGGTAAACTCGATTACTATGGCTGATTTTCTTTGTTTTCTTTACTACTGTAGCAAGACAGCCTCCCAAGAATGAGAGCATGTCACAGTGCTTTTACCTGACAAAACTCATGTCCCCTGAGGCCCTGCCAGCTGGGCAACTCCCTAGGTGTAGACTAAGAGTAATGGTCCATGTCTATGTAAATACGTGCATTTTTCTTCACGTGTACAGTTTTCACTCCTCCTATAGAATTCAATAAATGGGCGTTTTCACCCTCTTTTACTTTTTTACTTAAATCTTGAGAACTTGGCCTATTTGAATGTTGCACCTGCAGCTCCTTCAAAGTTTGCAAATAATGGAAATTTTAAAGGATTTGATAAGCCTGGAATAGGCAATTTAGGCTCAAAAAATAATAAGACACCAAAGAAGAAGGATGACTATGGCAACTGCCTTTCCACCTCATGAAGGTAAAACAGCAGGTAAAAGTTGAAGCAAGGTGAAATAAGTAGAAAATTGGATTTCTGCTACTGTTTCTTCCATCAAGGTTAATTATATGTCAATTCAAAAACAAAGTGTATTTTAATTGGTCTTTAGAGACCATAAGGAAACTAAAGCATATTTACTTTTCATAAGTAGTTTTAATTTTCTTGTATTAAAATTCATTGCCGAGACAAAGGATCAATCACCTTTTTTTTTTTTTTTTGGAATTCATAGGAGGCATATAGAAAGAGAGCTTCTCAAGGAAATATTTACCTATGTTACTTAAACCATCATAAGCAAGAATGAGACTTCATTACAAGAATATTTGAATATATTATGGATCCTAGAACCAGAAAGGAGTCAAAAGCCCATTCAGTTATGGTCTCTATTTGCTCCTTCTGGAGCAGATGGAATTACCACTCTACCTTGCTCTACATGTCTTCTCCATTCTCTCCTTCTTTAGCAGAGCAACATTCCCTGGGTCTGTATTCACATCTCATCGTTGCCTTGCTTTGCTTGATCTTTCAGTTTAAAATACCAACAGACTCTAATCAACACCTCTGAATCCCAATTTTTAAATTGCTTGGTAAATAAATCACCCGATTGGCCCAGCTTGGGTCCAAATCCACTTCTAGTTCAATCCACCTCTACTTGCAGTTTTGTCTGGAAAGGGCAGGGGTCATGGCTCAGGATTTTCCAAGAAACCACAGAAAAGGATGTGGAAAAGTGTAGTTTTCAGGGCAGGAAATGCGAGCTGGGTGCTTAACCCAGGACATGCCTAACCTACCTCCCTGTCCCATTAGAAGTGTAAATAGAGGCATAATCATTGAATTTGGGAAAACATATGTTCAGAGTTCCTAAAGAAAATTTTAATTTACACCTGTTGCTTCAGTGTAATAAGTACCATTTTCTTTCACTCTTAAAATTATCCTAGTCTGGGTGCTAAATAGGTGTAGCAGGCCTTTACTTAAATTTCTCTTTAAGGTGGCACTGTTGATAACACGGTTAAGTAGACTGATATGAGACATGAATCCTTCCCATTGCAATTGTATTTAAAAATACAGTTTATGTAACCAATACATAAAGTGCTCTTCGAGCAATTGTATTTAAAAATACAATTTATGTAACCAATACATAAAGTGCTCTTAGAGCAGTTACTTGAAAGTTCATACAGTGGCCGTGAAAATGGCCCTGAGAAAAATGTGAGAGTTATAGAAACAGGGGTTTTATAACTGGGAGGGGTCCCATGGGGTCTTCTTGGGAATGAGCACCCCTCATCCACAACCTCTGTCTACCTCTTGTCTATATAAAGACCTTAGCCAAAGTATACATTTAATCAGAGAAGTGAGAAAATACAGAAGTAGTCAAACAAGGCAAAACAATAACAGTTACACCATGAAAGTCAACGATGTTTAGTTCCTCTTCAGGGACCGTAGATAATATTCTGAGCCATGTCCCTTGAGATATTTTGCAGATACTAAAAATCCTACCAGGTGAAATAAATTACAGATTGTAGCCATGACATAAATTCCATCTCACACAGTTCCAAGAACTGGCCTCAAGGAAATGGGAGCAAATTGACCCTGAAATTGAATATTAATTGTATTTTAAAAGCTCTTGCCCCGCCCCCCCCATCAGCATCTGGAAGCTGCTTCTGGACACAAGTCCATCTTCTCTTTAGGTTGCCAGCCTCTTGAATAAAGCAATCTTCCCTTTCCTACTCACACTTATGTCTTAAGTACTGGCTTTTGAGGGGTAAGCAGTTGAACCTGAATTTGGTAAGAGTTTCCAGGAGAAAATGGACTCCAACTATCAGAATAGTTGGGAAATAAATTTCACAGTGAAGAATCTACTGACATCAAGGTCTGATGTCCTTTCTAAGCCTGGGGCTCCCTGAAGAGGCTCTTAGAAGTGGTCAAACAGCTGGTGAGAAACATGAGCTTGGGGGCAACCCTCTTCTGAGCAGAGAAAAATGTTTCAAATGTACTTGTTTCCATTTGTTTCTGCAATGGTTTCCATAATGAGACTTCCTTATAAAATCCTAGAAATAGTCAATTCCCTCATTGCACAGGCCTCTCAGAACCTCTTTCTTGCATTTTTCCTAAGAATATACTTTGCCACTGATTGACTTGTTTACATTGAGAAGGTTAACTACCTTTTTCATCTAATGCAATCTTTCCTGGGAAGGTATTGAGTTGTCACCTTAACAGTGAGATCACAGTATATAGCAATAAACGCTAAAGTGAGGAATTTGGGCAGAATTTGTTTTTAATACAAACCAAAACCTTGCACAGGTTCACAGTGAATCTATGTTTTGATACTGCCATAAATGTCAAATAAAAGGAATTATTCTGGATCCCCCTGAGTTGGTTGGCATTTCTATCAGATGAGAAGCCAAATCCTAGTATTTATGCTTAAACCTACTTAGCAAACAGAAATAAACTTTCAATAATTAAAGGTAATGAATACATGCAATCATTCTGAGAAACAAGCTGCATTTCTTAAGTAGGTTTAGGCAAGAGATTCTGTAGGGACAATAGGAACTGATTATCATAGCAAGGTTAGGCTGGGAAGTCCAAGGGGAATTAGTTCTATCCATTGTCCTCAAAACTGGTTTTATGTAGCCATTTCCTTTCTGCTTTCCCTGTACTCTTATGCCAACTTTCTTATGTCTTCTTTAATCTTCTTGGGAAGAAACAAGAGGATAACACATCCATGGTTAGAAACCATAGACTTCCAGAGGCTTTGGTGCAAAGTATGTGCGTAAGAAAACTGCTAGAATTGGAGTTCCCATTGTGTCTCAGTGGGTTTAGAACCAGACTAGTATCCATGAGGATGTGTGTTTGATCCCTGACCCTGCTCAGTGTCTTAAGATTCTGGGCTTTGCAGTGAGCTGCAGTAGAGATTGCAGACACAGCTTGTATTTAGTGTTGCTGTGGCTGTGGTGGGCACCTGAGCTCCAATTTGACCCCTAGCCTGGGAATTTCCATATGCTGCAGGTTGAGTCCTAAAAAGTCAAAAAAAAAAAAGAAAAAGAAAAAACCTGCTAGAATAGAAACACATCACACTTGGGGAGAATTCTATGTGTCAATCCGGCCTTTCTGCTCCATGTGACATCAACTTAAATTGTTATACAGAAGAAAAAAAATTTTTGAATATTTTTGAGTATTAAATAATAATATGAGATATATTATTGGAGGTAACTTTTGCAACAGCGGGCAACTTATTTACCTTAAGATTTACTGAAATCCTAAAAAATTCTGCTTTTTTGACAGGTCAGCCTCATGTTGTGCCACTGCAAACTGGTTTCCTTCAAGTGCTAGAGAATACAGTGACTGACAGTTCCCAAGCATAACTTCCCACAGTGGTCATCATCAGAGAGGAACTGATTTACATTCTCACCAGCTTCCCAAGCCCAAATATTCCAGGGATCAGCTAGGAATGGTTCTATTGTGCCAAGTGCTTATCTTTTGCCACCAATTACAGCCTGATACAGAGGCTGTAAGAACACAGGGACCACCATACTGTTCACCTCCATTGGGTTAGAGATAGAGAGTAAGAAAGGTGAAGTATTTTCTTTAAAAATGCTCTGCTGATCTCTGAGATCAGAAGGTAGCAGGTACACTGAGCAGAAAAAATTATACAAGGTCCTACAGCACAGAAAAATAAAAATGAATATTGGAATACAGGCCAAAGTTGCAAAATAAAAGGAAAAAGATCATTAATTCAACAGCAAAACATGTGATGAAGTCTGATAGCTTCAATCACTAGGGCATTCATCCTTGGGGGCCTTTAATACTGTTCTGGAAAACGGGAGACAAATTTCTATGGAGTCAGTAGGAAGGAATACTGCATTTACTCAGAGGGCAGTATCAGAGACACTCTGAGTACTGCCCAATGTACTCATTCATCAGTTTTTCCTATTAAACTCATTCTCTTGAACAAAACATATATATTTCTTGGAGCAAAACATTAACTATGATAAGTGTCATTTGGACATAAAATATTTTTCGGATGGAAAAACCGATAGTAACTTACATAAGTACCAATACCTGAGCTTACAAATGAGAGGTACCATCCATGATCTCATGCACACAGGACATTTCACAGTCATGAGCGGATTTAGGAATAAACTAGCCAGTTTAATATTCCTCTCTTCCCTCCCTGCAGTACTCTTCTGTCCTCTCTCTGCCCCCAAGATACACATATACCCAGGTATACATTACCTCCTCCCAGACAAACTAAATGTTTTAAGTTGAAAATGGTGGAATTTTAGGCACTGTAGGTAGTGTTGATGGATGGACTCTGGCAATAAGGGATTTTTCACAGGTTAAAAGGAACCATTTTGAAAAAGCCTAGAGGAATTCCAGACCTCAATGCTGCATTTTCCCTCTGTATACAGTCACGAAGCCCCATGAACAGAAACTTAAAATTATGACACCAGGAGATAATGGGGACGTATAATTTACTGTATTCAAATGGTGTAGGCTCTCTGTATGATAAATAAGGTGAAACAAAAGATCGCTTAATCCCTGAATTTCTAAGGCAGGGGCCCCAGTTAACTATGCTTCCTTTATAACCGTAACTTAAGCTTTTCAGGAGTCCCTGCTGAGAAATAGATAATGTTTGTGTCTTACTACATATCTCAGTGTCCTAGCTCATGTAGTAGGCATTCTGAAACGAATATTCATTTTTGGATCCATAAAGAGAGATTCCTGGTTATTCTCATTATTCATTTTGACCCAGAACACTTTCTCAAGCTAGGTTTTCTTCATGCAAAAATATCCATTGCATGCAGCTGCGTGCGCGCGCGCACACACACACACACACACACACACACACACACACACACAGCATCAACACCACATCTACTTAACACCTAGTTATATGGTAACATCTGTCTGATTCAGTTCTTAAAGATTTCCTTCAGGTCTCTTGGTATGAAAAATACATGCTGCCAACATTAATTACGGTTCTCCCTAGGTGTTAAGTTTCTTATATAGGAAAGCAGGTAGATAGAGTACGGAGAGATAACTATACATCTGTCTCCATTTCATCAAAATCACAGGACTTCCTCTTTCAAAGTCTCTGGTTGAAATGGTCTATCTCTGTCCACCAGTGAGGTTGTCTAATGGTTGCAGTTATGGTGGAAATCCACCAGATGGCAAAGTGGCATAATTACATGATTCTAGACCACCAGAGGGCGTTCCCACTTCTGAGGGCTTCCATTTAAATTGAAACAAAACAAAACAAAAATAAACCAAAAACTTTACTTGGGACTTCCTGGGTGGGAGAGACCCTAAGACATTGCCTGGCCGTGGAATTGTCACACTTTGGTCTTAAAGCACTCTAGGAATGTGTTCTAAAAGTTCTCCAGCAATGTCCTCAGCCAGTAACAGAAGCCAGAGCTTTGAACCAGTCCTTAGTCCAAAAAGATGGGAGAGAATATGGCATCCAGAATATTAGTGAAAGAGTTGGCTTCGTATTTGGAGGACTCAAAAGGCTGGGTTAGAGCGTGAGCAATGGAATAAAGAAACCACCATCCTCTGGAATAGCATTATTTAAATTTCCAGAAAAGATGGTTCCCCAAAAACTCCATTTCCATTTTAAATTATCCTCTCATCTAGGCATTTGTCTTCATTATTAATTTAAAGCTCTGTTTGCAGTTTAAGCCTCTAACACTTCCCCCTAGTCCCCGAAGGCTTTGAAAGAGAAATCTTTTAAAATTATTCACAATGATCCTGGTAGAATACCTAGCGTACCACTTCTCATATCCGATGCATTAACTTACTCATATTTAATGTATATCCTTTTATATATCTATTAGAGAACAGAAAAAATGATTCTAGAGATCTGTGAATCACATAAAATTCCAAAATAAGATCACTAGTATTCAAGATTCTCACTGAATGTGTTTAATCTCAGCTTTACAAGTGCATTGCATTTAGTTTAAATGGAGTAATAAAAAGAGAGGAATTATTCTGATATAACTCTTAATCATAAATATAAAAGTAGATTTTAAGATTTCCTTAATTCAGTAGGTGATTTCTAAGTTAAGTTATTCAGACTAGTAGTGATTTACAAAAAGGGTAACTATGGGTTACTGAATCTATATGCATTTTTTTACAAAAGCAGAGCAGAAATTGAGCAGTTACCCAAATAAGCCTCTGTCTGATAAACTGCTAATACTTCTTTGTTTTGACATAGAATTATATCAGCTCAAATCAGAATAAAATAATGATGAATATAATATTAATAACTAACACTTATTAGATGCCGACATGGTGGGTGCTGTGTCACCTAATATTTGCAACGATGCCATGAATCAGATTTTATACTCTTGCTCCTAACATACTTGCCTTACTATCATAAATATTTTTGGAATAATTTTATCAGAAACTCATTGACAATTATAAATGAATTTAAATAGATTTTGCAGTTTTTTTAACTGAGTAAATACAGAGTAGTCACAAATTTCAGTATATCAGATATTTAAAAGTAAAATTTAAAAATCAATACTTGGAAAAGTTTAGAAAACAGTGTTATAAGTCTCAATAAGGAAGTTTGAATTGTTAAAGACTTTCCCAAGTCTTAGTGTGTTTATCTGCCGGCTTAAAATTATGTCTTTCCATATCACATTTTCTGCTTTTCGAGAAGGGAAAAACCATAGATTCTCAAAACAAGAGATGAAAATAGTAAAAGTCCAAGTTGTATGTTAGATATCATAGAGAAAAAAAATGGCTTATCTTTATCATTCTCTTCAGCTTCTTTTTTTGAAGATTATTTTCTCAAAGTTATCTTCCACATTTTTCCTTTTTTTTTAGTTTCCTGCTAGGAATTTTTCCTTCCTCCCTTCCTCCCTTCATTTCTTTCTTCCTTCCTTCCTTCCTTCCTTCCTTCCTTTCTTTTTTGCTTTTCAGGGCTACAACCATGGAATATGGAAGTTGCCAAGCTAAGGGTCCAGTTGGAGCTACAGAGGATCCAAGCGACATCTACAATCTCCACCACAGCTCACAGGAATGCTGATCCTTAACCCACTGAATGAGGCCAGGGATCAAACCCTCATCCTCATGGATACTATCAGATTTGTTTCCACTGAGCGGCAATGGCAACTCCCCTGCTGGGACTTCTCAAGTTGCAAAATCTCTTTTCAGTATTTGAAAGTTCACTTTTTAGACCTTTGACTTTGTGAAAAGTAGTGAATCCCACTTTGCTTCCTAATGTACTAAGTTTTGCTGAAATTTTCTTCTGTTCACTGCATTGTGTCTGCTGTTTCTTTCATCCTATCAACATAATTTGATAGGTTTTCTATATTAGAAGCTCTGCTCTAATGTCAGATAATTATTTTCCTTGGCTTACAATTTTTAATCCTAAAATTTTTTATGGTAGTATATCATCAGAGAGAAAGTACAGAAATCATAAGCATGTAATGATTAATTATTACAATAAAGGGAACACCTATGTGTAACCATTGTGAAGGTCAAGAAATTGCCAGCACCACAGAAGCTTCTCTATGCCTGTTCTTGATCACTATACCTTTCCTTCCTTTCCAAAGGTTATCACTAGTTTTTGACACTATTGATTACCTTTACTTAAAAAACAAAACCTGTGTGTAATAGAATCATGCAGTAGTATTATGTCCAGATTTTTTCATTCCATTTATAATATTCATCTATACTGTACCGTATGACTATAGTTCTTCATTTAATTGTTTAAAAGTATTCAAGGCTACTGCTGATATGCATTTGGCTTGGAGGTATTATGAATAATATAGATAGGGACAATTTTAGACACAACTCTTGGTGAGTATGTGTATACATTTCTGTAGCTATATGTCCAGAGTAAAAATAATTGATCATTGAGTATCCAAAGGTTCAACCTCAGTAAATAATGCCTGAAAAATTTTTCCAAGGTGTGCTTTTACAAGCTATTTGTAAGAGTTCTAAATTTTATACATCTTCATATTATTTTGGCTTTTATTTATATTTTTATTATTGGTGATTTGAGATCTTGTTAATGTATTTAATGGCCATTTTGATCTCCAATTTTGTGAAACATTTTTCCAAGTCCTACACCCGCAGTTCTACTAGATTATAGGAATCAGGAGTTATGCGCACCCCCTTTCTTTCTACTTCCTGGAATAGTGTTGGATGTTAATGATGAAGCTATTCTATGCTAAGTTCTTAAACTCTAGATTCAATTTCTTTAACAATTAAAACATTACATACATTTTTATTTTTCTAGTTAGTTGTGTTTTTTTTGTTTGTCCATTTCTTCTACCTTTTAAAATTAAAAAAATTTATCATTTTTAATGTCCATAGGATTGGTATTATATCATCTTCTTCATTAGCACTACTGATTTCTTGTTTTCCTCTCATCAAGGCTTTATGGATATTATTACTTTGGCTTTTTTTCCCCCAAGAATTAATTTTCAGTCTTATTTATTACAGGTTTGTTTTCTATGTTACTAACATCTCTTATTTATATTATTTTTGTCTTTTCTGTCAGTTTTATCATTTTTCTGAATTGAGTTGAAAAATTAGGTCATTGAGCTCAAGCTTTTCATTTTTTTATTACTTTAATTTACACTACAAATTCCCTCTATGCTTGGCCTTTTTCCTACATTCTACAATTTTTTTTTTTTTTTTTGCTTTTTAGGGGCACACTTGCAGCATATGGAGGTTCCCAAGCTAGAGGTCCAATCAGAGCAATGCTGGATCCTTAACCCACTGAGCAAGGTCAGAGATCGGACCTGCATCCATGGATCCTAGTCAGGTTTGTTAACCGCTTAGCCATGAAGGGCACTCCCAACATCCTACAATTTTCAATGCAGTATTTTCATTAAAATTCAGTACAAATATTTTCTAATTCACATTTTTATTTCTTCATTCACTTATGAATTATCTAGAAGTAAACTCCTTAAATTCTAAACTTATGGAATCTTACAGTTATCTTGTTATCAATTCCCACGTTAATCCTTCTGTGTTCAAAAAATATATTTTGTGGAGTTCCCGTCGTGATGCAGCAGAAATGAATCCAACTAGGAACCATGAGGTTCCGGGTTCAACCTCTGGCCTCGCTGAGTGGGTTAAGGACCCAGTGTTGCTGTGAGCTGTGGTGTAGGTTGCAGATGGAGCTTGGATCTCGTGTTGCTGTGGCTGTGGTATAGGCTGGTAGCTACAGCTCCAATTAGACCCTTAGCCTGGGGACCTCCATAAGCCACAGGTGTGGCCCTAAAAAAACAACAAAAAACAAACAAACAAACAAAAAAATATATATATATATGGTATGGTTTTCACTCTTTGAAACTTGTAGAGATGGTCAACATGGCCTAACATATGGTCAGTTTTGGTAAAGGCTCCTCATGTACTTAACATGAATATATATTCTGCAATTACTGTGTGCATTGTTCTGTATATATCAGTTGGACTTACTTTGTCAATGATGTTCAAATTTATATTCTTAGGAATTATTTGTTCATTTGTTCTTGCATGTACTGAGTAAGACGAGTTAAAATTTCCAGTATTTCTTAGTTTTTTATTTATTTATTTATTTACTTCAATTATTTTTTTTTTTTTGGTCTTTTTGCCTTTATCTAGAGCCGCACCTGCGGCATATGGAGGTTCCCAGGCTAGGGGTCTAACAGGAGCTGTAGCTGCCGGCCTTTGCAACAGCCACAGCAACGTGGGATCCGAGCTGCATCTGCAACCTACACCACAGCTCACGGCAACGCCGGATCCTTAACCCACTGAGCAAGGCCAGGGATTGAACCCGCAACCTCATGGTTCCTAGTCGGATTCATTAACCACTGAGCCACGAAGGGAACTCCTATTTATTTATTTTTTAGTGGAGTTTAATTCCCTGGTGGAATAAATCTGTTATCATTATCCTTCAAATGTTTTTGCCTTCAAGTCTGCTTTGTCTGATATTCATATAGCTGCAGCTTTATTTTAGATAGTGTTTATATGGTATAATTTTTATCACACACTTATAATCTATATTTCTGGATGCTTATTTTTAATGTGTGGGTTACCTTCAAAATGTAGTTGTGTTTTTAAAAAATTTTTTAGTCTTGTCTCTTAGTCTTTTAAAAGGGGTACTTATTCTATTCAATTTCAGTATAACATAAAGATATATTTGGGATTAAGATTTCTATCTTGCTACTTGCTTCTCACTTTTTTGGTAGTCTTTTGCTCTCTTTCCCCCCCCTCCCTTCTGGGGTTGACTTCTGCCTTATTTTACTTTTTTCCCACTTTATTAGTTTGATAGTTATGGGGCTTTTTAAACTAATTTTCAACATTTTCTATAGATTTCTCAGTGCAATTTTGATGTATTAAGTGTGATATAATTAGTATTGTTTTGCTTACAAAACAACGAAGAGATGTTAGAACATTTAACTCCAAGTATCTCCATCTTGAATTACTCTTTTTTAGTGTAGTGAACTTTAGCTGTAAACATACTTTAAACACATAAAATATTATAATTATTTTATTCAATATTTACCATTATAATTTATTTACTTTTTCTACTCTCACTCTTATTCTGCTATAATCTTGAAACTTCTTTTTAAACAGACTTATAGGTGAAAAATTCTCTTAATTTTTGTTTTAACTAATAAACCCTCATTCTTTTTATAGAAAAAAACCAACATTGATCTTTGACTATAGGGTCAAAGAGTATTTTTTTTAGGTTTTGAGTCATAATATCCAATCTATTCAACTTCCCTCTATAACATGAAAGGATCCATACATAATAGGTTAAACGAATGATTGTGACTGTTCCAAAAAACCACTTTGTTCACAAAAACAAACAATAGGTTGAATTTTGCCTGTGAATCATAGTTTGCTGATTCCTTTATTAGAATAATATATTTTCTAGACACAGCATTTTAAGTTAGCATTTTTGAGCACTGTGAAAATATCATTCCATTGTCTTCAGGCTTACACTGTTTATTTTGAGAAGTAGCTATTAGTACTATTGCTATTTCATTTAAGGTAACCTTTTTTTTTTCTTAACTGCATTTAGACCTCAACTTTACTATAATTACTCTAAGTTTTTATCTTGTTTTATTTTTGCTTTTAAACTTTCAGACTATTTAGTTTTTATGAAAATGTGTGGTTTGATGCATTTTTAGTCATCATCACTTAAAATACCAAGTCTGCTTTTTATTCCCCTCCTTTTCTTCAGAACCCCTCTAACACATGTTAGACCTTTTTTCTATGTCATATTATCTCATAAGCACTTGTGTCTACTGTCCATCAGTTGTCCCTGAATTTCAGTCATTTCTTCAGCTGTGTATATTCTATTGTTAAGTTCATTCTTTGAGTTCTCAATATCAGTTGTTTTATTTTTCAGTTCTAGCATTTTATTTTTTTTCCAACTTCCAGTTCTCAGACTAAATTCTCAATATGTATTTTATTTTCTGCAACATATAGTTTCTGGGATGTATTTTAAGATTGATTTTTCATTATTCCATTATCATGTTCCCTGTAGGTCTATTTCTATTGTCACAGGTTTCCTTTGGTTTTGCAACATTTAATATTGTTTCTTCCTATAATTCAGGATGCTTCATGTATAAAAAATACAATAATTAATTTGAGGCTATGAATTATCATATTATCTTCCTGGTAGAATTTCTGTTGCTTCAAGAAGGCAAGGCTAGTGATTTTAGCAATGACAGGTCAACTTAACCCAATTAGGGATAAGATGATTTGAAGCCAATGTGTAGTCTGTTTGAGGGGGGTCTCTTTCTGGTTTATTCTTATTTTCAAGGTGCAGCCCTTTAGGATCCAAACTCAAAGCTTCACAAATTTACCATGAAGGGTCCTTCTTTGTAGGTCTTTAAATTTTGTCCCCTTAGGATTATGAGTATGCTGAAAGCTCTCTTTTTCTTCTTAAGCACTTCTTTCAAAATTCACCAATGTTTCTAGATCAGGAGTCAGACCATTTGGTCCATAAGTCAAATCTGATTTTGTAAGAGAGATTTTATTGACACATAACCATGCCCATTCATTTACATATGGTCTATGCTGTTTGTATGCTGCAACAGCAGAGATGATTAGTTGAAGCACTGACAATATGGAACACAAGCCAAAAATATTTACTATCTGCACCTCTACAGGAAATAGTTGCCAGTATCTGTTCTAGAAGAAGCAGACCCCAAAGTGCTGAAAACCTCCTTAGAAAGGACCCATAACTTTCATTATCTAAAGACTCTCTGATATATTCAAACAGTTGTGTACTTTTTGTTTTGTTTTGTTTTTTGCTTTTCAGGGCAGCACCAGAGGCATATGGAAGTTCTCAGGCTAGGCATTGAATCAGGCCTACAGCTGCCAGCCTATGCCACAGCCACAGCAACTGCCAGGTCCAAGCCACAACTACAACCTAAGCTGCAACTCATGGCAATGTCGGATCCTTGACCCAATGAACAAGGCCAGGGAATCAAACCCGCATCGTCATGAAATGAAACTAATCAGATTTGTTTCTGCTACGCCACACCTGGAACTCTCTGAAACAGAATTTTCAAAACATTTTGCCCAGCTTTTCTAGTTGTTCTTAGTGAAAGATTTGTCTCAAAATTAGAGCATCATCACTAGAAACAGGAAAACTGTGAATCTATATTAAAACTTGATTCATTAAAAACCTGATTGGAGAGATTGGATTAAGATGGCGGAATAGAAGGACTGGAGCTCAACTTCTCTCCCAAAAAACAACAAAACTACAACCAAATGCAGAGCAACCTTCAACCAAATGGACTGGAAACTTGCAAAAAAGATATTCTGCTCCAGAAGACAAAGAGGAGACCACATCAAGAGGTAGGAGGGGCGATTACGCGATGGAAGCAACCCCATACCTCCTGAGTGGGAAGCCCCACAGACTGGAAAGTAACTGCATCACAGAGATTCAGCTACAGGACTGAGAGTTCCGAGCCCCCCGTCAAACCCCCACGCCTGGGGATCTGGCGCAGGGAGAAAGAGCCCCCGGAGCATCTGGCATTGAAAGCCAGCGGGGCTTGTGTGCAGGAGCTCCACAGGACTGGGGGAAACAGAGACCCCATTCTTGAAAGGCACACACAGACTTTCACATGCACTGGGTCTCAGGGCAAAACAGTCTCCATAGGAATCCAGGTGGAACCTGACTGCAATACTTGGAGGGTCTCCTGGGAAACAGGGGTGACTGTGACTTCTGGTGGGGGAAGGGCATTGGAGGCAAAGCTCTCGAGAACTTTCATCAGCCTGCATTTCTCTGGAGGTGGCCATTTCTGGGAAAATCTGGTCCCTCCCATCAGCACTGAGAAGTCCCAGGCCAAACAATAATCCAGGTGGGATCTCAGCCCCACCCATCAGTAAACAGGCTGCCTAAAGTCCCCTCAGGCACACAGCCAGCCTCTAATCTCATCCAGAGACAAAGCCCCACCCATCAGAGGGATAAGAACCAACCCCACCTACCAGTGGGCAGGCATCAGTCCCTCCAATCGGGAAGCCTACAGCAAGACCCCTCCATACCAACTTTAGCCACAGGGGAGGCAAACACCTGAACTAAGAGAGGCTACAACTCTATTGTTGGCAAAAAGGTCACCACACCAAAAACCTATAAAAATGAAAAGACAGAAAACTCTAACTCAGATAAGGGAGAAAGAGAAAAGCCCAGAAAAACAGCTCAGTGATGAGGAGATTATCAGCCTCCCAGAAAGAGACCTTAGACTGTCGATGCTGAAGATGATGCAAGGCATTGGAAATAAACTGGAGGCAAAGATTGATAATTTACAGGAAACACCAAGCAGAGAAATACAGCTGTAAAAATTAAACAAGAAGAGATGCAAAATACAATAACTGAAATAAAAAATTCATTAGAAGCAGCCAACAGTAGAATACAGGAGGCAGAAGAACGAATCAGTGAGGTGGAGGACAGATTAGTGGAAATCACTAATGCAGAAGAGAAAAGAGATAAAAGATTGAAAGGCAATGAGCAGAGTCTTAGAGAACTCTAGGATAAGGTTAAATGCACCAACATCCATATTATAGGGGTGCCAGAGGGAGAAAGAGGGGACAGAAAAAATATTTGAGGAGATTATAGCCAAAAACTTTCCTAATATGGGAAAGGAACCACTCAGTCAAATTCAGGAAGCGCAACAAATACCATATAAAATAAACCCAAGGAGGAACACCCCGAGACACATATTTATCAAAATGACCAAAATTAAAGACAAAGAGAAAATTTTGAAAGCAGCTAGGGAAAAGAAACAAATGACATACAAGGGAACCCCAATAAGGTTATCAGCAGATTTTTCAGCTGAAACTCTGCAGGCCAGAAGGGAGTGGCATGATATACTTAATGTGATGAAAGGGAAAAACTTCCAACCAAGATTGCTTTACCCTGCAA
>PVHT020000283.1:1019383-1039322 GCA_004024745.2 Catagonus wagneri | reverse complement strand
GCAGCTTTACAATAAATCCTAAAGGAACTTCTCAGGCAGAAAAGAAAAGACCACAACCAGAAACAAAAACACCACAAATGACAAGGCTCACCAGGAAAGGCATATACTTAATAGATATTTATAGGACATTCCATCCAAAAGCAACAGAATACACATTCTTCTCAAGTGTGCACTGAACATTCTCTAATATTGATCACATCCTGGGCTACAAATCAAGCCTCAGTAACTTTAAGAAAATTGAAATCATTTCAAGCATCTTCTCTGACACCATGGTATGCGACTTGAAATCAACAACAAGAAAGAAATGGCAAAAAATACAAGCATGTGGAGACTAAACAACATGCTACTAAACAACCAATGGATCACTGAAGAAATCAAAGAGTAAATTAAAAAATACCTAGAAGCAAATGACAACAAAGATACGACACTCCAAAACCTCTGGGATGCAGCAAAAGCAGTTCTAAGAGGAAAGTATATAGCAATACAAGCCTACCTCAGGAAAGAAGAAAAAGCTTACAGAAACAACCTAACTTTACATTTAAAGCAGCTAGAGAGGGAAGAAGCCAGGTCATGGAAACAACCTAAATGCCCATTGACAGAGGAGTGGATAGGGAAGACATGGTATATACACACAATGAAGTATTACTCAGTCATTAAAATGAATGAAATAATGGCATTTTCAGCAACATGGATGGACCTAGAAATTATCATGAGAAGTGAAAAGAGTCAGACAATTAGACAGCAACACCCAATGCTACCGCTTACATGTGGAAGCTAAAGAGACACAATGAACTTCTTTGAAGAACAGATAATGACTTACAGATTTTAAAAACCTTGGTTTTTCAAGTGGGACAATCTGGGGGGTGGGGGGATGCACTGTGGGTTTGGGACACAAAATCTATCACAATGACTTGTGATGATCTTTGTACACCTATAATTGAAATAAAATTCATTGTTATTAAATAAATAAATAATAAAAATAAATAAATAAATAAAAACCTGATTGGAGGGACTCCCCTAGCCTGGGAACTTCCATATGCCACAGGTGCAGCCCTAAGGAAAAAAAAAGAAAGAAAGAAAGAAAACTGATCGGAAATTCCATATACGTGAGTGTAAAATAGGGGCCTATTTTCAGAAAAATTATCTGGCTGTAACCTTTCATTACTAAATCCTCAAAACTGTCAAGGTCCTTAGAACTTTTATTTTGAATGTAATAGTTTTCTGAGTCACCCTCTATTCTTTTTCAGGAGCTGAGTTGGAGTAAGGCAGGCATGGCAGGGACAAGTTCTAAAACGCCATGTATCAATGTCCAACTACTGTTACATTATGTTTCATATCTACCCCAAGTCCAGAACCCCTAAGCACAATGTTTGTATAAAGAAAACTTTTATTTCTATTTACACAGAGAAGGGCTAGTTATCTGGGTAAAACGAGGGCATCCAAGGATTTACTGGCTCCTTATTGGAAGTTAGAACCTATTTTTAGCCCTACCCTATATTCCCATGTTTAGAAGTCCCTGCTATTTTGAATTCCTCATATTTTCTAGTGTCCCTTAGGCAGTTAGATGTGAACTTTCTTTAGTCTCTTATGTCAGTTCCTTGCTACTTAAAAATGTGCATTCCTGGGAGTTCCCATCATGGCGCAGCGGAAACTAACCCAGCTAGGAACCTTAAGATTTCAGGATCCATCCCTGGCTTCATTCAATGGGTTAACGATGCAGCGTGGCTGTGAGCTATGGTGAAGGTCGCAGACACGGCTCGGATCTGGTGTTGCTGTGGCTCTGGTGTAGGATAGCAACTACAGGTCCAATTCAACCCCTAGCCTAGGAACTTCCATATGCCAGGGTGTGGCCCTAATAAGACAAAAAGACAAAAAAAAAAAATGTGCATTCCCCATACCAAAAATTTTTTTACAGTATTTGATCTAGAACTGTCACTCTTTCCATTTTTAGCTCATTTTGGATTTATGCCTGTTTTTTAGGATTATTATTTTAGTGAGTTTCTTGAGTAAGCAGACCTAAAAACATATGTTCATTTAGTCACGTTTAACTGGAAGTCCTTAAATCTTTACTATGAGAGTCATATGCCTTAGAACATATCATTATAATTCCATTTGGAATAAACTGTTAATTGTTTTGTGATGGAAATAGTAATAAAGCAAACTATAGTGCTCCATAGCCATAACTTAATTATGGACATAGCCATAATTGATGCGTATAAAAAATCAGGTAGAGCAAATTTTATCTAGGTTAAAAAAGGCATTATGGGAGCTCATATATATTGTTCCTTTAACCTGGTGTATTAGGTTTCTATTGCTGCACAATAAATTACCACAAACTTAGCAACTTAAAACACCACACATTTACAGAGGAATGGATAAAGAAGATGTGGCACATATATATATACAATGCTATGTTACTCAGCCATAAAAACAAATAAAATACCATTTGTAGCAACATGAATGGACCTAGAGATGGTCATACTAAGTGAAGGTAGACAGTGAAAGATAAACATCACATGATATCATTTATATGCAGAATCTAAAAAAAGATACAAATGAACTTGTTTGCAGAACAGAAACAGACTCACAGACTTTGAAAATTTTATGGTTACCAAAGCGGACAGGTGGAGGAGGGCATAGGGATGGACTGGGGATTTGAGATTGGCATATGCACACTGCAGTATATGGAATGACTGGCCAAAGTGGACCTGATGTATAGCACGGAGAACTCTACCTAATATTCTATGATAATCTATATGAGAAAAGAATCTAAAAAAGTATGGATATGCGTACATGTATAACTGAATCAGTTTTTTGTTCAGCAGAAATTATAAAAACATTGTAAATCAACTATACTTCAATAAAATTTTAAAACAGTGAATAAACAAAAAAAAAAACCCACACATTTATTATCTCACAGTTTCTGTATGTCAGGCACCTGGATATGGCTTAGCTGAGTCCTCTGCTTGAGGAACTCACCCTGCTACAATCCAGGCATCTGCTGTGGCTACAGTCTCATCAGAGAAATGATTCAGTTCTAAACTTCCTCAGGGTTCTGGCAGAATTCATTACCTTGAATCCAAAGGACTCAGGGCCTCATTTTCTTATGGGAGTCTCTCTCAGTTTATAGAGGAATCTACAGTCCTTTACCACAAACACATCTCTGACCTGACCACTTACTTCATGACAATTTGCTTCTTCAAAGCCAGGGAAGGGAGACTTATCTAGCAGGTCTTCTAGCAATACAGATCTTTATATAATGAAACACTCATGGGAATGACATCCCAACATCTTTGATTTTCTACTGTCTCAGAGGAGAGAATTACACAAGAGCACGAGTACCAGGGAGTGAAGATAATGGGGACCACCTTAAAGTCTGGCCACCACACCAAGGTTATAATAATGACAGATTACTCCTATATTGTTCTTATAATACTATACGCTTTCAAAATGTCTTCACATACATGTTTGCTCCTGTGACTATATGTATCAGAGGAGTCAACTCAATTGTAAGCTATGTTTAGGACTCAGGTACTTCTGCATATGCTCAGAGAACTAGTGAGATACAATCTCCAAGGAAATGGTTACATTAAGGATGAAAGGGCCTCCTGGAAAATAAGAGTTTGATTCAAGGATGATTGGGCAGCACTGATGAGATGGCATGACTTTTCTAAAAATAGCACTGAAACATCAATCAAACTATCCCATAGCTTTAGGACCTAATAAAAGGTTAGGGACTTTAAATAAAATAGTGAAGAAGAAGTAAAAGCTAGTTTTCCTATAGTCTCTACAGGACATTTAGGATATGAGGCATCCACAAGAGTAACACCGATGGTAATGAGGAAGGTGCCACTAAAGTAACAGCCTTGGGAGGGTGACCATATTGGTGGCTACTCCGGTAAAAACCCTCACATTAGGAATCAGTGCCTTTGGACTGATATTTTGTCCTTAGTCTTACTGTCAGCATCTCCCACATAGACATCAGTGGAAACAACAACAGCCCGACGTTGGTACTTTTTAGCATGGACATTTATCAAAGACCAAGAAACCTACAAGAGGAGAGGAAAAGGGCAGAGGACACAGAGTAAGTACGAGGACCAATTATTGGTGCAATACTCAACAGTTACCAATTATTTCCAGAATACTCTCTGGAAGGATCTCAAGGTAAATTATACTTCTCAAATCATAGTAGATCAATGGAGTAGGAAAATATGAATTGAATGTCTTATTATATTTACAGTTAATACTCCTCGGGAAAGATACATGATATATGTTATTGTAGTTAGTGCTTATAATCACACTGCAAGGTAAATATTTTCACTCCCATTCTTATTAAACAGACATGAAACTAAGTCTCAGACAGGATAAGGAACCTGACCATCGAAACCTAGCTATTAAATGCAGGACTAAATAAGTGTTATGTATAAGTGACTCATCCAGTCACAGCTCCTAGCACTAAATCTCATATCACTGTCATATGCAGCTCAGAATCAGCCATGTTAAGTGGGGCTCTGAAGGAAGCATAGTAAGTAACAATCTCTATTCTCCTGGCCTAGAATTTCTTTTTCCTTTTTCTTAACTTATTTGATCTCTACCCATCTTCAATTGCTTGTCTAAAGTTAGCAACTCCTATATTAAGACTTCTCAAGTTTTACATAGCAGAGTTCATCTTTTCTTCCTGCAGGGAAAACATATAAAAAAATTTTTTTTTCAAGTACATTAATAACTTGATCTTCAGAACAATCCTTTAAAATTGGACGCAAGGCATTCATAACCACGTTTGATATATGTATAAGTAGTAAGATGCAGAAAATTACAAGAACTTGTCCAGGGTAGCATGGTTTAGAGCAATGGTTCAGGATCACTCAGAGTAAGGCTGGGATGGTCGTCCCCCCCCCCCCCGCCACCAAATGTGCATTTCTAACACTAGGGGATGCTGGTGCTACTATTGCCAGCCTATGGTTTAACTTTATCCTCTTTCGTATTCTTATTTCCTTGAGATATAGAAAACCTTTGGAAAACGAGATTCAAAACGTTCAGGTTTCAACATAAACATCCTATCTGAGAAAATGGAAAAGGCTTTTATGAATAATATTTTTATATGTGCCTGGATTAACTTATCCGATTACCTGCTTGTTTATCTTGGAAAGCACAATGAATCTTCCTCTTAGAAGATGTGCAGGACAAGTGGCCGTTAGTGAAAAGGAAGCCATCCTAACTAAAAACCCCAAGAAAAGTGGGATGTGTGGAGATAAACAGAATCCACCCAAAGGATAACAAACAGAGGCTATTTATTCAGGGCTTGCTGTAACAACAGAGTTCGTCATCGTCACTTGTGTTTGACAGAAACTCAAAGGCAGGCATGGCAGCGGGAAAGCTTTATAGTGGAAAAAAAGAGAAGGTTTTAAATATACTGTGACTGAGATCATTGGCACGGCAGTGCCACAGTTGTTGGAAACAGGCTAACTTGAGGTGGGGTATTTTATGTGATTGGTTGGAGGATATATTTACCTTTCTCTGGTTGGTTTGGAATTAGAAACAAGGGGAAAAAAACAAGGAATCTGACAGTCACTGACCAAGTCTTGACCATTCTGGGCCAAAAGCTGAAGAGGCTGTGACAGGCTTCCTGTGATGGTTGCTGCAGAGGTTGTGGGTAAGAGTTCTACTTATTATATGTGGACTGACCATTGTCTATTTCTTTTCAAAATATTTTATTTTTTTCCTTTTTCATACACACCCATGGTATATGGAAGTTCCCAGGGGCCAGGGATCAAATCTGAGCTGCAGCTGTGACCTATACCACAGCTGCAGCAACGCCAGATCTTTAATTCACTGGGTCAGGCCAAGGATCAAACCCGTGCTGCTTCAGAGACAGCATCATATCTTTAACTCACTGTGCCACACTGGGAACTTCACCATTGTCTATTACTAACTCAATTTTTCAGGAGCTTACAAGGTTGTCAGTCAAAGCAGACAGTCAGACCCTGCAGGGCCAACTTATCTACCAGGCATTGTAGAACCAGTGTCAAGAGTGCATGATACTCTTAGAAGCCTAACAAATTAAAAAATATATATACCCTAAAATTAGAAAAAACTATTTTAGTTACACAATTTTTAATGTTTAATATCAATACATTTACCTTTATGCCAACTCAGCGTTCTTCAAGTAAATGTTGCATATGGTATTAAGGCAGCATGGCCCCAGAAGGAAATGGGAATGAGGCTTGCAAGAAGTTGATTATACTGAAGGTCCCAGAGGGTTCAATGTGTGCCATGCAGACTCACAGGAGAAAGCATCAGTGGTGTTCAGGAAGCAGAAAGGAACAAGGTGCAAGTTTAGGCTAGAGCCTTTTGGGGGGGGGGTTATGTGAGAAAGGCAAGTCAGATCAGGATGAATCGTTTAGGATTGGCATGTATGAATAATTTGTGCAAGCTTTGGGCCATAAGACTGGTCTCTGGTTGCCTGAGCTCTTGGTATGTAAGTGTTAGAAAAGGAGGGAGTGGGGTGTATAGACTCAGAATTGGTTGGTGTGCATTTGAAACACATGCTCTCTGGGAAGGTTATTATTTTTAGGAATCAGCTAGCCCTCAGAGGAGCAGTCTCCACTGGGTCTGCAAGCCTCTCAAATGCCAGAGCATCAAGAATATAGAAAAGGAGTTCCTGCTGTGGGGCAACAGGATCAACAGCATCTTTGGAAAGCTGGGACACAGGTTTGATCCCTGGCCCAGCACAGTGGGTTAAGGATCCACAGGGTGACAAAAAAAAAAAAAAAAGGGAATACAGAAAATATAGTTAATATAATGTTGGTTCTGTGATAAATGTATACCAAATAGATGAACATAGAATCTACAAAAACATAGAAGATGCACTCATGAAATACAATTTTTAGCATGTTTTTTGGTGGAAGAAGTGTCCAGGAATGTCATAGTGCAGTCCTTCCTGGCTGCATGATCTGGGCAAGACTTCAGTTGGTTGGGGGGTTTGAATGAGGAATGGAAGGAAAAAACCCAGCTGAGAAGGGTTGAATGAACTGACACCATAAATTCTAACCACTGCTCCACTGGGCCCATACAACAACCTTCCTCATTTGTTTTGCTGATCTCCTCCTAGTACTGCTCTCAGAAAATCGTTTTTAGCATGTAGACCCTAACTGATTGTCTGGCTTCTACTTAGTTCTCTTGGTTCTCAACTTTCTTTCCCAAAGCCAACCCTAACATTTGTCTTGATATCACTGGCTTGGCCATACAAGTATATAGCTTGACACACGACACTAAAAATAAAAAGTGTTGGTTTGTTTTTTTTTTTTTTAAACAGAAGCTAAACTTTTCTGAACTTCTATTTTAAATTTCATGAGCTACTTGGTAAGTGATATTTATGATTCCTAAAGAGAATACTGAATCAGTCAATTTTGACTATGTGCATTATTATTTTTACTATCATATTTTGATACATTCAGGAACATATAACAATACAAACAAGCATGTGTTTTCCAGAAATGTTTTGTTATGTGTTCTTCCATTTAATTTGAATCTCAGTGCTTTCATATTATAATTTAACTGGTCTTTCTGTTTCATATACACATCAAAAATCACTTCTAATTTATTAAAATACTCCATAAAAATCTTCAGTTTAGACGCTGTACTATTGTACTTCATTGTAGTCACAAGGCTTTACTCACTGACTGAGCTCTTGAAAAGTCATAATTTTCTGTCTTACAACAAAAAAAAATGTTAATTTATACTGCTTTACTCTGCAAATCTCAGAGGATATTTGTCTTCAGAGAAGTAGCCTGGGATTTGCCCTTTAGATATTCAAATGAAGCCAACACTATTTTTAACCTTTCAACTTTTTTTTTTTATTTTTAAATCTTTTTGAGTCCGCACTTGAGGCATATGAAGGTTCCCAGGCTAGGGGTCTAATCTGAGCTACAGCCTCTGGCCTACACCACAGCCACAGCAACGCCAGATCCAGGCTTCATCGGCCACCTACACCACAGCTCACAGCAAGGCTGCATACTTAACCCACTGAGTGACACCAGTGATCAAACCTGCCTCCTCACGGATACTAGTCAGATTTGTTTCCACTGAGCCACGACTGGAATGCCCTCTTTCTGATTCTCTGAATGGAGTGTTGGAGTTGGCAGTCAGTTCCAATGGTCCTGAGATAAGAGCAGTAAAGAAGGGGCCAAAGACAGTAATGACTTCTCCTTGATGAATTGTTATGAATGCATTTAAAAACTACCAGTAACCAAAAACTGTTTTTTTTAAGGCCACACGTGTGACATATGGTAGTTCCTGAGCCAGGGACTGAATCTGAGCCACAGCTATGGCAATGTAGGATCTTTACCCACTGTGTCAGGCCAGGGATCAAACCAGCACCTCCGCAGCAAATGGAGCTGCTGCATACAGATTCTTAACCCACTATGCACGAACTCCCCAAATTTGATTTTAAATGAAACAGATGTTATATATTCATTAGAAATTTCTTCCACAGAGTGGAATCACAAAAGAAAAAGAGAATGGTAAATGGAGGGCAGATACTATAGCTGCAATTAATTGGTTCTCTTACAGAAAAGGTTTTGGGAAAACTAGACTGCCACATGCAAAAAAATAAAACTGGAGCCCTGCCTTACGCTATACACCGACAACAACTCAAAATGGATTAAGGGCTTCACTTTAAGGCCTGGAATTTTAAAACTCCTAGAAGAAAATACAGGCAGTAAACTCCTCAACATCAATTTGGCAGTAATGTTGATTTTGACACCAAAAGCAAAGGCAAGAAGAGCAAACATTTTAAAAAACTAAACATCTGCTCAGCAAAGGAAACATCAACAAAACAAAAATGCACCCTGTAGAATAAGAGCAAATGTTTGCACACCACATATCAGAAAAAGGGTCAATAGCCAAAACACACAAAGAATTTATACAACTCAATAGCAAAAAAAAAAAAAAAAAAAAAAAAAAAAAAAAAAAAAAAAAAAAAAAAAAAAAAAAAAAAAAAAAAAAGAAAGAGAAAGAAAAAAAAAAAGAGGGCCTACAAATAATCCCATAAAATAATGGGCAAGGAACCCACATAGACATTTTCCCAAAGAAGTCGTATAACAGCCAACAAGTACATGAAAAGATGCTCAACATTGCTAATCACCAGGGAAATGAAAATCAAAACTATAATAATATACTACCTCATACCTGTTAGGATGCTATTGTCAAAAGAGGGGAGCTAAGAAATGCTGGTGAGGATGTAGTGAAACAGGAATTGAATCCTAGTACACTGAGGGTACGAAAGTAAATGGGAATAACCACCATGGAAAACAGTATAGAGATTCCTATTAAGGAATTAACATTAAAAATAGAGCTAGCCTATGACCCAGAGATCCCACTTTTGGGTATATATCCAAAGGGTATATATCATAGAGGTACCTGCACTCCCATGTTCACTGAGCACTATTCACAATAGTCAAGATATAGAAACATCCTATGTGTCCATCAACCGATGAATGGGCCAAGAAAATATGAGGTATATAGGTAGGTGGGTGGGCAGACAGACAGAGACAGACAGACATGAGGCCCATGAGGATATGGCTGCCCTTGATAAGGATTATGAGGAAACTGGAGCAGATGATGCTGAGGGGGAGGATGAGGGTGAAGAATATTAAACTCTCTGCTACAATTTTACACTCTCATCTTGGGACTATTCTGTGTTCTGTGAAGCTGCCCATTGTTACCCTATCTTTTAAATAAAAGTAACATTTCTAACTTGTCAATAAAATTTGTGTTTCTTCTATGCTTCTAATGACAGAAACTATGGGTATGTATGTATACATATATATATATATATATACATACAGTTTATAAATAGAACATTATTTAGACTTAAAAATAGTAGTCCTCTTTTACATGCCACAGTGTGTGTGACCATGGAGGGCTCTAAGTGAAATACACCAAATACCACATGTTATCATTTATATGTGGAATCTAAAAAAAATATAACAAAAGTAGAACACATAGAAACAGCAGAAAAGTAGCTGTCAAGGGCTAGGGGATGTAGGAGAAATAGTGAGAGACTGGCAAAAGGATACAAACTTTTAGTTATAAGATTAATAAAGGCTAAGGTTTGAAAGAATAAAACAGTGACTATCCTGGGTAACACTGTATTAGAATGAAATCTTCAGAGAGAGTAGAACTTAAGTGTTTTAAACAAAACAAGAAGAAGGAGGCAAAGAAAAATGTGAGGTGAGGGATGTATTAATTAACTAGAGGGGGAAACCCATTCACCAGGTATACATATATCAAATTATCACACTGTACACTTCAAATATCTTACAATTTTGCCAACTGTATCTCAATAAAGCTGAAAAAAACCTACTTTTCTCTATAGTTCAAGCATTTCTAGGTCAGGATTCTTTTAATTGTCATCCAAATGTTAGTTCTAATTAATACTCTATAGCCCGAATTAAGATTTTTATCTAAGAAAGTTTCACTGCTCAAAATTCTTGAAAACACCACATAAAGTAATACTGAGGTTCTTCCAAATTTGCTTATCCCATATTCGATAATTTGACAGAGTCAACTTAGAAAATTAATCAAAAGCCTTTAATATATTTTGTCACTGTGGACATGAAGAATGATTTCAGGCAGTGGTTTGGGACTGGGGTCATATTGCAATGGGTTGAAGAGTGCAAGGATGCCGAGAAAGTGTAGACAAATGTTGAATCAATTCCTTCAAGAATCTGGGGGGTGAAGAGGAAGATAAAATAGTTCAAGATTGAGGATTATGTTATTTTGGGAACACAGAAGAATGGGTTTCTAGGTTGACTGGAAAGTGCAATGAATATAAAGAAAACAATCTAAAGGAAGCAATCAATGGAACAAGGTCCATCTTCAGTGAATTCCAGATATTCTAGTCCTTGAAGACAAAGCCTTGAAGACACTGAAAAGTTAGTGTCTATTTAGAAACTGAAATACACTAAATTAAAACAAAAATGTATGTGTATAGAGACTAAGAGATATTACATATATTTTAACATCATAAAAATGCAGACATACAACTTTGGAACACTTTTTTTTTTTTTTTTAAGAGTACAGTTGGGAGTTCCCTTCGTGGCTCAGTGGTTAACGAATCCGACTAAGAACCATGAGGTTGCGGGTTCGATCCCTGGCCTTGCTCAGTGGGTTAAGGATCTGTCATTGCTGTGAACTGTGGTGTAGGTTGCAGATGCGGCTAGGATCCCGCGTTGCTGTGGCTGTGGCGAAGGCCAGTGGCTACAGCTCCTGTTAGACCCTTAGCCTGGGAACCTCCATATGCTGCAGGTGTGGCTCTGGATAAAAGGCAAAAAGACAAAAAAAAAAGTACAGTTGATTTACATTGTTGTGCCAACTTCTGTTGTATAGCATAGTGACACAGTCATACATACGTACATATATTCTTTTTCTCATCTTCCATCATGGTCTATTCCAAGAGACTGAATATAGTTATCTGTGCTATACAGTATTACCTCACTGCTTATCCATCCTAAATATAAGAGTTTTCATCTGCCAACCCCAAACTTCCTGTCCATTCCACTTTCTCAACCTTCCCCTTTGGCAATCACAAGTCTGTTCTCTATGTCTATGAGTCTGTTTCTGTTTTGTAGATGTTTTGTTTCACTTGTGCCACATTTTAGATGACACATAGAATTGATATGTTATGGTACTTGTCTTTCTCTTTCTGGCTTATTTCATTAAGTATGAGAATCTCTAGTTGCATCCATGACGCTGCAAATGGCATGATTTTGTTCTTTTTATAGCTGAGTGGTATTCCATTGTGTATATGTACCACATCTTCTTAATCCATTCATCTTTGTTTCCATGTCTTGGCTACTGGAAAGAGTGCTGCAATGAACAGAGGGATGCCCAGGAGTGGGAATGCTGGATCATATGGTTTTTGAGAAACCTCTGTATTGTTTCCACAGTAGATGCACCAATTTACATTCCCACCAACAGTGAAGGAGGCTTCCCTTTTCTCTACACCCTCTCCAGCATTTGTTATTTGTAGACTTGTTAATGATGGCCATTCTGACTGGTATGAGGTGGTTTTTCATTGTAATTTTGATTTCCATTTATCTAATAATTATTGATGTGGAGCATCTTTTCATGTATTGGCCATCTGTATAAA
The DNA here is from genome assembly GCA_004024745.2 of Catagonus wagneri. Taxonomy (NCBI): domain Eukaryota; kingdom Metazoa; phylum Chordata; class Mammalia; order Artiodactyla; family Tayassuidae; genus Catagonus; species Catagonus wagneri. The sequence goes on along the minus strand of PVHT020000283.1, from coordinate 1,027,168 downwards.
TTCTTTGGAGAAATGTCCACTTAGGTATTCTGACCTTTTTTCAATTGGTCTGTTTTGTTGTTGCTGTTGTTGAGTTGTGCAAGTTATTTTTATATTTTCATAAAGTATTCAATAAAAAAGGAGATAACATGTTTTTAATCCACACCATGACTTAATGTAGGAGTAACACCCATAAATAATAATGAGCCTGACAATATGTCCATAACAACCTTTTTTAGAACTTTTTGAATTTCCCTTCTACTTGGAAACTTTTAGTTTCAACAAAGCAAGTAGTATTTTTCTCACTGAAACCTCTGCAGTTTTTGCAATATATTGAAGTTTGATTAAAAGGACAGTTAATGCAAACATAAATCCCTTAAAATATTTAGAGCACACAAGTCTCAACCCATTTTGTATTTATAAGACAATATTTTAAAACAAATATCTCTTAAGAAAGGAGGCCATTAGATTGAGCAATGCCTTCCCTTCCCAATAGAGTATTAGACAAGCCAAATATATAAATCTGCTTTATGTTACTGTATCAATGGTTGATGTTTAATGGACTTTTGGTATTAAGACTATAAATATCTGACAAAGGAATAAACATTATGTGGAAGAAAATTGACTGTAACTGAGGAAGGTGCTCTGAATAGGCCTCCATGGAATTATCTGCTCAGTCTTTGACTTTTGTTTTGGCTTTGTGAATTTTGAAGGTGTTATGCTTTTTTTTAGTGCCATACTGGTTTGGAAGGATTTCGGGGTAAAGCCTGTGCCCTCATTGTCCACCCAGATAGTTATCACGCCTTTTGTTAAAGCTCATGTGTGACATCCATTCAGAAACCTATTTAAAAATATTAAACCAACAACCATGAGGCCGTGCTTTATAACCTCCCTGTTTCCCCAATAAAACTGTACTACATGTCATCTTCTTGTTGATTTGGAGGCTACAGGTAATAACTGGTCACTCTTCTATTTCTTCCTCGCCTTTCATCCATCCCTCTCTCTACTTGACTTATCATTCCGAGGAAGGAAAGGAATATTTACCACCAACTCCCAGGGCTGACACCTAGGAAAACTGAGGCTGTTAATACAACCCTCAGCAGTGGTTCCCAAGGTGAGAGACTATGGTAGTGAGAATCCCTTACCATTTTTTTCTCCTTTCCAAACTATGAGCAGTATTTTATAATTAAGACATGGAAAACATTAAACAATCACTGAGGATGCAAGCAATAATGTGTTACACCATGAAGGGCTGATGATAACTACTAGGGAAAGTACAATAAAAAATGTATACTCAAGAACAAGCTTTGTGGAGAAGACAGATCCTAAACATAGCTTGGGAGAATGAGTGTATAGATGGATGTCAGAGAAAAGAAGATCAAATACATTAATGACTCTGTTTTTCTTCTTTAGACCATTGGCCCCAGCTGAATGAAATTGCCATTAAAATGGAGAATATCATTGTAAAAGAGCTTGCTGTTAGAGAGGCAGCATCATATAAAGCAGGGGATCTAATCTGGGCACCATGTGCTGGGCTTAAAGAGGTCTATGAAATCCCAAAAATGGCATGCAAAATTTTACAAAAATAACTCCCCCCCCCCAAAAAAAAGATATGCCTGCCAGAATACTACCTGGGCAATCTAATTTCATTCTACAACGCCTCTCCTTTATAAAGTTTAGAAAACTAAAGCCCAAATGAGTGAAATTATTTGCTTGCTGTTAAGTAACTGTTCCTAAATTACTCTTAGATCCCTGTTGTCTACGCGCTCTAGTGTCCTCAGAAGCACACCTTCCTTTTGTGGAACATCTGCTATTCACCATCATATTGACTTCTTAGAATTGGTACAATAAAGTCTCACATACTTGTTATCACTTAAAATGAGAGAAAGTATTCTCCAAAAACCCTGAGGCCAAGAGCCTGAAATCAATGTGTTAACGGGGCCATGCTCCCTCGGAGACTCTGGGCAGGGTCCTCCCTTGCCTCGTCCTAGCTTCCAGTGATGGTCAACAATCCTTGACTTTCCCTGGTCTGCAGCTGCACCACTCTGATCTCTCTTTGCCATTATACATGGTGTCCTACCTGTGTACCTCTGTTTTCACATGGCATTTTCTTCTTCTTATAAGGACACTAGTCAGATTAGGGCCCACTCCATTCCCTTTATCTTAACGTGATTACATGTGCCAAGGCTATATCCATATAAGGTCACATGCACAACTACTAGGGTTTAGGGTGTCAGCTTATTTGGGGTGGGGGGACACCAATTCAACTCTAAGAGTAATCTAGATTCCTCTCCACTCTCCTCCCTAAAATCACTGCTTACTTCCAGCTCTGTAAAGCTGTTATTCAAAAGATAACTGAATTCATTCTACTTTAACTTCACCGATTGCGTTTCAGGTCAGTCATTTTGTTAGGCCCATCAGCAAAATCATCCTGATTCTCTAAGGGAGTGTGATGTGCCTCTGCCCTACATTTTGAACTTTAGACAAACTTAAGAGAACTGAGCTTCTCAATGGAGTCTGGTGTACTGAAAAACAGTCTCTGGGACCTCCACACAGCTGACATCTGACATAAATAATCAACAATGTTTTCTTCTGGCTTGTTTAGGAGCATATCTTGGGGAGCAAAGTAAAGCCTTACTGAACGAAAGATATATCACACCTATTCCTTTTTCCATCCACAAAACTGGTCACTCTATCACAAAAAGAAAATTAGAGTGGTCTGACATTATTTCTTTTTCCCATGGCTGAGTTGGCTATTACCCAATCCTCTTTGCTAGTTTGGGAATCCAAAGAGTAAAAACACACAAAAAACACAATATTTTGCTTAAAATATAAGGCTGTATAAATTTTATATGCTACTTCCTTTCTGTTCGTCTCCTCTGATCCTCTTAGAGAAATGGGTATTTTTAGCCTTTCTGGCCATAATAAGAAAACTTCCCCATTCTCACGGGGATCTCACCCTGATCCATAGAAAGGATCTATTACTGCAGTCTACCACTTCCTTAAATCCCCCTGAAACTCTTAAGACAATTTGTTGAAATGCACAACAGAAACTAATATAAAGATGAGGAAATAAAATTTAGAAGACAGAAAAAGTACTCTACACTGAATAAGTGAATTGCTTAATTGCTCTGTAACATTATTTATCCAATTTAAAGTTATAAAAGTTACATGTTGATATATTAACTATCTTTAACATCGGCAAAGAATCTCATAGTTAAAGTTGGGTGAGATTATGCTGTTTTACATCCATACCTGGTTTTAACCTTACAATGATAGTCTTTGTAAAATCAGGAAAAATAAAATTTTATTAACTAAGTTTTACTACCTACAAATTCCTTAAAACCTTTTAGTTCTCTAGAAGGACATTTGTAGCTTGCTAACATGTGGCAATGCACGTGACTGAGTGAGAAGGGGTCCAGCTAAATTCACTTTGAAAGGTAGTCTGAACTATTTAATTCAATTTGGCAATCTCTCTTCTGGGTTCAGATTTCTTTTGAGAGGCAATTTCACTATCCTGACCTTAGATTAAAGGTTGTCTGTTGATCTCTTTTCTCACCTTCCTCTTCTACAACAGAGATACAGCAATAATGTCTACTTTTGCCTGTTCTCATGACTTTACCCTCTATCATGTCACCTTCTCCATTGCACTAGCTGGCCTCTCAAATGACTCTATTCAGCACATTTCTAGTGAAGACTTCCTGTGGTGCCATGAATGGTAACAATTACTGGACACTAAACTCTGGTTATGTTTCAATAATTGCTTCTAACAAATGGTGAAGAACTAGACCATCTGGAATTTTTAAACTCTGTTTCATTTCTAAACTCTGTTCTGTACAACACCTCAATCTCTACCATTTAGTTCTTCATTCTATTTATTCTACTTATTTTTTTTAAGATATGCCACTATCTGAAACAGCAGAAAACTAATTTCTCAGTAATCGGAACAATCATGGGTTTCACTTTTGCAGATATTCAGAATTATCTCAGTATGTGCATCAAAACATGAACTAAAGATTAGCAATTTAATGAAACAACCAGATAGCTTAATAAAAGTAGACATGCATATCAAGAATAATAAATCAATACTGATCAGGAAGGAAAAGTTTCTTCAAAATGAGAAACATGGTGGACCCAATTTCATTGCGAAAAAATCTCAGATTTGTTGTTGAATACCAAATGGATAAAATGAGCACTTGTTGCTATGCAATTTTTATTGCTTTTATTTTTATTTTTGTTCTTAAGATAAAGTTCAAATTCCATAAAAAGGCCCACTGGAATTAGAACAAATAGTCTTAAAATTGATGTGGAACCACAAAAGACCCATAATTGCTAAGGAAATCCTGGCAGCGGGTGGGGTGTGGGGGCGGGAAGCAAGACACATAACACATCCAGACTTTAGAAAATACCACAGAGTAACAGTAATCAAGACAGCATGGTTGTTACATTAGCAACCAAAAGGCATGGAGATGAAGTTTAAAGGAAAAAACAAAACAAAACAAACACATGGTACTGTCACAAAAAAGAACAGACATAAAAATCAAAAGAACAGAATAGAGAGCCCAGAAATAAACCCACAAAGCTATGGTCACTTAATCTTCAACAAAGGAGGCAAGAATATACATACAACGGAAAAAAGAAAGTCTCTTTAGCAAGCAGTACTAGGAAAGTTGGACAGCTGCATGTAAATCAATGAAGTTAGAACACTCCCTCACAAAAATACTCAAAATGGCTTAAATACTTAAATATAAGATATAACACCATAAAATACCCAGAAGAGAACATAAATAAAACATTCTCTGACGTAAATCATACCAATGTTTTCTTAGGTCTATCTCCCAAAGCAATAGAAATAAAAACAAAAACAAACCAATGGGACCTAATCAAAATTACAAGCTTTTGCACAGCAAAGGAAAATGTAGACAAAACAAAAAGACCTATGAAACCTATGAAAAATATTTACAAATGATGCGACCAACAAGGGCTTGATCTCCAAATATATAAACAGCTCAAATAACTCAATAACAAAAAAAAAAACTCAATGAAAAAACGGGCAGAAGTCCAAAATATAATATTTCCAAAGAAGACATACAGATGGCCAATAGGCACATGAAAAGATGCTCAACATCGCTAATTATTAGAGAAATCAACATCGAAATTACAATGAAATATCACCTCATACTGGTCAGAATGGCCATCATCAAAACGTGTCCAAATAAATGCTGGACAGAGTGTGGAGAAAAGAGAAACCTCTTACAATGCTGGCAGGGCTGTAAATTAGTGCAGCCACTATGGAAAACAATATGGGAGTTCCTTGGTGGCTCAAGAATCTGCCGTTGTCATTTCTGTAGCTCTGGTTACTGCTTTCATACAGGTTTGATCCCTGGTCTGGGAGCCTCCACATGTCACAGGTATGACAAAAAAAAATAAAAAGAACTACAGAAAACAGTATGGAGCTTCCTTTAAAAGCTAAAAATAGAGTTACCATATTATCCAGAAATCCCACTCCTGGGCATATGGAAAAGACGAAAAACTCTAATTCTAAAAGATATAGGCACCCTAATGTTCACCTTAGCACTATTTACAGTAGCCAAGAAATGGAAGCAACCTAAATGTCCATCAACAGAGGACTGGATAAAGAAGATGTGGTATAATGGAATATTACTCAGCCATAAAAAAAAACAAAATAATGACATTTGCAGCAACATGGATGGACTTAGAAATTATCATACTAAATGAATAAGTCAAAGACAAACATAGGATATCACTTACATGTGGAAGCTAAAAAAATTATGGAAACAAACTTATTTACGAAACAGAAAAAGACCAAGACTTTGAAAATAAGCATGTTTACCAAAGAGGAGAGGTGAGGGGGAGGGCTGGATTGGGGGTTTGGGACTAGCATGTGCATACTATTGTATATGGAACGGATAGTCAATGAGAATCTACTCTGTAACACAGTGAACTCTACCCAATATTCTGTGATAACCTATAAATGAAAAATAATCTGAAAAAGAATGGACGTGTATATATAACTGAATCACATTTTTGTACAGGAGAAATTATCACAACATTGTAAATCAACTATACTTCAATAAAACTTTAAAAAATCAAGGAGTTCCCATCATAGCTCAGCAGTTAACAAATCCGACTAGAAACCATGAGGTTGCAGGTTCGAACCCTGGCCTTGTTCAGTGGGTTAAGGTTCCGGTGTCCCCATGAGCTGTGGTGTAGGTTGCAGACGCGGCTCAGATCCCACATTGCTGTGGCTGTGGCGAAGGCCGGCGGCTACAGCTCCTGTTAGACCCCTAGCCTGGGAACCTCCACATGCCGTGGTGCAGCCCAAATAAGGCAAAAAGACAAAAAAAAAAAAAGAAAAAAAGACACCGAATGGATAAATGGGCAGAAGGCCTAAATAGACATTCCTCTAAAGTAAGTACACAGATGGACCAAAAAGCACAAGATGCTCAACATCACTAATTATTAAAGAAATCCAGATCAAAACTACAATAGGATACCACCGAACAACCAGTCAAAATGGCCATCATCAAAACACCTACAAACAATAAATGCTGGAGAGGATGTAGAGAAAAGCAAATTCTCCTACATTGTTGGTGGGAATGTAAATTACTACAACCACTATGGAAATCTGTGGAGGTTCTAAAAACCTAAACTAAACTAAAAATAGAACTACTATATGATCCAGCAATCCCATTCCTGAGCATCTATCTGGAAAAAACCATAATTCAAAAAGAGATACATGCACCCTAATGTTAGTTGCAGCCCTATTTACAATAGCCAAGACATGGAAACAACTTCCATCAACAGAAGAATAGATAAAGAAGCCGTGGTACACATATACAATGGAATATTACTCAGCAATCAAAAGAATGAAATATTGACACCTGTAGCAACATGGTTGGACCTAGAGATTATCACTGAGGTAAATCAGACAAAGACAAATATTAAATGATATCACTTATATGTGTATTCTAAAAATTAGTACAAATGAACTTATTCACAAAACAGAAATGGACTCACAAACATAGAAAACAAACGTGGTTATGAAAGGGGAAAGGGAGTTATAAATTGAAGGTATGGGATTAACAGACGTAATAACATCAAAATGACCCTCCATTTTTTCAGTTCTTCTGACCTCACCCCACTCTAACCTTATACTCTATGTCCAAGCAAACTAAAACTTTCACTTTTTACAAATGAAATGAGTTCTCTCTCAAATCCAAGTCCTTCCAATCAGAGATTGCCTTCCTCTGCTTAGAATAGTTTTCCAATCTGGGTTTACAGTTCTATTTCCTTACAATCGCAATATATAACTTCTTTCTGACTCATTAACTATGTGAGGTACTCCTGATCTCTGCCACCATGAGATATTATACTGCTCATAACATGCACTTGACATCAAGTATTGAGATATCTGGCTCTTCTTCCTTTCTTGCCACGAGCCCCATGAGAGCAGAGATCAAAACTATCACATCAATAAATGCACATGTAAGTACACTAACAGGTACATGCAATGCTCAATTATTAGTTGATGAGTGAAAGCATGAATACAAAAGTAGGGACAGATTGCTTTTCAAAAGAGGAAACTCTGTTTGTCTGATTGCTGTAGCTAGGACCTCTAATACTATGTTGAATAACAGTGGCGAGAGTGGACATCCTTGTCTTGTTCCCGATTTTAGTGGGAAGGCTTTCAGCTTTTCTCCATTGAGTATTATGCTTGCCATGGGATTTTCATATATGGCCTTTATTATGTTTAGGAATGTTCCCTGTATTCCCACTTTGATA